>JAVIWC010005540.1:0-582324 GCA_031894815.1 Creontiades dilutus | reverse complement strand
CTAGTTTATACTCCATCGTTTACATTTTCAAGGAAATTTTCTATTTATAAAGTTTCCCTAGAGGGCAAACTCCTTGATGGAGGCATCAGTCTCCTAAGTGGGGCAATGATCAGGGTAGTCCAAGACTTTTTTAGGCATTACTCGCTCTTTCAGATGATATGTCCTGAACTAGCGATTCGGATTACTTGAACAAAGTTTCTATATAAATATTTTCCATCACCAATGAATCTTTCTGCCCAGGAGCTTAAGTTCTCCGCTAGTACTTTTCAATGTGCCTTTACAAATGAAGCTAATTAGCTCCATGGTTTTTCTTTAGTAATTTCCTGTATTGTAGACCTCGACTCACATCCAACATGCTTGACATATATAAGGAGAAGTGTGGCGGTTCGCGTCTCGAGGTGCACCTGCCGAAAAGGTGAGGTACGAAATCTCTGAAAGCTGCATCTGATGCACTGTTTTCTGTCGGCATTTACCTATTTGCCTCCGTTCTTTCGTATTATTTATGACTAATCCTACGTTTCCTGGGACAATATTTGGGAAAGAACATTCCGGTTCTTATCAAAGATACATTAAAATTCAACTGTAGCTTTCAAATCACTTTGATTTCATTCCGTCATTAACTCACGAAGGAAAATTACTTCCGAATAGAAAAACACAATTCACTTCGTTTAGTATTTTTCAATGGTTAATCCGACTATAATAGAACAACTCAATTCCATTGAGATTTCTGGCGTAACCATGCTATGACTCTTCCAAAAAAAGAAGGCATTTCAATTATTATAATAATTGAATAGCAATAATATTGATACTTACTAAAATGTCTCACAATATCGTGCTACTTATTCAAACGCCAGGTTCCTGCAAGTTATACATAACTCGAACAAAATATACATTCATGAAGAATATCATATAAAATAATCTTCATGAATATAGTTTAATTTATTGATGTTTATCGCCTAATCATTTTCGCTTTGAGTGTTCTGCCTTCATTTTACATCAAGCTGGTAGTCTGGGAACGGGTTTCGGTGCTGCATGAGAAAAATTTATTCACTCAAAGCAATTCGAGCTCGAGATAATGAGAGGATTTGAGGCGTGTAACCCTGACGTTTACTCATTTTTAGTGTCAACAACGATAATACTACCACAATAATTATTTTTGCTACTAGGAAGGATTGTAAACCAAAGGAGGAAGAAAAACAATACACCAGGAGGGGCAAATACACACATACAATGTACGAAATATAGGCGTAAAGAGATTACAATAATTACACAATGCTGCGTTTTAATTTTTAGTTTATTATTCAATAATAAACCATTGCGCTTAATCGTTCTTGAAAAACAAATTTTAACCCCCCTGAAAATTTCATGGTTTCAAAGAGTGCAGAATCCAAATCTGCAATAAAAATTTTTCCGTCCGTCCGTCGTACGCCGTACGTACGATTTTTCCCAAACGGCTGAAGCAAAAAATCTGAAATGTTCAGGAAAAATCAATATTGATAAGACAACGCCCCAATTCTTTATCCAGCACTCTCACTTAATTTAAAGTGCCCTTTAAGGGTTGTCGAAGTTTTGTAAAATCTCTAAAATCCTCAAACAAAGTCAAAGCGGCCTCAAATTTGGACTCTTTTTGAAGAACACTCTACGAGGAATCGAATGAGCCCTTCCCCAGGTTCGTAGCTCAAACCATTCCCGATATACGGCCCGATTTATGGTGCCAACATTTGCGTTTTTTATAAATGTTTATAAACGTTGAGTTGTGAGTATCGCCCCACGATCCAATAAAGTTTGCGAAATTTGATTTGCAGCTCTTGCTTTTTTTCTTTACGTGTTCCTTCCATTTCAACTTTGCGTCCAGGGTCATACCCAAATATTTGGCAGAGTTGGCATGTGGGATAATGCACTGGTTTAAGAACAATGGTACATGGGGTATCCTTTTGTAGGTAAAATTCCTTTGCTTCATTCAATTTAAGACGCCATTTCTGAGTCCATTCATTTACTGCATTTGTGGCTTCCTGCAACTTCTGAGTTGATTCTTCCACCGTTTCTGCTACTGCTAGAATAGCTGTATCGTCAGCAAATGTAGCTAACGTAGTTTCTTCTGTGCTCGGCACATCATGCGTGTACATTAGGTAGAGTAATGGTCCAAGCACGCTCCCCTGCGGTACCCCTGCTTCGTTTTTTCAAGGTCAGAAAAGTCATCTTCAATTTTAATTCTTTAATTCTTGAAGTACCTACTAGACAGGTAGGATTCTAATATATTTTTTTCTATATATTATATTCTAATATAATAGAATTTTTATGTAATAATGTGCTTTCTATTTACAATTTTCTTGACTTACTAATTTTTTTTTCATTTTGAGTGGAAACATGGGGACTCCGGGTAAATTACTGTGAAAGGCGCTTGTCAAATGATGGTCGATTCCATCCACTGATGGCGGGACGAGAAGTCAACAGAATCGATTCTAGTAGGAAGGGGAGAGCGGATATTGTGAAACCTTTGTCACCATTAGACTGATTAGCTTGATCCTGGAATAAGATCTGTGGGCAAAACACTTCCTTGTAATGGCCGTACGTTCTGAAATTAACATGTGAGCATCCACTCGAACCAGCCCAAGCCGCCATTCGCCTTATAAAATAACCGAACTGTAGCCAACCTCTCTCTCCTCAAATTACCAACTTTTCAGTTTTTTGGCCTTATTGTCAGAAATCAACCTTCGTGATCTACTAAGAATAAAATTGTTTAATCTTTCGATTTGCACTACAAGACATGAGGATTTCAAAACTCGAATACAAAAAACGCTGCAAATTCTTCCACTGGGGTTTATATTCAATTGGCTTGCGTTCATGATTTGAATTACTACTAAGCTTTGGAGTGTGCGTGTTTCACAGGTGATTGAGCGATTATTGAATTTCAAGAGGCACACGAATATGATCAACTGATCATCCAAATAGGTATTTTGGTTGAGAACAGATTTACGTGCTCTATGCATATCTCCTGAAATTCAATAATCGCTCTATCACCTGTGAAACACGCACACTCCAAAGCTTAGTAGAAATTCAAATCATGAACGCAAGCCAATTGAATAATAAACCCCAGTGAAAGAATACTTATTTACCCCAGTAATAATATTGAAAAATAAACCCCAGTAATAATATTTACCTATATATTATCAGCGTTTCATGCATATCAGGATGCTTCAACTCGTGTATCGGCTATTAACTACAAGTAACCACATCGGCTATCACTCCAGTATCCACGTTCACTACAAATCGAAGCTATCGGCCGGACATCACTAGGTTACAAACAAACAATAATAAACCAAAATAACGGGAATGTTGGTACCATAAATCGGGCCATACATCGGGAATGGTTTGACCTACGGACCTGGGGATGGGCTCATTAGATTCCTCGAGGTATGTTGTTAAAAATATGTACACATTTAGGCCGCCTTGACTTGTTTTGAGGTTTTTCGGGATCTTACAAAACTTTGACTACCCTTAAAGGGCACTTTAAATTAAGTGAGAGTGCTGGCTCAAGAATTGGGGCGTCGTCGGGCCAAGATGGATTTTTCCTGAAAATTTCGGATCATTTGCTCCAGCCGTTTGGGAGAAATCGTGCGCACGGCGTACGGCGGACGGACGGAAAAATTGTTATTGCTGATTCGGATTCTACACCCTTTGAAACGTAAACCATGAAATTTTCAGGGGGGTTAGGATTTTTTTTTCAATAGCGATTACAATGGTTTATTATTGAATAATAAACCAAAAATGAAGACACAACCCTGGCTGATGTTTGATTTTTGAAAAGCTCATGGCAATGCGGGGGCGCGGAACACACCCCAATTTTTCGATTTTTAAATTCTACATAACTTGGAATGTAAACCAATAAATTTTAATAGAATTTAAAGCTTTTTTCGATTTCGAAGGTTTATTATCGAAAGTGTAAAACATCAACGACCTGATCTTATTTGTCGGATGAACAATGCCTTCCCTGCCCATAGTGCACACCATGATCTTTAGACATCCAAGATATTATGAAGAAGATAATTTTGATTATGGCTCGATTTGAAGTGATTTGGAAATGTGGCCGGCGATATCTATGTTTATTAAAGGTAAAACGTTACCCTGAAAAATGGCAATTTTCGAACAAAATTTGAAACTGACTTGATCCTGACTTGGTCCTGTTTTTCGGCCGTGAAAATGGGTTTATGGAATTTTATTTCCTACCGAACGGATGGACGCCTTAATGGTCGTTTCAATGGTAGCCTCAAATTTGAGTTTATTTTGTAAATTGAGGGAGTTAGCCCATTTTAGCAGTAAAAGCTCATTAATACAAAATACTCAGAAGTAAAAAAGTCAGATTTTTAGTTGAGTAAGAAAAACTCTTGGTGGCGCTTTTTGTTGCAAATCAATTGTAGAATCGTTGAAGTTCGGTTCATCTCATCGGTAGGCTACGTGTATAGCCTATAGAGAACTTAATTCAATACCCTGCATATTTGAACCCATTCAACAGAAACAGCTTGTGTCTGACAGCCACAATCTCGGAATTAACAAACCAGGTGCTACTGTGCGGCAACTTAATTTCTTGTAGGCAAGTTAGATGTATATTCTATACTGGAGTGTTATTGCGAGTACTAGCCCTCTGCGAAGGTTCATTTTCTGTGAAGTTTTCCGGATTGCTGTATAACTATCAATTCGTTTTTCAATTACAACCAGTTGTTGTCTTGCTCCCTTGTTATTGTAGTTTATAGGAAATAGGAATATTTGTTTCTGTTATACAACACATTGCATATTAACTCTATCTAGACAATTAGGAGTGAGTCTTGTCATCGCTACCTCATGGGTTGTACATTTTACGATAGAACAGAATACGTTCATTTAACGTTTATGAAAATATACCTTGGTATTCAATAGAATAAAATAAGATCATATTTTATTATAAAGATAGAAATTTCACAATAATTTTGTATACCGAAGTGTTGGCCCGAGTTGGTAGCAAAAGAGTTGAAATTCCTCACTCTCTGCTTTCCTCCACTTTTGTGATATACACAAAATGATATCATTTATAATTAATAATATCATATGAATGCATAAAATAGCAAATTTCATTAAAAATGCTGCAAATTCTTTCACTGGGGTTTATTATTCAATTGGCTTGCGTTCATGATTTGAATTTATACTAAGCTTTGGAGTGTGCGTGTTTCACAGGTGATAGAGCGATTATTGAATTTCAGGAGGCACACAAATATGATCAACTGATCAATCCAAATAGGTATTTTGGTCGAGAACAGATTTACGTGCTCAATGCATATCTCCTGAAATTCAATAATCGCTCTATCACCTGCGAAACACGTTCACTCCAAAGCTTAGTATAAATTCAAATCACGAACGCAAGCCAATTGAATAATAAACCCCAGTGAAAGTATTTGCAGCGTTTTTTTAATGGTTATCAGAATGCTTTAACCCGTGTACCGACTACAAAGCCTTTTAGGAGTCGACTCCAGTATCCTGGAGTCATTACTACATCACTACGTCACTAGGTTACTGATATCAACAGAAAAACAATAATAAACCAAAATAACGGGAATGTTGGCACCATAAATCGGGCCATAGATCGAGAATGGTTTGACCTACGGACCTGGGGAAGGGCTCATTCGATTCCTCGTGGAGTGTTCTTCAAAATGAGTGAAAATTAAGGCCGCCTTTACTTTTTTTGAGGTTTTTAGGGATTTTACAAAACTTTGACAACCCTTAAAGGGCAATTTAAATTAAGTGAGAGAGCTGGCTCAAGAATTGGGGCGTCGTCGGACCAATATGGATTTTTCCTGAAAATTTCAGTTTTTTTGCTTCAGCCTTTTGGGAGAAATCGTGCGTAAGGCGTACGGACGGACGGAAAAAAATTTTATTGCAGATTTGGATTCCACACCCTTTGAAACGTAAACCGTGAAATTTTCAGGGGGGGGGGGTTAGAATTTTTTTTTTCAAGAGCGATTACAATGGTTTATTATTGAATAATAAACCAAAACTGTATTTGATAAATCCTTGTCTTGTCAACCGATGATCATAAATACCAAAGAAGATAACAATTATAATACCTACCAATTTTAGATAGAGAGGTGGATGAATTAATTCCACTTACCATCTACCCCAGAAATTAATTCACATCACGTTTCAACTGATTTTTAATTGCCTTGGTAAGGAACCAAAGCAAATAATCATTTCGCCTCTTTCATTTATAAAACCGCCCACGGAAGTAAAAGATAGTGCCTTCTTTGTTCTTGATCTACACACCGGACTGCCTGATGGTGCGGGCATATGCGGTCTTGTACAAAAGGAACTCCTCCCGTCTAAAACCACGGCTTGACAGCTCATGACTACATAATCCTCAATTCTGTACATTGGTAGAATAGATTTAAATTAATTTTATAGCTAAATTCAATATTTTCTTTCCGGATTCGTTTTAGATGTCCCAAGGAGACGAGGTTTCCAGTCAGGTGTCTCTAGATGGTGACGTCAGCAACAAGTGGTGCGGTTTGAGGCCAGATCCTGCAAGAAGGCGGTGGCGAAGATATTACCTTCTACAGATGCTTGTGCTTCCCTTCATTCCTATCGCAGCTGTCATTCTCCAAACGGCGGTCAGCATGCGGAACACGCTTTATTACAGAGTTTCCGTAGCCGAAGTAGACTCACAGGTTAGTCATTAAAAATCAAAAATTATAAACGGTTTACCCCTATAAAACCCATATAACCATAAATGGTACCAGTTTGTTAAGTAAGCTAGACATAATGAACAGTAATAACAATAACAATAATAATAATGAACAGTAGCAATTGACGTTGAAGCTTACCACCACAAACATGAGATAACAATGGGAGCCATAACAATAGTGATTCGCGCTTGCATAACCATTTTCCAGAAATGGAGTTTGTGGCGAGGGGGGATTTGATTATGATCCTCAACCATATGAGATTTCCAATATACCAAAATAACCGTTTATCCCACCAATGGTGATTCAGCTGATACAGTTGGGATGAGAGCGAACGAGATCGCTCCGATGCTGGAGTCAGAGAAACCAATTGATAATTGAGGAGCTTACTTTCAAAAAGGCACATATCCAAATCTGGGAGAAAACTTTTTTTCTCAATTTTCTATCTCTGAATATGAGTTTAATCAGATCCCCCTATCATTTCCAAACAAAACAGAACACATCCACGTCAATCCCGGGGGTTAAGTTATGTGTTTTCATCAAAAGGTAACAAATCCGTCCGCTACATTTTTTCAGTGCCTTGCAATCGAAATGGCACATATCCTCCGAATTTCGTCAGGCGATAAGTCGTGGGTTTTCAAAAAGGCACATATCCAAAAAGAAGCATTGCGCCTTCGTTTTGACGTTGAATAATTACACGAGACTCGATAGATGGCAGGTATGACAAATGGAAATATGGAGCCAGGTAAAGTTTTCAATAAAACCTACAGAATGGAGAATGAATTCTTTCTTTTTTCAAAAAGGCACAAATCCAAGAGTTTTGATCAATAGGGCACATTTCCAAAGTGAAAATGGATATACAGCCTCGTGTTTTGGAGAAAATTGATTCATATTCTGAGGCATCTTTATCTGTGCCTTCTCACACATTACTCCGATGAGAAACTGCAGAAAAACATCTCCACTAATCTGCAAATCGTTTTTTTCACTTCCTGAACATTTTGTCGGAATGGATATGTGTCTGTTTGAAAGTAAGCTCCTCAATTATTCAGTGTAAGTTAGGATACCAACACAGTTTTCTTCATCAATTTACACTACTACAAGGAGCATACGCTTGTACCGGCACAATTGAAATAATTGGGTGGGCGTTACACAAATCACCAGGATCTTACGTTAGTCACCACTTCAATCTATGGAACAAAACTAAGGAACATTGCACAAAGTAAACAACCTGTTTTCGGAGAATCAATTAGTCAGGTAAAATAAATAGGCATTGCAAATACAACAGGCTAGAAACCGAAGCACCGAACCACTGCTATAGTGGTAGTCCTCGAATTTTCGGAGTTACCTCCGTTTGAGGCAGAGGAAAAACAACAAATATTCAGAACTTGAACTCATCTAGGCATAAAAATTGAAAGATAAATTAAAAATCTGTCAAATTTACATATATTTTATGTATTTATATTATGGTCTCCTATTTGACCATTAATATATTTAATTTTAGAGTATTATTATGAGAGCAGAGCCACCAGAAAAAAAGCAGGCTCTTTGAGAGAACAACAATTTGCAAGGTATTTGGTAGTTTACGTGAATAGTAATCAAGGGGTTCTCCAAAATAGCTTGGATAAAGCGTTAGGGACCAGAAGCAACTATTTTCTTAGAAAAAGCATTATTAATTCTGATATCATTGAAAGTAGTAAAGAAGCCTAAGTTTCATGTCTAAGGTAAGCCTCTCTCGGTAGTTTCCTCTTCCACCAAGTGCCGACAGGTGCCTGTTTTATGAATATGTACACCACGCAAGCTGTCATTGTTGGAGTAGAACTTGGAATTGAACTGAATCACTTGAAATGAAACGCCGGTAAAATAAACGGAGACACTAGTGATTAACAAGATTTATAACAAACCAGAGAAGGTAGGGTACAGACAGAGGGTAAGCACGCCTAGTTGGGAGCAAGAAGTCGGAACAGCCTTAGTTCAATCTGTTGCTTGGGTTATCAGTTGAGTTTTATTTTAGCTGGGAATATCAGGTGTAAGAAGTTTGTTCCGCTAGTCGCAAGAATAAATTATTACTGACGTACCTACCTTATCAGAGAATCAGTCGTAACTAACTAGGGTTGGTTTATTACAATCAGTAAATTGTGAGTTATAGAAGCTGCACAAAGTGAATTGTCCGATCGAAGCTTCTATTTCAAATTATTGTTGTAGCTACCTAAAGTTATCTACCAAATGAGGACTTCCCTACAATCTTGGTATCGCTTTCGATCGAATCCAAGGGGAAAAGATTCTGTCAATCAAGAGAAAGCATTCAAGTATTAACATTTTTGGGAGAGAAAATAACAAATAATTTTTTCTAAATGAAAACATCCGGAGCATTTGTTCAAGTACCCTACAAAAGGTTCTAAATGTTGATACGGAAATCGGTAAACGACATCGACAAGCAGAAGTAAGCTGAACCGATTTTTGAATTTATTTATGATACACTGTAAATAGGTTTAATGTTCACAGCATATACAATAAATAGGTCGATTACGCCTTCAACATGCTTCCTCCTCCTTCTCGCAGAGAATATTACCATTAAGCTATGTCTTGGAAGTATCGAATAGACTACAGTGCAAGTTCAATTAATTAGTACAAACAAGAAAATGAATTATTACACAGGTAATACCTACAAGTACATAAATATTGCTATTAACACTCTCCGCTCCTGATCTTCCCAACTTGGTTAAGCTGTTGATTGTTGGCTTTTAAAAAATATCGTCTGAAAAAATATGGCAGAACCTGAGAAATGAATCAGCAGCTCTGTATGCTATGTGTGAGAAACATGAATGTATTGTAGACTACGATTGGTAATCGCGAGAGTTGGTCTGTATACGTATCGTCGGAAGTTTCCCAAGCCACAACTCACGTACCTTCAAGAAATCTTACCGAGTGCAACATCATACAAACACTTGGGCGTAACTCTCGATCGGCGCTTGACATTCCAAGATCATATTACTAACTTGATAAATAGATTAAAAGGAAGACAGTATCAACTAAAATCATTACTAAACAGCGCTCACCTATCAATACAAATTAAAATTATAATATATAAAGTTCTCATAAGGCCAATCTGGACGTATGCCATTTCAATTTGGGGTTCTTGTTCTCGCTCTCAGTTTAAGCGTCTAGAACAAAATCAAAATAAATTTGTGCAAAGGTATATCGTTCATGCTCCTCCCTTTGTGCGAAATAGCACCATATACCGCGATTTTGATCTCGATTCTCCCAATGACTGCCTTGTCCACCACACTACCAACTTCATTGAAAGGAGCACAAATCACTCCAACGCCCTTGTGAATGAAGGATTTTCTCCACAATCTAACCGACGACTTTAGCGTCCAAGACATACCGTATTAAATACGATGTCTGAAATTTTCAGATATTCTTCCTGTACCATGATGCGCAGTACCTACATCTTATCAACCTAATCATTTACTCTGTTTTCACTTTACCCTAATCACTTACACTGTTTCCACTAAAAACTACTGCTGCGACAGTAGTTGTTTTTAATTTATGAAACAAATAACTGTGTACTAACTAAATCATGACATTGAGATATATTACACTATGTAATGGACTCTATTAAACAAATTTAAAAAAAAAAAAAAGAGTTGGTCTGGGTTTAATGGCGTAGATAGACCCTGTGTAACATGAGAACAAGAGTCCCCAGTCAAATGCCCAAACGCGAAATCCGGGATCAAAATGTTCTTAAAATTTTTTACGCGATTGTTTTACTCAAGTGTTTTACGCGATTAATAACAAATCATTACCTCAGTTCAAATTACTAACAGTTTATAGACGCGTACTTGCTTTTAAAATGTAAATAAAACATTAACAAGAACACAAAAAGTAACTGCAAATAAGACAAAAATAGTTTGTTGCAAAAATGAGTTGTTGTTTCGTCCTGGAGGCACCGTTCCGGTCTGAGAAACATTAATTTCGGATGTATAAAAGGGCACAGTTTCCAAGAGCTACTTAGCAGTGAATAATTACAATTCCTCATACAATTTCAAACCAGGATACAGGATACATGAGCTAACGAAGTATCCCGATCGGCTGTGTGAGTCCTTTGGCTAATATCTCTCTGGTTCACAAAGGATATTTATTTCTTATTCATAGCCCGTAGGTCGTTTATTGTTGTCTCTTGATTGCATTTATAATTGAAAGTACCCAATTACGAAAACCTGAGAAGAAAACAGGGAGAACTTATGATAGGACATCATCTGTACTTTGTGTGATAATGATGTGAACCGCACACCCGGGCAACGGTGGGTTGATCAGCTTGTTCAAGCATAAAAATAATAATCTGTTGATAATTGTTCTACTGGGTGTCCCACGAGTTGTTCCCCCCCTTCTAAAATCGTCAAAATGGGAGTAAGCAAAACAATTTTCTGAGTCTTTATATTTTTTCCTAGGATCCCCCATTTTTTATTGCAGATCCGGATTGTACTCAAAATTTCATGAAAATTTGACCGCTCAACCAATTTTTTTTATTGCGCGTAACTGGTTCAGCGAGCACGCAAACTTGCGCAACCCCAAATTTGTCAAATAGTGGATGATGGTGAACTTTAATTTTCATTGTTTTTTAACGTTGATTCATTTGATGCTATCCGTTTTTTGATTTGACTCAATTTTTGCGGAATAGTGACCGAAATTTGTTTATTCCGCGTCCGTTTTTTTTTATTTTAGGCTTCTATTTTCAGATTGTTACGCGGATTAATTTCCAAGGCCTGGTTGAGAAATGTACAAATAGGAGATTGTAACCTTCCTCACTGATCAAGTGAAAAATCATCTTCATCTGAGAGTCAAAAAGTCGTCAAAAATGATGATTTTTTACGCGAAATAGGTGATTTTGGTCATTATTCCGCAAAAATTGAGTCGAATCAAGACATCCGTATCATCACATCTCGTATACTCATTGGCTTCAAATCGCACACAAAATCCAGCAGGAGCAAGGGGTTTAAATGGAATACGTATACATTCAGAAAGTAGTTCATTCTATTTCTAAAATTTGAGAACAGCATGGTTTAGTCGTCCAGCCTGTTCGTCTACGGGGAAGCTGCGTACTACGCCTAATCTGGCAAACATTTTTTACAGTTCAACCATTCTCGCAGTTCTCGCATGATACCAGTCACCAATGGGAAATTCTGCCTCAAGTAAGGTTCAAATCTCTTGATTACGATGGGTTGGGATTTCCCACCCCTCACATCACTTCGGGAAAATGAAGTAATTGAGTCTTTCCATGAAAAGCTTCCTAAGCTTATTTCCCGATTCCCTCGCGTGAAAGAATCATCAGATGGCATCATAGACATCTTCAACGCTTCTCAGGAACCAATGACCGATGAAATTACCAATTAAATCAACAGCGAAAAGCCCCGTGGTCTCTCCGCCAACGACCGAGGAGGGTTAGAAGTTTTCGGAAAAACCTGAACTGGTTCTTTCAAACATAATATTGATCACGAAAACCTAAAAACTAGTTAGTGCGTATATGTATAGTGCTCTTATTCAAATAAATAACCACATGGTGTTACCTATGAGCGATGACATATAAAAATGTGTCCACCCTACCGTGATTATTTAAAAAATATCTCTACAAAGACATCTGAACAATAACGATCCCACGAAGACCTTCTTATTAATATTTCAATCAATTTTTCAAGTGTTAATCTCGATTTGCCTGAAGCACCTGAAATGTACCATGGAGAGGCTGTGTGAGCGCTTGGTGTTGCAAGTTTAGATTGTTTGATTTGCTGGTGGAGTACATGTCACTTGGATGATGCTGTAATGGCGCAGTAGTTTTTCTTAAAGCAAGTTCTCTGTCTAGGTTTTAGAATATCGGTACATTTTTTGGGACTGGAGACTGAGAAAAAAAGTTATTGGAATAGAATAGGGCAAATATAATTGGTTATTAGTTATTTTGAAGTCCAATTAATATTAACCATGCGATTTTGAACGCTACCGTCCGGAATACTTGGAAACAGACGGCGGAGAGAAACCAATGACACAAACACTTATCTAAATATTTTAATCTGTTATATGAAAAATAAAAACTTTACACAATTTTTAGGTTCGCTTCTGTATTTACAACGAAAATAGAGTAAAATAACCGTACCCTACAAGACATCATTTTATAGGGTTAGCTGAAGTCCGGGGTCTTCAACCACAGTCTACGTATTCTTGAAGACCTGAAGACCAACACAACAGGACAGCATACCGGCTGATGGTGCAAAATATACGAAATCGGTTCGTTCAGTATCAAAAGTTGTCCAAACCAATCTACAAAAACGTTAAGATATTTCCAACACTTGAAAAAATTTGACAAATATCTTGTGTACTTTTCGGTTTTTCGAGTTCCGAAGTGAGGAAAATATGTTGCATCCCCCAACATTTGTACGAATTGGTGATCTGGGAATATGCAATGCTGTCCAAAACAACGTTACATGAAACAAAATAATAAAAACAAATGCAGAATTACCGTATCAGCGAATTCTTGTGACTCAAAATTGGTACAGCATATGACACAATTGTCAGAGAAAAAATACCTTGAGCCTTATTGGTCTTGAGAGAGTTCAATATACCAGATAAATTATGCAAGATGGTAGAAACTATCAGGAATCTCGCTGTCTGCCGAGTTTGGATTCAAAAGAGTCTGTTTGTTGGGTTAAGACAAGGCGACAAGGCTCTTCAACGTTACCTTGATAGTCATTAGGAATGCTCAATTACAGGCAACTGAAATTATCTTCAATAGGCCCGTACAGTTGCAGGCCTATGCCGGTGATATCTAATTGGAGAAGTGTGAGAGATCTTGAAAGGGTTTTTAAAAAACTGATAACGGTGGCAGCAGATAAAGCGATAACAATTGATGAAGAAAAATATATGGTATCCAGTGAAAATCCGAATGAAATCAGACCTTCTTTTCTTCCCATAAATTCTAGAGGGGTATTCTTTCACTTATCGTGGTCCAGTGTAAAAGAAGAAAATTACTGAAAAATGGAAAGTAGAGCCAGTATTCTCAGAAGTTCGGCTGGCAAAAGTCAAGAGACACTTCGATGAGTGGGCAGAGGACCATAAATTTTGTAATGGAGAAACCTCATTCAAAGTTAAGGTTTTCTACCCAATGTTATATGTTGTAAATACTCAGATCAAAGCAAGATTTTCAGCCCATCAAAACGTTGTCGAAACATTTTCAGTTTTATCTCCAACACTAACACTTACAGAAGAGGCGAACACTTACATATGATGAAATTGTAGAAAAGGCCACAAAGTTACAACAACTATATCAAAATGATATTGGTCCGTCTTTGGTCCTGGAATCGATTTCTCTTCGTGAGGGGCTTGAGCATGAACTCTCAAAATTAAAAATCGTTTCTGAGCTGGTTAAAAGTCTTCTTCAGTTGGACACATTAGCTTCAAGTTATCCTGAGCTTCTAACAGCACTGATTATTTTTGACTTTCAATTTCAGTGGCTACTGCTGAGAATCATTTTCTGTCTTAAGAAGAATAAAAAATTATTTAAGAACATCTATGGGGCAAGAATGAATAAATGATCTCCGCCTACTAGCTACAAATCACGAAAGAGCTTCTAAACTCGACAAGAAATCCCTAATCAAGAGTTTTGCTGCATTAAAATGCAGAAGAAAATACTTTCTTTAGTTTAATTTAATGTTTCTGTGTATGGAAGCTCAAGTTAAGATTTGAAAACTGTAGTAAAATGTAAAACTCAAAAGATATCTAATGAAGATTTTTTGTTGTACATTAATATAAATGAATAATAAATGCAATATTTTTATTTATTTTTAGGGGGGCCCAAAATGTTTAGATCCGGCCCAGTGGTCAGTACTTAAGTCTCGGATCTTCTCCAAATTAACGCCTCATAAAGTACTGCTCCGCCCTATGCTGTCGTGTGTATCACGAACGCGGGTGACGACCAAAAAGTCTGCGATAGTGTTGAGAGTCTGTGAAAGAAAGTTCTTCGGAGAATTTTAGATCCAGTAGACGAACAGGGTCAGTGGAGGAGGATCTTCAAAAGAACTCATCTGAACGATGATTTTGACGTTGTCAAGTTCGTGAAACTAGGGAACCTGAAATGTCATGGACGTATTCTCCGAACAGACGATGAAGATCCCGTGAAGTTGTACAAAGTCTCACGAGTTTTGGGCTATAGTGCCGCCTACTTAGTTAGTTCAAAGTTGGTGTAACACAGGATGAAGTGTTGGATTTCTGAGACTCAGTGAAGACTATTTGTATGGTGCCCCCTTTACACTTTTGTAAATTTTATTTATAGGTAATTTAATGAATACATTGAAGTGAATAAATCATCATAAATAAAATTACATTCTAAGATTCTGTGAGAGTTGTATGTATGGTAGTATTGTTCCTAAGATTGTTAATAGTGTTGTGTATTAATAAATAAATTAAACTGATGCAGTACCCATAGGGATCAATAAAATTGTAATTTTGTCTGTATTTACGCTACTCGGATTCCACATCCTTTTTCCCTCTCGATTACTCCATCAGTCTTGTTCGGTTTACTTTCTTTTTTTTTTTTCTTTTTTTTTGCTCCAGCATCAACGACATCATCATCATTTGACGCAGGAAATCTGCTAGTATCACACTACTTAGTTAATCAACTAAGATTCGTTTTAACTCAAGCTGGAGAAGGGATGCTGAGAAAAGGACGATAGTCTTCACTCCTCAAAACCATCGTGTGAGACCTAACTTGGCCGTATCCAGTGACCGCTCTCTTCGAATTTCCTCGCCTTTAAGGCTAATGGGGACGACTTGCGAGGGAGAGACCGACGTACCAAGTATAGAGTGACAAACATTATACTCGTAATTGTTCTCAGTTTATCTTAACAACAACATGCCGATTTTCACTCTAAAAATTATCGTTTCATTTTAATATACCTTAATGGACTAGCAAATTTACATTTTCATCTTAGTTCTTTGATCCCTCCCTACTATTTTGATGTATGACATCTTTTACACCCACATCACAGTGACCAACAACCAGTTCAATACCCTGACGTCATGGGTGCAGAAATAATTCAATCATCTCATCATATATTCAACTCCTCTCATTAAGAAATAAATAAAAATCAAGTGTCTTAATTTTGTTCTAGGTTGGGCAACTTGCAAGTGGAGGTATCTTATTTGTTATTATTATTTTTTTAATCTGTTATTTTATTTTCAAAATAAATCTTCCCTTAAAGGCAGAGGGGGCATACTATTAAATAAAAATGGAAAAATAAACGAAATAAAAGTGGGGAGGACGCCCAGGCTTACCAGCCGGCCCTTTGGAAATAGAGGATGATTCAGGGGGGAGAGACGAATGGAAGGAAATGCCCTTATAAAATGAGCACATATTTAAATAGGAGCCCCGGATGATGCAGGTGGTGATACCATGAACTACTCCTGACGAGATGCCCAGCTCGAGTAACTCCGTGGCACTTTTTCCGCACCACACTCCGCGCCGTGACACGGTTGCAGCCATAACCTTGATTTTATTATTCGCCATTCCTTTAAGCTCAGATACCCCTTGCCGTTTCTATCATACTTAATTTTCTTAGCCCTCCAGGTCTGCTCCACGCTCACGCTGTCACTGACAACTTGGACATCTTTAGATCATAGAGAGTAACAGTGGCACAAACCCGAAACTATCTATAAATGCATCTTGCGACCGTGCACATTTCTTTCCACGCTAACACCGCCACATCTCGAATGCGTCCCGCATTTCAGTACTGCAAAGCGCCAGCTCAATATGTTGTAGTTGCGAAGTGAATGATTCTGTAACCTTCTCTTCCTAAAATCCAGTTAAAGCAGAGCTAGAACTTTTGTCTGCAGTTTGGTCAAAACAGATAGTTCGGTCAGGTCATCTGAAACTCACAAGTGTGAAATAGGCAAATGCGCCGTTCTGGTCACTTAATATGATTAAATCAAATGAAACAGGCTAACAAGATAAATTACGTTTTCAGGTACCTATCGTTCTGTCTGTGGAGAGGTATTCTCGTTTTCCTGTCGTCTATCCTCTGTTGTGATTTAATTAACATTCAAACTTCATTAAGTTAAAATATAGGTATTACGTTACGTCCACACCAATCGACTGCTGTCTATTCAGTAATTACTGTAGAATTACATTTCATTAAATACATATTCGTACAGTACATAATCACGTTACTTGTTCTCGGGTGAAACTTCGCAAATAAAAGAGACTACTTAGCAAACCCCTAAGCGCTCCCCATTCTGAATCCAGGGATCAATTCATTTCGATGAAGTCAATTTTTGAAAATTAATATTTTAAAAGTTTCGGAGGCATTGCAATAGTTTCATTATCTATGAAAATTGGCTAAAAGAGATTCACCTCACTTCAATAGAGTATGGTGCACCACACAAACCCACTAGCTGTGTAAATCATCATCAATCCGCTACAGCAAGGAAACAAACTAAGGAACTTCAGAAGACCAGAAGGGAAAACACCGTCTAAATGAATTACATCGACAACTTTTGAAAAGCATAAACATTAACAATTTCCAGAGCAATTATTATATTGATCAAGTACTTGCATGTACACAAAACGCTGCAAAATCTTTCACTGAGGTTTATTATTCAATTGGCTTGCGTTCATGATTTGAATTTCTACTAAACTTTGGAGTGAGGGTGTTTCACAGGTGATAGAGCGATTATTGAATTTCAGGAGATGTGCATAGAGCACTTCAATCGGTTCTCAACCAAAATACCTATTTGGATTGATCAGTTGATCATATTTGTGTTCCTCCTGAAATTCAATAATCGCTCTATCCCTGTGAAACACCCACACTCCAAAGCTTAGTAGAAATTCAAATCATGAACGCAAGCCAATTGAATAATAAACCCCAGTGAAAAAATTTGCAGCGTTTTTTCAAGAGCGATTACAACAGTTTATTATTGAAAAATTAACCAACAGATTCCTATTTATCCGTGTTCAGCTTAGAGAAATTTTGGAATTAAGGGTTGTTTGATTAGGATTATCTAGTACATATCGATGGAAAAACACGACGCCATTCCGAAACACTCACGACGGAAAATAAGTCTCATTAAATTCAGTTAGGTGATCTCGAGAGGGGACCCAAGAAATAGGTAGCAAATTATTTGGCTCAAGTAGGGGGTTGGGGGTTGGGATCACAACCCCTACGGTGCTTTTACTGCCAGGGTGTTCGTTACCTTATTAAAGGCGACATTTGAAGCCATCCCTCCCTTCGCCTGAGCCAATCTTCTTCATGAGTGGGAGGCCTTAACCAACTCTTTATGAGGCTATCATCGTCTAACGAGGGTTTCATAACTTCTTCGTCACTCTCTTATTTCTACCTAATTCTCTGCTGGATATGAAAAGGATATTCGACGTTCGGTTCACCAATGATGAGATATTGTTTCGACAGTACCTGTCTATTTGTAAAAGTCGCTTCTAGTCAGATTTATTTTCAACTCTACCTTGTCGAGTACTCAAAATTATATTATGACAGGAAACTAAAATTATTCATCATTAAAATAATAGGTGCCATGAAATTGTTTTTATTCAATTACCATGGTAAGGCTTTCATTGTAAGCAAATCTTTTGCTTACTCACTGCAAAAGGTAAAAAAGAAACCATTTCTTTCTTCAAAAAATCGAAAAACTGCTTTTTGCGTTTTAGAGCTTGCTGATACATTTTGGTTGCATACCATATCCTGTCATGCCCATAACTGCGAATTTCAGGGTTCGTGTGACATGGGCGGTCCCAGGGGGGGGGGGGGGGGGGGGGGGAAAAGGGGTCACCACCCCCCCCCCCCCCCCAAAATTTTTAATTTTATGGTTTATAATAAGCTTATTTTGCAAACACACTTTTTTCTTCCTCTGTTTTCTGTTAATTTTAACCTGGATTAAAAACCGTCAAGTGAAGTGATTAAATATGAATTAAACTGAGTCTTTAGGTAAGAACTTGGCTTTGGTTTGATAAAAAAATTAATTACATTTTCTAACAATGACCCCCCCCCCCCCCAAATGTAAGCCTAGGACCGCCACTGTCGTGTGAGTTAGTTCCTGGACGTTTCCCCATACATTTCTTTGCCGTCGGATCAATAGAAACGTGTGTGCATGAGCACTTGTACATTCCGATAACTCAGAGTTCTTATGATGTACCGGACGTTACCGTTTAAAGTCGCATGGTTATTAGTAATTGGACTTCAAAATAACTAATAATCAATTATATTTGCCCTATTCTATTCCAATAACTTTTCTTCTCAGCCTCCATTCCCAAAAAATGTACTGATATTCTAAAACATAGACAGAGTACTTGCTTCAAGAAAAACTACTGTGCCTTTACAGCATCATCCAAGTGACCTGTACTCCACCAGCAAATCAAACAATCTAAACTTGCAACATCAAGCGCTAAAGGGCAAAAACCAACTAGTAATGAAATAATGTATGTATTTTTTCACGTTTAATCCAATACATGGTGTCACTCTCGATCACCCTCCGCAAGTTCCTCGTGGTCTGAGTTACCCATAAAATGATATCGATTTGGAATTTTTAATATTAAGTTTTACCGTGTGAAACCACGTTTTTCTGGTCTCAAACGCAACTTCCTCCTCTAATCAACGGAGTATAATAAAAAAAATTGGAAAGCTGTGGTTTTGGTGCACTTTTTAGGCTCACCGGCAATAGTTCACTATCTCGAATAATTTGGGTTTTGAAAAACTGAAAGTTTTCGAACATTTATCAAGTTCACATTTCAAGTCGCTTGATTCCCCGTGAAATTCCACAGAAAAAACGTCTGCCAAGCGGGTGTGGCACATAGCTTCCTCGTATCCATAACATGACGGTACAGATCATTGAAAATTATTATTGACTAAAGAACTTCGCTCAATTAGGCGAAGTAAATGTTGAATTAGGTAAATTTATTGTTATGCAGGAGCATAACTTGAGAAAATAAAGGTAGGCATGTTCAACTATTGAACAAACTATAAAATATACCTAGTAATAAAAATAGACATTGACACTGAATGAATAGATGACTGAAGTGATAAATAATTATTATGACATTTCTAAAAATAAAAGCGTCTGCCAAAATTTCATCAAAATTGGTCAAGAATTCCCGGAGTTATGCTTGTGGCAAGGATTTCACGTTTGCGCATGCGCAGAGGCTACTATTGATCCGGGGGTCATGAAACTCATAGGGGACCATCTACACATCAAACCGAACAATCCCTGAAAATTTCATCGAAATTGGTCAAGAACTCCCGTAGTTATGCGCGTAACAAGGATTTCACGTTTGCGCGTGCACAGAGGCTACTATTGATCCGGGGGTCATGAAACTCATAGGGGACCATCTACACATCATACCGAACAGTCCCTGAAAATTTCATCAAAATCGGACTATAACTTCGTGTAGTTTTGCCCGTAACAAGGATTTGCTGGCACAGACACACAGACAGACACGGACCAAAATTTGTTCAGAAAGGTCTAAAACGCAAAATGCGAGTGGAATTTTTGATCTTGGAGACAAAAAAATTTTCACATTCCGAAAGTGAAAACAATGCTTCCGCTACCTTGGTAGACTCGGAAGCAAAATCGCACTTGGTATTGGAAAGATAGAATATTTCACGGACTCTTCAAAATTTGAGATTATTCTGGAAATGAGGGAACTATGTCCGTTTCAATAAATTAAGGTTGGTTACCCGAAAAAAATCTTAAATCCTGAATAACTCTGAATAGAAGCGTTTTAAAAAACTTCAAGATTCATTTCTACTCGTAGTAGCAAATTAGTTATAGAATCGATCCCTTGAAGGAATGAGACCAGTAGACGCCCAGTATATTATAATGTTTATACGCCACAAACTAAGGACACGTGGAGGAGCAAAGAAACTAAATATTTGCGGTGGCAACTTAGGCTCGACCGAATATTTCTCGTAAATTGATATTTTCCTGAACGGTCGGAAAATGAGGTCGCGCTGTATCATCATAACAAGACGCTTTTGGTCAACACCCTTTACAGATAAACCACTGTGTAACATTTTCAGCATTACGTTTAGATGATGTTGGGTAAACTTAAAGTTTTTGAATGAAATCCCTGGTATAGTACAGAGTAATTACCGTCTAGATTGAAAACTCAGATGAAACCTTCATTCTTTTCTCAGGTAACGCTAGCCACTGAACTTGGTAAAGTAGTGACGCAAATGCAGCTAGAAAGATCAGAAGTTGCATTCTATCTTTTTACCAGTGGAGAAGACTTCGGGTGAGTTCTGTACGTTCATATTAGTTTTGATTACATTTATTACCGCTTCTGTGACAAGAACGCATAGACCTTCCTTGCCGGTAGCAAAAATACGTATTAAACATCAAAATTGTAAGGAATCTTCGTACCTGATTGACTTTTCGGTGCCAGTTCGGTGTGCGTTCTATGACCCGCCTGCGTTCTGAGGGTCCCGTCGCGCTCTATCCTTTGTTTGCCTATCTGCGATCGGTACTGTTACGTTTGAAAGTACTAACAACGTTCGCAATTAACACAATTTATTATTCACACAGGACCGATGTGCTGACGTCTGCATAACGAATCGTTATTAACGATCCCTCCCAATTGTCCCCATCGTGACAGTACACAGATCAAAGTTGACAATGCAATCTCCTAATCTCAAATCCTATCTTTTTCTCTGTATCTGGGCCTTTCAGTTGGCTAAAAAAGGAAAAATGTTGGGAACCCGATGTTGGGAATGTTGTCAAGCCGATTCAGATTGACGAATCCCGTTTCGCGAGACGAAGAAATTACAACCGGGGTCTTTTATTAGCTGGAGACGCTCCAGCATCATCGGAGGATTCTGATGCCGACGTAGTTAACCGAAACCATGGTGCACGCACGAGTAGATGGGCCCTGGGTATTTGGATTAAAGCAAGGAAATGATCTCCTTCGATCACTACTGCTGGAGAATGTATCGTGCTGACAGCCCTGACCTGTTCTTAGCCCTGTTGGAAGACATCAAGAACTTCCATGCATACTTCCTTTTTTGGCATATTCATGCCATTCGTAGTGTGAATTCGACGAAACGGGACGATAGAACGCACACCGAACTGGCACCGACTTTCCTTATAATTCTTTTCCCACCATTCTTCGAGTTAGAAGTATTTTCCTTTTTTTTCCGATAAGGGATGGGAGGAGCCCCTGGTCACTGACACCGCTGGGATCTATTGTGACGCTGTCCCCATTTTAATTCATAACCTTTTTAATAACCTCTTCGTTCACAAAGTGTAGGAGGTTTTCAGGTGTTTCCAAGGCAATATCAGAGGGTGTTAGGGCACCCTTCCCGAAATGCCGGAATCTAGTTGATGCAACAGCAGGACAATTACAAAGTATGTGTTCTGCTGTTTCCGCCTCTTCGCAGCAGAGCCGGCATTCTACTGTCCTGGCCTTACCAATTTTGTTTAGGTGATACCTTAGGGGGCAGTGGCCAGTAAGAAGACCCACAAGTTTGCGAAGGTCTTCGCGCCTCAATGATAGAAGTGCTTTTGCGCGTTGCCTTGAGATTGTAAGAAACCTCTTGGCTTGCCTCTGCTTAGGAGTGTTGTGCCAGTATTCTGTGCGTGTTTTGTCCTCCCATTTCTGAACCTGTTGAGTTATATAACTCTTGGTAACCCCTAGTTGGGGTTCAGGGCCAATTGGGTTTAACTCTAATCCCTTTTTAGCAAGGCGAACAGCTTCCTAGTTGCCCTCTATTCCCTCATGACCCGGTACCCATAGCAGCATGAGTTTGTTGCTCTGGGCCGCTGCCTTGAGGGAGCTTAGGCAACTCCAAGTATATTCCATAGAATTTCTAGAGAAATATTAATTAAAAGAAGGGGAAAAGACAAATTTACATTGTGAAAGACACCTCCTTCCTTTTTTAATTTTCAGGTTGCGAGACATAAAAACCGGTATTCAGATGTATTAACTATTTGAAACCATAAACGATAACAGCTGTAGTTGTTCCAAGCATGACCTTCACGAGATTTACACCAACTACTCTGAAAAGAAAAAAAAAATCCTGAATTACTCATTAAGAGCGAACACACCAATAAAACTCAGGACGTTATGCCCCATGTCTCCATTTCACATTAGTTTACAATCTCATTCGCTCAGATCTTGCGGTATCGGTTCAAGCCTAAGCAATTTTATCATACCTTCATTTGCGTAGTCTAAACGTATACTGCATAGAGGTGAGACAGAATAAATAGGCTTGGAACAATAAGAGATTTAAAAAAAAAACCCTACAGCTTTGTTAGCCGGAAAATCGTTCTTATTGTTGTCTTTTGTGCCTTACAAACCAAATGTGAAGGGCTAGAGTTTTACCAGAGGATAATCCGGTAGACGGCTCTGCTCATAAAACAAGCGAAATAGACAAAGTTTAATACTTCAAAGGAACCAGGCATTAACAAACGGCGTAGCATGTTAGCTCTTTAACTTGACTTGAAACGACCCGCTCTAACGGGCTCCAGATGGAAATTCAGTCGTCGAGAAGAAATCTAGGTAAAGATTCCTGGGTTATCTTCAATTAACGCAACATATTGGTACGTTGCAACTCGAGCTGGCACGTTTGTACGATCTCCTCTTCATACGTTATGTTGTTATTTCTGACCACCCAACTGATGATTTATGTCACATGGGCTTCTATCTCGACTAACATTTCGCGGGCCTGCCATAAATATTGAAATCAGTTGCTGAACTAGAGAAACAATCGGGTTGCAGGAGAAATCTGTCATCGAGATTCGACATAACGGACCAGGCGCTGGATAACTTGAGCAGTTGGCCTACAGTGACCGTACATACAGCAGCAGGAACAAGTCTTGTTTTCAACGACAGCAAAACATTTATGCACCACCTTCAGTTATTCAGGTAACATTATCATCCACAAGGCATGCGTTGTTGTGAACTGTGTTTAACTGTAATTTTGGCAGTCAGTTGGCAGTGATCACATTTCACCAAAATGCAATTAAATCTGAATATGATCATCAGGAACTATCATGGAATTCGATATATACTCATGAGGCAAGATTTGAGTATGCACTTGTGCAAAATTTACCAATTTTTATTTTGTTATATTTCTAAAGCCTTTTTTTTTTTTTTTTTTTTTTTTTGACATTTCATGTCTTTGCTATGGCACACAACCAAATTGTCGTTATGTCACGTTACGTTACGTAACGAAATATGCTCAATGATTATTATGATTCGTAGAAGTGAGGTAGGTAGGTACTTTTCTGATGATTTTCGCTTACAACCTATAGTTGCTATGGATAAGTAACTTCCTCATTTTCCATCCCATAAAAATCGTTCGCCACTCGTTGGAAAGCTCTTGATTTATGTGAAAAATCTACACATCTCAAGCTACCAATTTCCCCCTCTTTACGCACCTGCCTACATTCCTAAACTGATTTGATCGGACTATAAATAAAATTCCGAGATTGTACGGAGTCCGGTTCCACATTGTACATCATTCTCTCTCTAATGGTACATCATTCAACGACAAAATTAAATTCTTTCAACGTCACTTGTTACCATATTCTATAAAATTTAAAGGGTTTTTTTTTAAATTTGTATCTCCTGGTTATAGAAAGGAAAGAGTATGAAGGGATATTAGAGTATGAAGGGGCACGAGTGCCCAGAACAAAGACATAAAATGTCCATATGTGTTGCAGACTCGTATGCAAGCGTTTCTTCTTATAAATGTTTAGTTGCAGTTTTGTCATGTTATTGGTCAAACCTGACAAAACCAGTTGCTATGCGTGTTGGTTTTGCTGTACGCCCAACGGCATCTTCTACGACCGTAAAAGGTTTATATAATTAATCTCTCGATATTACTAGGATATTTACATGAAAGAAAAGAATTATATAAAATGAAATCTAAATAATTACTAAATAAATAATATTTTTGTGGGAACATCTCTGCACCATTAGTAACGAGTTACTGAAGGTTTCTGATGAGCTGCGATCCACAGAGAGCACAGTATGAACTCTAATGTTGAATTTGAAATTACGTATGTTATTATCTAACTCTAGAAGAAGGGGAATGGCTGGCTGCAGTACCACTGTCGATAGCTCAACAGATTAAAAGGGCCGTCCGGAATGCCAGGGTAAGGACGGAACCGTATTCCACCCCCTTCCCAGACAGCATTCCATTAGTTTTAATTCAATGCTTGGGAGAAATGTTTTGGCGGCTATGAGGTCAAGAAATCCCTATTCAAGAGATATTTCGGGGGAACGGTTGACACTTTGCGGTGTACTCCACGGTCGTGTTAAAAACTTTCCACGGGAGTGAACCGGTGTATGTGTGTGTTGATTTAGATTATTTCTTAATGGTATGCCACCTCCTCCTTTGAAGAGAGTTTTAGCCATATAGCCACTCTGAAAACCTTCGTTCTTTCGCCAAAATATAAAGCATTCCACAACATATAAGTTTGTTGGACAACACTTTTCGAGTAGGTACGGTCAAATTTGAGGTAAATTTCCCAAATTTCAAAAACTTACTATAGTAAAAATCACAAAAGAAACATCAACGGCAAAAGTCGTTAAATTTATATTTTTCACGGAGCAATTATCAGAAAAAGCACTATCGACATTCATAAATTTAAGACGAAAAGCGTACTTAGATTTTAATTAATTATAAATAGTAAACGTCTAAAACTATTTGTGTTATCCATAATATAATTCAGATAAGTTCATTTGCACAAAGAAAAGGGTAATTAAAAATTTCATGTCACCCAACATGCTCTAATTACAAAACAATTTAAAGTAAAAAAATGCGATAATTGGTTCATACTTTCATGCTGCGTGGCCGCCCATTCAAGAACAGAGCACCTGGACAGGATTTCAGCGAGGCAGTCCAGTTAATTAAGCGATAATTAGGAGTGTAAAGTGTAATTTATTCGGGTGAACAGGAGGGAAGGAACTACAAATTACTGCGATTAGACTTCAATCAATCTATACATTTATTTGTATAAAGTCATTATATGACTGTTACAAAAAGTTCTGGTATATCCAGCAACTTTGAAAGAAAAATATATAAATATATATTCAAGTTCAGAAAAATGTAGTGGTTAATGGGTCGGCACTCAAAGATGTCAATGCAGAACAAATTAACGTTGTACAAACAAGTCCTCAAACCAGTCTGGACTTATGGAGTGCAGTTGTGGGGCTGTACTGCTCAAAGTAATCGCGATATTATACAGCGGTTTCAAAACAATGTACTTAGGTGTGTTGTTGATGCATACCGGTACACCCGAAATGTTCGCCTTCACAAAGAACTTTGTATACCAACAGTTAATGAAGTAATCAGAATGCACGCTATAGCCCATCACAAGCGGCTACAACTACACGTCAACGAAGAAGCTGTGCAGCTCCTCGACGTTGACGACCTATCCAGACGACTCAAGAGAAATAAGTCGCATGATCTGTGTACGTGAATTAAGGTGTTAGCGATAACAAAATCCGCACAGTGAAAAAATAAATTCAGTGAATCTCAAGTGCAACAAATGACACTTCTTACATTCGAAACCATTAGAGACTTAGTTATGTACCTAAGCTTTACTATGGCTAATCCATATTTAAATGTCAAAAATTTGTTGCTAATAAGTTGTAACATAATGCAATAAATCATTTTCAAAAAAATATATATATATATATAGTAGTGTTTCACAGATACATTATAACTCAAAAGTAATAGGTAGAACATGAAAATAAAGAGATACACTGTATAGAAGATGGGGTAGTTACAAAAATCAATTTAAGGGGAGAATCATCAAAATAAGGGGACACTTTAGAAAGGAGAATAAAAAAGAAAGTTTTCAACATGTTGAGATTAATTTAATTAGATCATTATTGGGGGGGGGGGGGGCACGGGGAATTGTCCATGGATTGCAGGAGGGCGGACAGGTTCACAATTCGTTTCTTGCAAATGCCCTCAGCCTAAGCAAGTGGATAGTAAATTGATAGAGGGCCCACATCTGCCTCTATCAGAGCCCACGTCCAGAAGGGAGCTCAGCTCAATATCATCTGAAGCTCGGGAGTGGCTGGTGTATATAATTCCGGAGATAGTGAACCCTGTGAGGATGGTATTGAGGGGCAGCGAAGTAGAAAGTGGGAGAGAGATTCAGGCTCAGCTCTACTACATATTGAGCAAAGCTCGTTGCTTTTCCTGGAATATATGAAGCGCTTGTGGTAGAAATAAACTGTGTCACAGAGTGTGGAAGATTCAGGTGCCTGAACTGAGCGATTACTCGCTCTCTGCGAATGTTACCACCAAGTCCCAAATATCTCTCGCGGCCACCAAAGTCCACCACTGTTTTGGTACAAGGAGCTAAACTCGGAATTCAACACTTTCTGGATATCTCGGCTCAGCCGATGGTTGCTGTATCTGGAGACTATATTGTCACGAGTACACTTGAAAATGCTAGAGTCGAGTGCCTCTCAGTCCAAAACCACTCCAAGCCTCGGAAAGATGGAGAAAATTTTATAGGACCCAAACTGCTCTAACTTCAAAACAATTTAAAGTACAAAATTGCGATAATTGGTTCATACTATCATACTGCTTGGCCGACCCATTCAAAGACAGATTTTATGCACCTGGACAGAATTTTAGTGAGGCGGTCAATACCATTTTCCAGTTAATTAATCGATAATTAGGAGTGTAAAGAGTAATTTATTCGGGTGAACATGAAGGAAGGAACTCCAAATTATTGCGATTAGACTTGTGGGAGTGCAAGGGTGAGGGTGGACCGAGCATCTACATATAAATGGAGAGTCAAATCACCCTGTCAGTCATCTCTCCAGCTTGGCAAGAATCTTTCCGCTATACATCGCCGATCACCGTCGCCCAGAATGTCAATCGAAATTATGTAGAACGGAAGCGAGTGGATACAAACAGTTAGTAGCTGATAGTTCATCCTATGCAATAATTACTGAAAATATCCCGATTAATGGGCATGCACACTCGCTTAAATATCATAGTTTCAGACTTGAAACACTGCAAACAATTACACTAAGGTTTACCATTCTTGTATCGGATAAGCAAGCACCTCTTCTGCAATGATCATCGCTATTTAGTCAAACATCAGTTGTGCCTAAGCAGATGTATCTTTTATAGTATAAAGTGAGAAAACTGAAAATTTAGAGCCGGATAAGCAAATTTTCAGACTTCAAAAATCGCTTTGAGAATCGTAGTCGTGTTTTTGTCCCACATATGTCGTTTTTTCTTCTTCCAACATGTGTACTGTCTTCAAGCTCGTTTGCGGTATGCGTTTGCTAATTGGTTGGTTGGATTCAAGATGATATGATGATTAAATTACCCTCTCTTCCATAATTCGAGCAATAGTACCAATATACTGAATCATTCTACCAAAACAAGCACATTTCAACGTTCTTCTACTTAAATACAGGGACGTCTGTAAGAATTGATCAAGGTAACTCGGACAACCCAAACATGATAAAAAACGCGCAAATTCTTCCAAGTGGTTTATTATTCAAATCATTGCGTTCATGATTTAAACCCCACTGAGCTTTGGAGTGTGCGTGTTTCACAGAGTAGGGCGATTATTGAATTTCATGAATTTCAGGAGGCACACAAATATAATCAACTGATCAATCCAAATAGGTATTTTGGCGAGAACAGATTTACGTGTCCATGCATATCTCCTGAAATTCAATAATCGCTCTATCACCTGTGAAACACGCTCACTCCAAAGCTTAGTAGAAATTCAAATCATGAACGCAAGCCAAATTGAATAATAAACCCCAGTGAAAGAATTTGTAGCGTTTTACCTACATTTACGAAAATGATTCGACCCGTGTATCGGCTATAAACCCTTTTAGAAATTCACTCCAGTATCCACATTACTACATTTTTACGTTACTAGGTTACTGATATCAACACAAAAACAATAATAAACCAAAATAACGTGGATGTTGGCACCATAAATCGGGCCATACATCGCGAATGGTTTGACCAACGGACCTGGGGAGGAGCTCATTCAATTCCTTATGGAGTGTTATTCATAATGGTTTTTTGAGGTTTTCAGACAGACAGACAGACAACAGACAGACACGGAACCAACATTGTTCAGGAGAAGGTCTAAAACGCAAAATGCGATGGATTTTTGATTTTGGAGACAAAAAAATTTTCACATGTCCGATTTGCTTCCGCTACATGGTTTATTCGGAATGCAAAATTAATGCTAATCCGTTTCAAACCATTCTAATACAGAATCCATGACGGAAATAGGGATTGGAGAGTGGTTTTTCTCACAAATTTCGTCAAAGTTACTCACGCCATATTTCTCAACCGTTTTCATGATTCCTATTTTGGGTCCGATCCCAGTTTTACTCTAGTTGTGCATCATAGTTTAGGATACCCGATCAACATAGCCTTGTTATTTGCGATCTTATAACTCATTTCATAGGGTGAGAACTAACTACCATGGCGAGGTCCCGGCACAAAATCCTCACGGTTTCAATAATGTGCGAAAGAGCGGCATGAACAGAGCCAGTGAGCGATAGACCACGATAGAGAATTGTTCAAAAATGATCTCAATCTCGGAACGGTCTGAAACGTCAAATGAAAGCGGATATCTCTCCCGGAAATGAAAACAAAGGTTCCGCAACAATTGGGAAAACTCGGAAGCAATATAAAAAGTAGGATTGAACGTGATACACACTCGTGAACATCTTATTCCCCTCCTCGCCAATCAACAATACGCATGATACGCTCTTCTAATTAATCATCATAGATGACGCAATTTTAGAATACGCAATCGACCGATGCATGTTCGTTCGTGACTAGCTAACATTACCGGACCAACGCCATTACAGTAATGGTCTCCGATAATTTCATCAGGTTGATACAGCGATACATTCTCATCAGCTTGTCACTTGACGACATATCAAGCAATCATGCGAAAGAAAGTGAGCCGTTACAACCGATGCTACTTAAGGGTTGACGAACTCAACGAAATGTTTCTCGTGAGGTCCTCAATAAATATTAGCCATTAATTGATTCCCGTTGCGTAGTATCAATGACACCCTTTGAATATTTACATATTTGGTGAACCGAAAGGTGATTCTCTCGGGTTCTCAACGAAGAAGGGTTTTTAATGCTCTTTTCCTTTGGTAAGAAGGGCTGAATCACAGGCCACTCAAGTTCTGAGCAAACACTATCTCACTAATTGAAATTGGTAACTATTGACCCAGCCCTTTTGTTGAGCTAGGAGGCCCGAGAGAGTCATCATTCGATTCAGCGATAAAAGATCCATAAAATCCGATGTCAAACTCATTTTTGAAAGAAGTCGATTTTGGTTGAAAACGCCGATTTTACAGTAAAACCCACGTTTTCCGCATTCAAACCTCATTTTCCCTAAGACATTCAATTGCAATGAAAAAAAGAAAAGTTTTACCTAGTCGGACTAGTATTGTTTACCAACCTTTATTTAATTCATAAGATAAGTAACTGTTTCTTAACTGTTATCATTCAATTTAAATTTTTACCGATCGTGCGGCGTATTTTGAATTTCAAATCAAAAATTACAGTTTTTGGACCAAGATCATTTTTCTTAGTTTGATGGTGCTCAAAAATTCTTTTGTCATGGAAAATTTGTACGATTTCAATAGGAGAAGGCAAATCTTTAAAACAAGCCATTTTCCTATCAACTAATTTGAATTGTTAGTGCCAATTTAGGAATGAAATCAATCTCTCAAAACTCATCTTTTTCACGATCTTGAGGCAACGTACAGGGCGAAATCGATTTTAGAAGGGCGAAAGACCGTTTAGTTGTAAAACACTTATGAGAGAAAAGGATACCCCTTGCGTTTAATCGTGTATATTTAATCCTTATAAGATACAGTTATCATCCAATTTTGGCGAGATTTTTACCGATCGTGCGGCGTAGGCTGCAGATGGGCCTCTATGAATTTCAATACTAGAAAATCAATACATCAGTTGCGCAAACGGAGAATGCACCAAGCATCATTTTTCAGGTTTTAGATGTTTGATGGTGCTCAAATTCCCAGTGTAGTCAGCGGAAAATGATGTAATAATCTCATCAATATTATCACAACAGTAACATTAGCTACTACTGAACATGGGCAAATCTTTGTAACAAGCCTGTTTTCTACAGTCTTCATCCGATTTTGGTAAAATTTTCACCGAATGTGCGACTTAGCCTGTAGATGGTCCCCTGAGAGTTTTATTGATCAGAAATCAATCTGATCATCAGTCTGTGCGTGCTCAATCGTGAAATCCAACAATGATAAATCTCTCAGGTTCTAGAGGTCCGATCACGCTCAAATTTTCACGATCAGGGGAAAAGGATCTCATACAATTTAGGCATACGCATGACATACCGAGTCATCTTTTGAAAGCGTTGATTGTATGTATGCTGGAACAATTCGCATGACATTTCAGTTCCGTGAATCATTGAAACAAGCTCATGTTCTACGTAATCCACCAGATTTCCTTAAGATCAGCTTTTTCGCGTGTTGCCGGTGTTCTTCCTAGATCAATTGTATCTAAAGGCTGTTCTTTTGACGTAATTACGCCCCCGTCAGATTTCCTTAAGATCAGCTTTTTTCTATCACAATTGAAGCCACAAAAAACTTATATCCTGGCTAATGCTTCTATCACAAAATCATTACCGATTAATTCAGAATCGATCGGCAATTTCAACATTACGCCCTGCGTTCGTCAGTTGTTCGCACCTTCCCTAGCTTCGTCTCGAATCTAATAACCAGCCAGAGACACATTTATTTCAGCCTCCTCATTCTCTTAAGGAATGCAAACTTAAATTTACAGTCTCCCCAGCATTTCCGGTAGAAAAAGGTACGAACCCTTCTATCTGGAAAACCAGCCAATACAAAAAACTTAACTATTTACCTGGATAACTCAACTACGTGTGTCTAATGTAGAGCAATTGTTCAAAAACATTTACAAATATTAAAGTTATTTTGATTCAGATACATTTATCAGCATATAGGCATACATATCACATAATATATTATATTTCCTGTGGGAAAGGTTTATTTTAATTTCAATTTTCCGCAATGTATCTAGTTAATTTCTACTTTGTTCAATTCCGGTGAATTTTGACTCCCCCACGCAACACGGAGCGTAGTTCCACAGCGTGAGGTAATTTTCAATATTTAAGAGCGTTTGAATTTATTTGTATTTTTTCAATTTCATAAGGTATATTTCTCTTGTTTTGTCCATGCTGTAATTTTGTGGAAATACGTACCTATTCATTCATTTATCTTACAAGATTATAAAAATATTTCAAAAGATCTGTACGTTTAAGTTGCGGATACAGGGAAGCTATCTGCCACACCCAACTCGACTGACATTTCCACACATCACATACTCACCCTACGGAACAATAAAATGGCCTGGTATAATTTTACATTTTTTTCTCCTATTGAAAGTACATGTTATTATTGAATAATGAAAACATGTTGTTAATTGATTTTACATTACATGGCCCCCCTCCTCCCTCATACACCAACTCTTTGGCAGCGCTGAATGAAACCATCTGTAAACATTTCTGGTAAGCCAAATAGTTTTTTAATGAAAGAAAAGACACACTCGGCATTAACGGGAAATATTTAAAGAGTCTCAGGCCTACCTAGCACTCATTTCACTAAACGATCAATGATTTTGGCTGTGGAGAGTAGCGTTGAGTGGGTGGTAAGGTGGAACGAGCTGACAGAGAGACATTCGGAGGACAGGTTTGAGCCATTAGATCCCAATTTCTGGAAAAGGAATGTTGACCAAATAGTGAGGAAAGAGGCCGAGCGCATCAGGTCAGAATGGGAAAATAAAGCACAACAAGCCGAGTTTCACTTGCTGTATCAGAGCCTCTCATTAAATGTCACTTATATATCCGATCTTTCAAATATCGACCAGATCAAATGGATATTCCGATGCAGACGCGAAATGCTTGACGTTTAACGCTTAACCACGGATCAACAATAGAGTTTACCTCTGCTCTATATGCAACATGAATGCACTTGAATCTACGGAGCACCTGTTAGCGGTATGTCCCATATTCTCAAACTCTAGAAGACGCTATCTCGGCAAAAGTACCCTGAACAGAAACGAATTAATAAGTATATTGAACGGATCTGACTGGAGCGGGCTATATAACTTCATAAAAACAGCTTGGGCATATAGGAGTTTTCTAATAGCCATTGTGGAAAATCGTCAAATAACAAACCAGTCAAATTACCTGAACAAGAACTATTTACTTTATAACCCACAAGCATCCCCCAAAAAATATTTTAAGCATCACATTATGCTTAAAAAGTATGTCTTATAAAACTAATTCCAAGCCGTGAACTCAGGCTGATAGTATGCACACCAAAGCCAATTGTACTTTTTCATTGAAGTGTATGTTTTGTTTTTATTTTTGTCAATAAAGTATCTCTCTCTCTCCCATCTGTAAAAATGTCGTTTCTTGCAGAGGTAATATCAGTAACGAAGAGAGCACGATCCGAGAAGCACTACAATGGTACAATTCATTCAACAACGCTATGATGGTCCATCTCACTGATCAAATCAAGGAAACAGACAACAGCGGAGTCTGGAGGTATACCAAAAAAAATTGTATTTAATATGGTAGTTAGGTTATATTGGAGATATTACACATAGGTACATCGATAGTACCTTGGAAGTTACGTAATACAAGAAATAATTATTAGTGACGTAACATTGACTGCCGCCGCGCCGAAACATACAAAGGCGCGTACAATGCATTTGGCAACCCCCCAAAAAAGTGATAGCTCCTAGGATCGAAGGATCGAACCTATGTTTTCTCTTTTGAATCGCATCTCATCTGGTATTGAAAATAATGAGCCAAAAACATGAAATATATGTTTTTACACTATATGTAATATATGTACTTTGAATTAGAATTCACATCTATGAAGAACTCACCTTGTGTTGTGAGAATTATTCCCTAATAAAAGAAGGGCCAAGCCGAAAGGTAGCGCCGTCCCTTCCACCCTCCTCCGAAGGGAGTAGGGTAGAAGGGGATTTTTTCTAGTATATAAACCCAATCGGTGGAAGCCCTATACGCCTTAACTCTATCCTGCGTTCTCTTTACCTAACCTCAAGCCTTTGAGTAATAACTCTTGTTCGGTCCGTTAGGTCTCCCTCTCTTCCCTTACGATTGAGGTGCTGCAGTCTCGAGAGACTTTGAACGCCTCTTCGTAAAAACCTCTATCTCCACAGAAAGCAAAATTGATGCAGCAGTCTCGAGGGACTGGTACCTCCAATTTTGTGTGCTGTATCAACCTCTCCTCTCTAGCTAACAATTTGGTGCGGCAGTCTCGAGGGATTTTGTACGCTACATCCACACAGACAGCAAGTTTGATGCAGCAGTCTCGAGCGACTGGTACCACCAAATTTTGTGCGCTACGTCCAAACCTCTCCTCCTTAGCCAACGAATTTGGTGCGGCAGTCTCGAGGGACTGGTACCACCAATTTTGTGCGCTATTTCAACCTTTCTCCCTCCAGCCAACAATTTGGTGCGGCGGTCTCGAGGGACCACACACCATTTTCATTAGCGATCGAAAGGGGTAAAAGAAAATATAGTTAGTATCTCCCTTCAGGAGAAAAAGCAGAAATAGTGGTGAATCTCCCATAAGGAATTCACTACAACATCATTCATTAAGATACTGTCTATATGTAACGTTAAATAAATATGTATTTTTCCTTAGGTTTCTCATCTCATTCAAGAATCTCCTTCGAAGCATTGAACACATTGGTATCTCGATGGTGAATGGTATTAACTACTTCGGACGAGGGAATTTGAGCAGTGACAGCTACCTCAATTTCGTGAGAGACACTGTAATTGGCCAGGATCTCCTGAACGCTTCATTCACGTATTGGCCGCCCCTCCGTAATCTTTATGGGAAACTGGTGCACGAAATGGATAGAAACTACACTCTCATTAAACTGAAGTAAGAATAAGGTGTACTATGGAGAGGATAAAAACCGCTGAGAGGATGGAATCGATTTGTTCAAATATATTGATAAACACAAAAACATTATAAATTCATACCATTTGTAGTCCAAGTATATACGGAACATCATGATAGGTACTTTTGAAATACTTACATCTTACACTTTCGAGAGAGGTAAGTTCTTGATGTCCCACGAAAAGAACTGAGTCGTTGTACTCCAAATGTTACAACACGTTTTTCATTACCATTTTGACCTAAGAAATTTCAAATCCGAGTTTATTTTTTGTTCGGATCACTTGGTCAGGACATGCTTAATCCAATACGGTCGTCAGGCGCTTGATCACATTACTTTTGGAGTGATATAGTGCTCCATTTACCTAAAGATCTTAAGAAACCAAAAAATCCAACTCATAATATTCTAGTTTCACCTATCGATATAGGGGTGTTTTTGATGTTTTTCTTAGCTTTTTTATAGATGTAAGCCGTTCTAATGATAGGCTTGGCTGATCCTGGATTGAAGGTAATTGTCATATGATTAAATTTCACTGAGTATGACTTAACTTTCCATTCTCATATAAATGAGGACACGATTGCTTAAATATTGTTAAATCTTCACATGATTCTCCACATAACAAATAAGCTTGTAACCGTTATATATAACGGAATATATTCATTTAGTTTTTTAGCATAGGATGTACACAAATATGATCAACTGATCAATCCAAATAGGTATTTTGGTTGAGAATCGATTTACGTGCTCTATGCATATCTCCTGAATTTCAATAATCGCTCTATCACCTGTGAAAAACGCGCACACTCCAAAGCTTAGTAGAAATTCAAATCATGGATCATTGAATTGAATTATAAACCCCAGTGAAAGAATTTGCAGCGTTTCATGCATATCAGAATGATTCAACCCGTGTGTCGGCTATAAACTGTATCCACATTCACAACATCACTAGGTTACTGTCATCAAAACGAAAACAATAATAAACCAAAATAACGCGAATGTTAGCACCATAAATCGGGCCATACATCGTGAATGGTTTGATCTACGGACCTGGGGAGGGGCTCATTTGATTCCTCGTGGAGTGTTCTTCAAAAAGAGTACAAATTTAGGACGCCTTGACTTTTTTGAGGTTTTTAGGGATTTTACAAAACTTTGACAACCCTTAAAGGGCACTTTAAATTAAGTGAGAGAGCTGGCTAAAGAATTGGGGCGTTGTCGGACCAATATTGATTTTCCCTGAAAATTTCTGTTTGTCTTGTTTCAAATTTTCCTGAATTATCAATTTCTATTGTTCAGCACTGAAAAAGTCATGAGGAACAGACCACAACCGTCAAATGAAACACAAGCGAAACGATATTTCGACTTAATGTCTACCTACCTAGATGAGCTACGAAAGCTTCAAAAAACTGTTCGACGACGAATCAGGTAAAACATCAAATTCCTACCTAACTGAGTTCAAATATAGAAACAAAGACCATCAATTAGAATGATGAACCGAACCCATGATGTTAATTTAAATAAATACCATGATTATTTTTCAATAGTTACTTAAATCGTTGAATGAAGTGTAAATGGACAAACTTCTTCATAAATTGAACTTTCAGGGAGTATGTTAATGAAGATTTGGCCGATGCAAGCAGACAAGAAGCTGTGGGAGTCACTATATTAGTAATTGTACTACTTGTTTCGCCTACAATAATAGTGCTGGTCAAAAATGCTGTAGCAACAATTCAAGTAAGATGAATAGGTACCTTTACCTCCCTTTTCTCGAATTTCGATCAATAGGGTTGCGAATTTAACCTCGGAAATAACTACTTAACAATGGATTCTGATCGTTTCATGTTTCACGTCATCCTTGCTTCTGCAGTTCCTGCCTGTGGAAATCTCAAATACCCATAATTGGTAGTCAACCTTCTATATTATGATAATTTTGAAAGTAACTGTTACTCTTGCAGATATACGCTGCCCATTTAACACTGAAAGCGAATGAGCTGAAACAGGAAAAGATGAGGAGCGACTCCCTTCTTTATCAAATGCTTCCACTTTCTGTGGCTCAACGCTTGAAGCATACACAACACGTGAGTTCTCTTCTTAACAATGAAAATGAATTCAGTTTCTATACAATCAATGACCAATAGATATGTAAAAAGCTCTCTCATATAAGTTTCTACTTGTAACTAAAGACAATCTCAAAGACTGAGGTGAAATGGCCTATCCTAACGTCAGTTATTTTATGCAGGTACCAGCAGAATATTACGAACAAGTCACGATTTACTTCAGTGATATAGTTGGTTTTACTGAGATAGCAGCTATCAGCACTCCACTCGAGGTGAGGGTTAACAAGAACAACATCAATTTATGTTAAATTTTAATCTCAGTGTAGGTACCTCGTAACGACCCACGATTCCCTGCCATATCCAATTTTAGGACGTCCTTCCCTAGTAATGAAAGCCTGTTTTTTTTTCAAATCTGGATATGATTTGGTATCGCAACATGAAATTGTGAAAGAAAAAAGAGAGCAGAAATCAGTTTTGTTAGAACCCCTTGAAACTCGACAAATTGCAAACCCTATCAAGAGTATTTGGGGGATTTTTTTTTTTTCAGCATTCCAGTGACAAAATTCCAAGAATGGGAAAACATCAACTGCTGATAGATTTTTTAAAAATTTATTTAAAGTTTTGAAACATGAAAAGAGTGGCTAGAGAGAACTAAGGCAGAATATATATATATATTACATAACCCAACCCCTACGGTATCCAACCTCTAATGAAGAACTTTCAACAATCAATAATTCCTCATGGACATCGAAAATATCAAATGGTAGAGTAAGCGAGAATTTCAGAAAAATATAAAGAAGTATAATTAAGGAATTAGTAACTGAGTAGAAAGTCACTTGGAGTCACAATCATAGTTCCTACCAACACCAATCTTTGGCACATTTGTTTCACCTTATAAATTGGCTTAACAGATCAAAATACGAAGCTAGGTGTTTCAGTAAATTTAATGTACAAGCATTTGCATACATGTGTATGCATGTGCATACAAGCTTTTGTGGGTCCTGGAAATGGATGTGGTGCATTTTTATCACCGCCAAGGTTCGAATGAAGTTGTGACTCAGCTTATGCTGGACAAAGGAGAATCCCAAATGGAATCAGGACGAAGAAGGGATAATTCCACAATTAATGGATTGATGGAAGAGTGACTGTCTATCAATTAAGGGTAGGAAAGAAAGGTGGTGGCTAATGGAAAATCTCAATTAACCTGAAAGTATTCTGTAGAACCTTCTACGCCGCATCAAGCAACTAGTAAAGAAAGACTAACCACTTAAATTTTGTTGATATCTTCAAGGGCGGGAGGCAGACATCGTCCACACTGACAGAAGTCGAATACTGAACCTGAGGGAAATGTGTGACGATGGCTTCCCACTTTGTTCCTGTTGATCTTACAAGGATGTCAACACACCATCATGATAGTTTGTGTTACTTTCAACAGCTTCTTCAGAGCTATTCCAAATCTCCAGTCAATGGAGCGCCAATGTCATCAAGGTTTCCACTTGCCTCTAGTTGATGGTTGTCCCAGTCAATCCCACTTCTTTAGCAAATGCATTAAAGTTATAGGTTTGATCAGTGGCGAGGCGTGAAATTTTTGCTAGGTCACCGCCTGTGGCGGCAATTAGTTACCAGAAGTGCCATGTTTCACGAGTGCTAGTGTTGATTTGAATATTTGTATTACCTCAGCTCACACAGGGGATAGTAAAATGCTGCACAAACTCACAAACTGTAATCACAACAAACGCACCACAAACCATTTTGATGTCTACAAACCCCACCTGAAGGTAGAAAATCGCTTGCTACGGTAGCTCTGTCGTTGTAACTTTGAACTGAAATTCCATGGACGCCACTGAGAGGTCACAAGAGCTCCCAAAAGTGACCGGACTCGCTCAAAGTTGCGAGTTTGAGCACGAGCCTTAAAGCGGTTTGATTAGTGGGGGGGGGGGGGGGGTTGTATGAGATACGCAGAATGACAGCGCTTCCACACAAGCGCTAATGAGCCAGTAATTGCGCTAACTGCTAGCATGAATATTTCTTTTTTATAAAGAGAAAATTGTTTATTTAACAATAGTATGAACTAATTCTGTACATTTATTAAATCGTCTGGTCATCGCCGAATCCAGAGATGACCACAGGCTTCGCCACTGGGTTTGATAGTGTTAACTCCAAAACTTTAGATCACATTTGCAACACAGTTGCTGTAAAAATACGAAATTGATGAAAAATACAAATTGGAAAAAATGCTTGTTGTAATTCATTATTGAGGTTAATTATTAATTTACTTATTCATTATTTATTTTAATTTGTTTGAATACTTACAGGTTGTAAGATTTCTTAACCGAGTCTACCGTTTATTTGATGCTCTAATTGAGAAATATGACGTTTACAAGGTAGAAACTATAGGAGACTCTTATATGGTAGCATCTGGATTGCCTATTAAAAATGGTAAGTGTTGTCACTTATTTATTTGTTGTTATCAATAACTCTATAGAGAACGATGTCCCGGTGAACTCAACCAATTTCTTTACTTTAAACCTCCTTCAACTCTATACCTACTTTAAAATAGGCACAAGAAACGGGCACACACTGAATTGCGGTAGCGCCAGAATGAAATTAATAGTACATTGGGTTTTTGGAATCTCCTAGAACTATTTTTCTTTTTTAGGGCCAAGGCACATTTCTGAAATTGCCACCATGGCATTGGATTTGTTAGACGGATCCACACTATTTCTCATCCCGCATAAACCATCTGAACACCTCCAAATCCGCAGTGGAGTTCACACTGGTCCAGTCGTAGCTGGGATAGTGGGGACTAAGATGCCGCGTTACTGTTTGTTTGGGGATACAGTGAACACCGCATCGAGGATGGAATCCACTGGGGAAGGTGAGGTAATTTTTGCAGAAAGTGCTAAGCTAGTTTACAACTTTTTTAATGGAATTTTAGTATTTTACAATTTTATTGCAATTTACCAAGCTGAACAAGGAATAGGTAGTGTTTAAAGTGATGCTGATTTTGGTGTTAAAGCAGTATTAATTCGTGTAATTGGACATCCCTTAAAATTTTCACTTCTAAGCTCATCAATGTCCAACAAAATCATTGATGCAGAGAAAAGCAACTTGGAACTAGGATTTTCCTCACAAGGGAATAATTAATGAGTTCCTGTTTGATGAAGTTGACAGCAGAAGTTAAACTGGCTATTATTTCGTTAACAACTATTTTTTGTATGTATTAAAATTCATGACACTCACGAACTGTTGTTTCTTTTGTAGCTCTAAGAATTCATATCAGCTTGGAAATGAAGAAAGCTCTGGATCAAGTTGGTGGCTTCAAAACGGAACATAGAGGGTTTGTTGATATAAAAGTAAGTTGTGAGGTGCAACGTGATTTTATTTATTCATCTATTTATTTTTTTGGTACAGCTGGGGATGCTCAAATTTCATAACTAACAGCATCCTATGGACACATCATCAAGACTCATGACAAAGTGACTAGGTACTAACTCAAAAGATATTTCAAAAGATCATGTAGCTTGATTTCTTCCAAACTTGTTAGGAGAATAAGATTTTGACTATAATTTGTCTACTTAAGACCCGCAAGATGGTACATTTTTGTCATTCTGATTTGTTAAATATCTTTGAAATATTGTTAGATTGACGCTCCTATTGAGAAGGAGAAAACTCGATTGATGTGAATTTTCAAATTTTTCTGATAGGTAATCAATATATCGCGTACAAACTAAAGTCAAATGCTGATTCTCATTCACTAAGACGATTCTTTTAGCTTAAAATCAGTGTTATTTATGAGAATAATCAATGAGATCGGGAGGAGAGCATTTTATTGTTCTGTTCTTCATTTGTTGATAAAATATACCAACAGACGAAGGAGAAAACGATAAAATGTTCTACTCCCTCGTACGATATACAAAAAACCTTTGTATTATACAGGCGATGAGTATGTGCTATATATTCCTGTATAGGTGCTCATGTAAAAATGTGGTGAACGAGCAGTTTCTGCTCCAAGTTTTCGTAAGTCCATATCTGAATGAATTAAATGTATACTTACTAACTAATCTGATTATCTGCTCGTTCTTGAAGGGTAAAGGTGTGCTCGATACATACTGGCTGTTGAGTAAAGATGGAGGTGTAAGAAGAAACACCAACCAAGATCTCATGAGTTTTACTGACGACCACGAACCTACCTACTTCCGTCGGACAACGACCAAGATATCAGGCTTAAACGATCAGATAAAAGTTCAAAAATGGTGAAACTGTATGGTAATACCCTATAGGAAAAAAACATTCTAATGACAGGACAGCTGAAGGCACTGTTGTTATGCAAGTGTGTTGGTACCTACCTAAACAGAATGACAAGATAGGTAGGAACCGATTCAAGACAATAATAATGATAATGATGTAGTCTTGGCCTATAGGTACGCTGGTGAACATGATGATGGGTTTGCCTAGAGGAGTGCGGGCCCCATATCTTCAAGCGCCTAGAGATTTCCTAAAGCATCCTTATTATAGGACTCAGTTCAGTGTAAATAATATACCTAATCATAGGCTATTCGACCAAAAAACTTCAAAAATCCTTCAAAATTATTTTCAATCCTGTAAATGAATCTCTAATTTGGTATGATTGGGATATAAATTGTCTTTCCCAAATGACATGTACCTAAAAAACGGATTAATAAGTATTATTTTACGCAATAATTCGTTGTTTCTATCATTCAGCTTTTCTATCTTCCAAAAGCAACTATGCACTATGCAAATGGTCGATAGATTTTTCAGAATTTATAATCATTATAAAGCTAATTGTGTAGCTGTAAAGTGTAATTGTCTATTTGAAGAAGGTACCTTCTGGAAAATTGTGTATAATCGGCAGCATTTAGTTGTGCGACCCATTATTAGAATCCATAATAAAAATATGAGTGAATGTAACGAATTCACAGAAATGTTGGCAAGAAGTATTACGGTAACATTCCTAATCGTAGGGTAGGTCAACCTTATGTGCTGTGAGTTAACAGAAAGTTTTCAATCCCAGTTTGATTTTGGTAATTCATCGGTTTCAATTGAATGATTAAGTAGGTGTGTAATGCTGTCACCTATTTAAAACTAAAAGAGATTGCTTAGTGTAAATACCTACCTACTATATCTAATTGATTTTATAGACGAATGTTAATTTAAAACATTCTTACAATGACCTCAGTGACCTATACATTTTTATTTGCCTAATTTCGTTTTCTTCCTTTTTTATTGTTGTAGTAATGCTTTCATGTTAATTAATCTTCCTATATTCATCAATCAGGCCATCGTTTTGTAATAATTTATTAATAAAGTTGTAATATTTACGCATTCTCAATTATTGTTCCTAGTCGTTTTCGTAATCGCTTTCTGTAATTTTAATTGAACATCTACTTGTTGAATATCTTGACATGAAATAACGGAATTAAAATGTTGATACAAACCAGTGTTAGTAGGTAGTTACACCATATGTCACACGTAGGTACTAGGTAACCATATTAAAACCTCCCTATTTCACTCTGTTCTAGAACATAGCTTGTTCTGTTCTGAGGTGAATTTGTGTTCCGCGATGCTCAGGTCCAAGTAGAGGTTTTAGAAGTTCCCATGGGTGAGCAATTTCCATACATGTCCACCTAGATGGCTGCTGAGAAGTTTATTAAACATCCGAAAGGGGAGGTTTAGGGTATTTAAACAATATTTACTTGCCATGTTGTTTAATATTTTTTATCAAGTAGTTTTGAGAAAAGGAGCAATAACATTTTATACATTACCAACTGAACTCATTCGTTTACATACATACTAAAGCGTTAATCTTATGATACATATCTTACAGACAGTTGGGTGGGATGTAACAATAAAACCTCCATTTATCAAGACTGGTAGATAGCGCTGATTAGACATAGTTACATATATAGGATTATCAGTGTAGTACTAGTAAGCAAAAAGTTATAGGGGAGCACATTGTCAGAGTCGCACTAGGCTCTTGGTCAACTAGGTACCTACATTGCAAAGGGAGTTACACAAAGTTCAACCTGTGCAGGCTGTTTGAGGGTATAGATGAAACATTATTTCACACAATCTTCGAATACGCTACACTCACCCTCAGCAGATTCTAACTCTTTCGAGTACAACTCCAATGAGTTCATTTAGAAGTGGACAATTAATCGCATCCCTCTCTAGAAGGCTGACACTTTTGGATTAAGTGCAAAACTCTCAAGAAGGTACAACAACCCAGCAGACTTATGAGTTGGTGCCTAATGATTGTCTCTTTCCCAAGTCTGGGGCAAGGATTAACACACTTCCAAGAAAGATTCTCCATTTTTAGGAACCCATATTATGGATAGCAACCAAATGAACTCGGTATCGGTCACATGCTGAATCACACAGTGGCCTTGTAAAGTACGGTCAAAACCAGATTAGAGATTTCCCAAGATGTCAAGGCTGAATTTCAGGTATTGGCCTGGTGAAACCCCAAGGTTGGTAGCAGATCTTGAAATTCATGGATTCGCGCTCTGATAGTAAGGGAATGTACCAAGGTAGTGTGTCAATGGCTGAGATTTGAAACCAAAATTTCTGTAATGGGTGCCAATTTCATCTCTTGATGGATAAAATGGACTCAAGGAGGACAGTTAATCGCATCGGTGTGGAAAGTGGTGCTCTTATGCCAATATAAAATGAAATATGAGATGAAACTATAAGAAAAAGAAATTTGGTCTGAACTGATAGAAAGAACGGCAAAGGAAGGAAAAGAGACCTTAAATACAAAGCATTCAGGCAACCCTCAGCCCCTCAAGCATTTCGAAAATGACAAATTGTTCTCCAACTGTTGCAGAGCCTTGCTAACTATCCTCATTTCCCCTCCAGCTCAAATTACACCATGGCGCATCCACCTATCTTGCAAAATGACATTTTTCACATAGTTTTCATTGACCTGCCACACACATTGAAAATTAGGTTCCTACTTTTCTCAAAACAATAAAGAACCTATACTACCATTGTTGCTCGCTCTATACTCAACCTGTATTTCAATATAAATCATATACTACTCCAAATCCCTGTGAAACAGTTTCTTAAAATAATTCTGTAATAAACAAAGCAATGGAAGATTGATTACGCCTCTACTCCCCACAAGTATCTGTTTGACGTAGAGATGGGCAAAATATATCGATCTCTTTGTTCTGGTTAATCGATTTTTGAATCGATCTGATGGAGGTCGATTTTTGTAGAAGATCGATCTTTTCTCCTCGATCTCCGATTTCGATCAATACCGTTTTGCGCAAACTGTTCTGGCGGCTGCAGCCTGTCCGTCTCCATCTGCCGAGTCGTATTTTCATTACAACTTATCGAATTGTTGGAAAATGTAAATTCGTGAATGGTAAGATTGGTCTTTAAGGAATAAAAATCCGTATCGATTAGGTTTCTTAGTGTCATATTAGTTGAAAGTCGGAGGCGCATTTTCCCTTGCTACGCCATACCTTTGTTCCTCCCTGCCTCACTTGCCTGTAAAGCTGGAGTCTCTTACTGTTAATGAAATAAGTAAGCATCATATTTTAGTAAGCTACTTATAGCCAACAATAGAAACTACGGTACTATCCGTAGGGGGGAAATTCAGTTTAGATGAATCGATCTGACTAAAGATCGATCTTTTACGTCCGATTAATCGATCTTGAGAATGGAAAATTTTCTATTAATCGATCTTTTTCTTCGATCTGCCCATCTCTTGTTTAACGACATTTGAGGAATAACAGAAGCTTCAATGTTCATTTTCGGATTCGTTTTATTAATCTCGGAGAAGAAACTCATTCATCGAATGTAGCTCTTCCCGTACAAACAATACAAGCCAGTGATTCATCTTACCACAGAAAAGTCAGAAACTGTTTTCAGGTACACAATAATCACTACATTGGGTTCCCTGGGTAAAATCGAGTTGTAAATCTAACCAGCTGATTCTAAAATGTCCATGGCTCCGTTTCCCTTACCTTTTCACTTCCTGATAAAATCTCTACAGTTTCCTACTGATTTGCAGTTCCTTGTGTCCCCAGAATGATTCACATGAAAAAGAAAGAACTTAATACTAATTGTGTCAAAAAAATAAATAATTATCCAACTTAATACAATACAATCTTTTTTTTTTTTTTTTGTAAATAATAAGTAGGCAGATAAGTTAATACGTCAAATAGGAAAGCGTTACCTTTATGAATGTCAACAAAATATCGAGCTAGGTTCCTACTAGTTTATCAAAAGTAGAATGAAACTGCCGAATCACATCTTACATGAATATCAACTTGTACAACTCAATTAAGCACCTAATTATACGTAGAAATTGTATATTGTCTGGGTAAGACCATCGTTTCCATGTACCAAAGTACGAGAACGCACATGTTTTTCCACATAACGTTTTACAATCTTGATTATGGTGTTCACCACCCTTAACCATTTGGCCGCTGGACATTTTTTTGTAACTATGCGGTCTTTGTATATGGTATTTTTCTTTTTACATTAGATTAGGAATAGATGTACCTATATAAGTATAGATCTTATAGATGAATATATAGAGAATCAAAAATATTTCTCAAACTGTCTGTCCTATTCAACCTTCATATACATTCCACATTTCTTGTAACCACTTTTTGCTACTATGTACCATTTGAATATGTAATTAGATTATCTTTATTTCAATAATTAACATTATTATTATATGGTTGCTATGTTCGCATTACTATTAGGCTCGTATTTCTTTCATAATACATCTAACAAACATTATACCATTGTTTCACTCAGTGTCTCATACTTGCTTTTATAGTTTTTCTTTCACCAATTCGAAAACAACCAGTAACAGAAAAGAACTTACGAAACTAATACTCATATATCTTTTTCCTCATAACAACTTTCCAATTCAACGTGCGAATGCTTGAATAAGACGGGGGAGTAGTCGAGTTTGCTATTGGCCACCGAGTTCATGAATGAGTGGTTATAAAAAGAGAGCCAACGCGTTCTGAGATAGATCATTACACGGCAGGTGGATATTTGCCAAATCAATGAAGCTTGGTCGCTTCAAGGAGGTTTGTTGTGGCTAACGAAACGAATTTTCAGTGACCACAGGAAATCCAATAAACCCACCAAAATGCAAGTTCAGCGGTAAAGGAGTTAAAAACAGAGGTCAATTGTGGTTCACACAATTAATTTAATACATTCACAGCACCCGTTTACTCATCGTTTCCAAGTCGAAAACTACAACTTAACCAGCATCAAAAACATTAAAATAATTTATGATATTAGTATTTTAGTGTACGAGAGAAAAAGCAACATCTTCCTTATAAAATAAATTGCATACAACTCCCATTTATACATCTACAACTAATTAATAATGATATCATAATTTAAAACTGTCATGAAAAAATTGAAGCTTAAGTTACATGAATTGATATTACCTTGTACTGGAATTGGAAGAGGTATATCATTCAAGCTACCTATTCAACAAATTCATCATTGTGATTTAGTTTATTCGATCTTGCTGCAATACAAGACAGAGAAAAACGAACACTATTGAGAGTAAATGGAAGGGTGTATCATTGATAACTATTCAACCTACACTAAGTAAATAGTCATGAAAGGAAATTTAATTTTCAAGTTATGAGCTTCTGACATTGGTTTGTGATTCATTGGTATCATTTACTTTGTATAGAAACATTGGCTTACGCACAAGTAATTCAGTGAGTCAAACGTAACTATGCTTTGCAAATAGTTACATACTATTCGGAACCATATATCTTTTTGATCAAGAACTTCGACATCAACAGAAAAGTTCGATAGAGAAAAAATGTAATAGATACATTAGTCAATCAGTGAATGCTTGGTCATAGAACGGAAAATTACCATTTAAAGTGGGATAAACGCCGGGCAACGATTGGATTAGACCCAGTGACAGTATAATAATATTAGCAATAAGGGCACAAGTCAGGAAACCTCTTTTTCCAGGAGACACAATTGAAGTTGTGTTTCCTCGATCTAAAATAGTTTTCAAGTCCTTATTAAGGACTTATTATTACTTCATGTTTTCTAGGATGCCAGTAAACCAAATCTGAAAGGAAGTGCTGAAAGATAAACAGTAGAGGAACACATTGAAACCAAAATCTCAAAAACGACGCAAGTGGCCCTATTGCTCTGGGGGTGCGAATATGAAACCATTTTGTTTTCCCAATCTGAGCAGAGGGTGATTGCATGGCGTCCAACATGAATGCAGCTCTCGGTTTTTGGGAAAAATCTTACAAGGAAGCCATTGAGCAAAAGTTATGGAACTAATATGGGATGGACGAGTTCCTATGCACAATCCAAGAAAACATTATCGAAATTTGATGTTAACTACAGAATAGTCTGTTGAAAGGAATTCACATTTTGAATGGGCGACACATGATTGATCCTTCATCCCCTTACCTGCGAGAAATAGAAGTTATGAGTGCAGGAAGGATTCATTTCCAGAGTTGTATTACTATGTGATTCTGTAGCCGCTATCATAAGTCTGTCCACAAACAGCGAAACAGAGTCCCATGATGTGTTGAAGGGTAGAAAACTGTTAGAGCAGCTGCTTACGGAAGGAAAAAAATCATCGTCTTGCAGTGGATCCCATCACACGTTGGCATATGGGGGAACGAGCAGGCTGATGCCCTAGCAAGAGAAGGCTCCCGCATGCCTATGCCTGACGCCCCTACCACCTATCGAGCAGCAAAAAGTGCCATAAGATCCTCCGTTCAGGAGCGGCAGATTGATGCGCAACGACACAAAGCCGAGGGGAAGCAGTGGGCCTCACTGCTGAACATGAGGAGTCGGATCCCACCGCATCTCCCTCGCCATGAATCCGTTGCAGCGTTCAGAGCTGTCACTGGCCATGACTACTTAAATGCTCACCTGCACATGATCGGACTGAGGGATGGCCCTGGATGTAGCCTCTGTAGTGGCGCTCCTCTAATGACAATAGGTCATTTATATGACTGTCCTCGACTCGAGGATACACGACAGCAATTCCACCCTGACGAGACCACGTGGTCGAAAAAAGCGAAATTATACTGGGCTGCGAGATGTCTCATGGCACAGGAACCTAGACTATCGGCGTAGGATAAAAAAAAGGAAGGATTCATCATCCCTTGGTATTCATCATGCCTTGATGAAACTCAAGGATATTTTCCACTGCATGGCAGTGATGAGTTATCCCTCAAAAATATTATATCTCCTAGAGGAAGGGCCTAACAGGGAGACACGTCCAGCCCCCAAACCCAATCCCTGAAAATGTTATTGAAACAAAATTTTGTGTATGCAGACACAAATAAGTTTAAAAACGTAAAATGCTGATGAAAATTTTGACTTTGGAAATTACAAACATCATCTCACGAATTCTCACATAGTACGTATTATATTGGACAAAATAAATGTAATATTAAGCAAGAGTATGTAAATTTTAAAGTATGGATGGCCACAACCTAACTTCCATACTTCTATTGTTAGTTGTCAAAGTAAAATGAGGAGGATAGAGCGGAATTCCCCGTCTTCGCAGCTTATCCTTGAGTCTACATATCGTGGTTCAGATTGCTTGCTCTGCAGATTTTGCACCGGGAAAAATCAGCTTTTTCGTGACGTACCAAAGTGGCTGGTTTAGAATGTCTGAAGCGTAGACTGCATATTAGCGAAACTCCACAATGGTAATTTTTGCACGGCAGTCCCAAAAATTGCTACTTTTCACATTTTCAGCAGCAGAATGATATTTTGTCCGAGCTTACCGCGCTGATTCAGGGGGGACAGACCTACTCATTACTGTGTTACAGTTTCAAAGAGGGTAATGAAAACGTGTTGGAATTGTGGAACTCGCTAAGATTAATGGTCAATCTCACCTGTTTTATTTGATTCTTTTAGATAGAAGATCCTAACGAAAGCTTCCTTAAAAGTGCAATATGAGGGGTATCGGGAAATCTGAATGACACCAAGGGGGAAGACTCCCTCCGTCTGCCTGGGGAGAAACCTAAGCGGTGTATACATGCGACGTCATTAAATTATTTAAAATTTCGTAGTTAAAATGGAGTGGCTAACCCAATTTTTAGGTCGAAAAACACAGAAAAAGTTTCAACAACAAAAATTGACCACTAGGGCAACCGGGGAAACACCTTTTCATTTTGCCTACCAGTCCTAAATACGAATAATTACACTGTAACATCTATTAAGAATAAATCGGGGGAAAAGCACCTCAGAGTACACTTATAGTTGACAAATAATTTACCAAAGTTGAAACAAATCCATGCTCCATGTTTACAAATGTTGAATACCAACATTTGTATTTGGGGAGGGACTCATTCTATACGAAGGACTAGGTTTACAGGATACAACAGTGTATTTAGGTAGGTATTAATTAACCGAAGTGTAACAATGTTCAAATTGGCTCAGTTTGATTTTCGGTTTTTTGGTGAGAAGCTGTTTGAAAAAACATTGTCTGGTTTCATTCTTCACAGACTTTATCGTAGGCCAAATTTTTTTTATATTCATTTTCAATTTGAATGATTCAGGAAATATGTAGGAAAATCCAGGACATTTATATTCGTCGCGAAGAGAAAACATGGAAAGATTCTTAGACTCTGGTTTGTTGTGTGCTCATATTCAATTCATTAATGAGCAGTTTAGAATATAAAATAACTAAATAAAATTTACTTCTTCACACTGAAACTAGGACAAGGGAAATATGAACTATTACGATGAAATCAATGAGTTATGCTTCTATTAAGAAATACCCAAGAATAGCTTCCATGACTGTAATACACAGCGACAAAAATCCAGATCACTCAAACAGGGCTTGTAAGCACGTCCAACAAGAAACCTATCACAGATATTAGTATACAATTTTCTGCGGTATCAAACACACAACATGCCAATATTTACAAAAGCAATCTTAAAGCAATTCGAGATCACAATGTCTGATTTCAGGGAATGCTTTCCTTAATTTCATTTCAATGCGATCTATTTCACTCCCAATGTTGTCTATGATGCACTCGCTGTGTTTTAAAATGAAATTCTCCAACTCCTCTATGTTTTTAAAGCTCTGAACTTCAGCCAGAAGCGCTTGGAGATCCTGGTTGTCGAGATAGGATCTAGCCATTTCCCTACCATCAAAGTCGAGCTCGGCTTTGTAACGGACGAGCGAGTTCCCCATATCAATGCCCTTGACATCATGGATGGCTCGGATCATCACGTCCTTCTCGAGGAACGCGTTAATTTTTTCCAAATGTTCCGTTGAAATAGATCTCCCAACCAACGCAGCTACATTGGTGTAGATGATGAAAGACGCCACTGCTCCTAGAATCCCACCGATGACTATTGAACCGATCGCGTCAGGGAGTGAGGAATGGTAAAACGTACTTAAGCCCATACAACCCGCAGCTACAGCGACTCCAAACACTGCTGCCATATCTTCGAGAAGAACCACCGTCACTGAAGGATCATGCCCTCTTAAAACATATTCTTTGAAGCTCATTCCTTTTTCTTTCGCTCCCTTCGTTATGGAGTTGATGGCTACTAGAAGCGTAGCGCCTTCGCTCACTAACGAACCCCCTAAAATGCAATAAGCCCAAAAGAAAGAATCTATGGGCTCAGGGTGAATCAGACCCTGTATTCCGTGGTATACAGACAGTCCAGCGCCAACGCAGAAAATACCTACTCCAGATATCAAAGATGCGACATATTTCATATTAGCATATCCGTATGGGTGTAACTCATCAGCTCTCTGCACTGACTTATGGATTCCATAAGCTAAAATCAACTGGTTAATGGTATCAGCCAAAGAATGGATCGCTTCAGAAAACATGCTATGAGATCCAGTGTACAGCCACGCCAGTACCTTGAAAAAGAAATTACTAGCATTGATAGCAACAGCGGTTAACACTACTTTACCCGACGATCCACGAAGACCTTCAGTCACACTTCCAATACCTATGCCAGCCTGTTCGTTCAATTCTCTACGGTAATCCCTGAGACGTCTTTTATTAGAGAACATGCTTTGAACGTAGAATTTACGTTCCAGCTCACGGCTCAATAATTCTTTCATCAAGTTCTCCCTGGACCCCCAAACTTCCAATGCCTTAGCCTCCACGTCTTTACGCCAATAAACGGAAATCGGAGGTTCGTTTTCATAAGGTGATCTTCTCTTGGTAGCCCTTAAGCTTTCAAGATCTTTCGGACGTAGAGCGAAATCGGACATAGCTTTGGCAGGTGTAATAAAATTGCGTTCCATGGAAGTAGCAGTCAAATCGACTCGCAACCTTTTCTTGACGGCTTTACTGACAGCTTCTTTGATCAAGTTTACTGTTTTAGGTTCTACAGGGGCTATTGGAATTGTGTCTACCCCGGTCGATTGAGATGGGGGCTTGTTACATCCAGGCGAAGGCGGAACGGAGCTCGCATTTTGCGCTTTTGCTGAAGCTCCTTGAGCTTCGACAGCCGGCTTGGACTTGTCTGGCGGTTCCTCATGGCTGACAGAGGAATATTTCAAAATATTCAACTTCTTATACTGCACGTACCTTGGCTGCAGCACGCCTAGAATCACCACCGGATCCAGGGGAATGGAGTAGTTGCCCATAAATAAACATCTCGATAGGCCAGTGGATAATCGGATCATTCCAAACATTCACAGCTCATGAAGATAAAGCTGTCAAATACTGGATCGATCGGGATGATTAATTACAAACCGAACGAAACTAGTAGAAAGCCATCATTTAAACTTAATATCGGTATCTATTCACCACAACGCACCAAATCGTCAAAATAACAGTAAACGAGACATGTACTATCACTGAAAAGAGAACTAGAAACTAACGTTCAGCTTGGAGATATCAACCTAACCTGGCAATTGTAACAGTAACTGGAAGTTGCAAAGTGCTCCATAAGTTAATGGATTCGACGACAATGGAACCCGCTTGCCTGTGCTACATCCAGCACAAACATCTTTAGCCGCCTACAGTTGTTAGGGTAGGCAACTTGCCGAGATAGCCAGAGCCCACATTGATTTTACCGTTGGACTGCGATTACTCATTCCATGGGCGCCCCCAGAATATTTTCCTAAGGGGGGTATAAAACTTTGTGGTAAAAAAGTAAAAGTCAAAAAGATTTTAAAGTATGTATTTGCTTCAAAATGTGTCATGATCTGAATGGAAGTAAAATATTATGACTTGAACAAGAATTGCTCTTCTCCTATCCATTCCAAAAACTTTGATGGTATTTTCTATTAGCTCATCTTTTTGTTGTTTTACTGTGTTCCTATGAACAGACAGTAGACAGAGGCTGGTGAGCCAATCGTTTGACATGGTGCTCCTTATCCAAGTTTTTACTCGTCTCAGAGTGCTGTAAAGAAACATAACAGTAAACATTTTAAAGATATAAACCATTTTTACTCCTATAAACGAAATTAACCATTGTAAACTAAATTTCTGCCAACAACTAGTATACTTGACTTAGCATATATTTTAAAAGAGTATTATGCAGAAACGGAATAAAAAATGAATAAGTTAGACCAATAAGATTTAAGTAAATTTGCATGCAATTTAAAAAAATTTAAACTATTATTCTCACCTGAATGACCTCTCAATAGTACAAGTTGTTGGTGATAAACACAGTGCAATCCTGAGTGCCTTAGCAAATGACGGTAATAAGTAAACATGTTTGTGTTGCAGAACATCTTAAGGTTCATTTTCTCCAAGTCCTTATAATTATAAGGATTATAATCAGCTGGTGTGTTTGCCCACAGGTCATACCATAGGACTGATTCGTCCTCAACTTTCCATACATTTCAGCAATTTTTACCACAGAACTTTTGTATTTTTCTTTGGGAAGGGCTTTCATGACTTTTGGATACATGTTGAATATTTCAAAAGCAGGTTGGTTTTTTTCTGAAAACCTGTCACTCAATGATTGCACCTAAGAGTCTAAATATAGAAGAAACACCGACCTCTAAAATAATAATTTGAGGTCTCAGATGGTTGGTTTGATCGATGTATTTGTGTTCCACCAATGACTCGTGGCTTTGTGAGAGTAACACACAGAGCTGCAGCATTTTGTTCGACGGTCAACATTATTTTGGCGAACTCTACAACACTATTTGTTCTGTCGCTTTTAAAAATTTCAGCTAACCTTTGTATGTGTGTTGAAACTTTAAATAAGTCAACAATTGGACTTTGCAGCATTTGAGTTACGATTTCAAGTTTACTGGAGTACACAGCTATTACTTGCATACATATTAAGAATGATGTTGTTACAGCACAGTGGAGTTGAAATGCTTTCTATTTATTTCCTTCCATAGATAACTTTTCTGGAGCTTGAGCTATATCACTTGCTCTTCAGTGTCTTGTTTATTCTTCTTTTTGTTGTCAATTACGTTGTTTCTTTCGCTATAATAATACAAGGGTTTGGTTATTTATGTAGGTAGTCATGTTTTTCGTTAACGTGACCTTATCCCGGCGTTTATGCGGAATTGCCGATATTTATTAATTATGGACATACTGAATTTTTCAAAACACTAAAACCTGACTAAAATTTATGCATACTATCCTGATTCTCAGGGGGAGGCTATGGCCCCAGCCTGCTGGTGCCCATGACTAATTCCCATGCTAGGTGTCTGATTTATTACAGGTATCGTTGGGTGTCTCAAATTCGGGTGGGGGATCATGTGATTTATTCAGCCACCTGAACCGTTTGGTTCCAATTTTTGCTACTGGGGTAATCATACCGTTTGGTTCCAACGTTTGCATGGGAATCATGAAGTGATGTAATCTATTCATATTACAATCCTTTACCCGATTTAATGTTCCCATTTGTCTTCATGCCTCATTTGAAAATGCTAACAGTTCGATACCTGTTGTTCTCCATTGGTTTTTCAAAGTTTCTACTTCTATGGAGATGCACATGTTGTTCGCTGTTTACCAGTAAATCTATATGAAGTGAATTGTTAACAACTTTCACACAGAGCCCACACACGTTTAATTGATCACCATCTAACACAAAACATTTAACTATGTTCACTGACAAGTTTTTTCTGTAATAATGTCACTCAACGTACGCTTGAGGGAAGCATCAAGAAGGACACAAACAGTGGTAGGTAAGATAATGGTGTAAACAAAGTGTAGTACATATTACAAGTTCATAAATATTATTTTAGAAAAATTAGAAATTCTCTGGTTTGTACCGAGTCACCGGACAAGATAGATATGTACCTATATCTTAATGAATCACAGCGGCTTATGTAGGTATGGTGTAGGTTGGATCTTTTCACAAGGCGGCTTCAAATAAAAAGAAGATTTTGAAGAGTTTAATAATGTTAATTAAAAAGAAGATTTTGATATATATCTATGGTCTTGTTATTTTTCAGATACACCGAATTAGTGGCCGAAAATTCAATCGGATACATGCGGAATCTGGAGTCAAACTGTGTCAACATGGTGCTTGGTGGCACTCATTCGACCAAGCCTTTTTCTCTAGATCAATACCACCAATCGTACCTCAGTCAATTTGGCCTAAATGGGATAAAATTAAACAAGTTGAAGCTCGAAAGATCAATTGGAAGATGGCGCATAATCCTTTAGCCCAGGAATTAGTGAAGCCTTGCATACCTGGGATAGTCAAGTCTTGGGAAAACATACTTTACAAATTCAAGGAGCGCATTGTCCATTGTGTATCGTCTTTGTTGAACGTCAATAGTAATTCCCTGGTACCGATTTGTGTCAGTTCCAATAACGTGCGCCCATTATTGTCCCAGCCTCTCAGAAAGCGTTTTTGTTCAAAATTAGTCACACCGAAACCCGGATTCCGAAAATCGAAGTCCTTTTCCCACTTTGCGTCATTACCCAAGGGAAGACTCAAGCGTACGATTTCCAGGGTTCAATCTATTGGAGTACATAGCGGTCCATTAATTACACGAAGAATTGTGGAATCGGCAGCCAGCTCTCTGCGGTTTTCGAATACTATGGTTACAACACAGAGAGGAATGACGGTGAGATTTTACATAGGTTTTTTTTAGCGTTGTGCATACAGCACGTAACCATTGGATGACGTGCCATAATAGCTCCTGGAAGTAATTCAGTGACTGCAAATTTATTACGGATTTGAACGATAAGGCAGGCAGGGGTGCCCACAGAGGGGGTTATGCCGTACACTGCGTCATTGAAATTCTTGGGTTGAGGGCTCAAAAAAAATTTGAGGGGGTAAAGTTGATTGAAAGTGTTCAAAAAATATAGTACATCACTAGATAGAACGTAAATAATAGTGAACCTAGTAATCAAATTTTCTATATAAGTATATACGTTTTGTCTATTTCTGACTGTGTTTGCATTTTTTAAATGCCCATATAAACTTTTTTCTAGTTTGAGTTAAAATAAGGGGTGCTTACGAGTATTTTTTTGAATTGTTAAGGGCTCACCAAATGGCCGTTTGAGCGATTTTTCGTATTTATGTTGAACTGTTTTGAAATGTATGGACTTTGTGCGTGAAGAAATTAATGACCGAACATTTGATTACAAAAACATTTAAAAAATAATATTCAGTTTTACACACAATGTTTGGATTTTTACCATTTTTTATCGATTCAACTCCTAAATTGCCAGCAAAATTTTGAGCATAAGCGCATTCTTAATGTCAGGTTTAGTTCGCAATTGTTATCACTAATATTCTGTTAAAGACATGAATCTAACAATTTTCAAGGCTTTAAAAGCACATTTGCATCTGTAGTTTGAGCATTGTAATGATATCAGAAAGTGCTGACCAACAATTCGCATCTTGCTTTTGGAATGTCTAATTTTTTGTATGAGTGAACGGATCTGTTTTATTTCAATTCTAAGAAGAAGTCTGGAATGGCAAATGACTTGTTCGTAATTTTGGGAAGCCAGTCGGAGGTTGCTCTGAATTTTCGTAGTTGCCCAAGATGGCATTAACACATGAAAGCGTAACTTTAGAGTGAAAGATTAGTTTTCTAACTAGCTCTTATCACTGTTTGAACCCCCTCCCCCAACTGAAGTGTCAATGAAAGAAGGTAGAAATCATCCTATAACGTCTTAGACTTGGTTTGCTCGGTCTCCCAAAGGCGTTACATTAAGATAGTGAGACAATATTTCCCTGGGACAGTTTACAGCTTCCCACCTGATCTTTGCTTAATAGAACAGTGTATATCGCTTGATGAATCCTCTTTGAAAAGAAACAAATATGGACCCATACAAATGCTTTCGGCAGGGCAGAAAGGCAAGTATATCAATAATGAAGGTGAAGGATAGAGAACGAATATAACGCATATTCTATATACAAAAGAAGAAGCCAAGAAGTTTTAAAGATGTTCTAGAGCTGTAAAATTGTCTAGCAACATTCATCAGTGAAAACTGGGAATCATGTAAGAACACCGTGTATTCTCAACTCCTTAAGAACATTTGCATCTTCACTCGATAGCAACCACACTTTAACGAGCCATTCGCTGTAGTCTTAGAATTTGGAGACTACAGACATGATCAAATTGTAGAGATCATAGTGCGAACTAACATAATCCTACCTGATAGCTACAACATGATAATAAAAATCATACAAGCCTAATTGAGTAGGTACTTTGAGAGTCAGCCAAAAGAGTAGCAATCCAGCCATATACCTACTGGTTACTACTGATACCTTTGACTAGATCGAACTCGTGTCCTTATAACTAAGATAAATTTTCTCTTTAGTTGCAACACTATTGATAGAAATGAGGCCAATTTAATCACACCTGTTCGGCTGTGGGTTATACTAATTGAAGGTAACATCAATCTGTGCGTAAATTTAAATGTTAACCTTACTATATTTTCAAACCAAATGATGAGAGGTGATGGAACGGTATAGTTGCCCCTTCCATTGAGGTGGATGCAGATATTGGTGCTCCGCCACGCCCAGAGTGTGACCCAGATGCTTGAAAACGTCTGATTCATCCCCCAGGGGATTATAAAATCGGGAAGGGCCAACCAATCATATCCATCACAAGGAATAGTTCACTCCGTGATTTTAACGTACCGACACAACCATAATTTTTATAACTGTTGATCAGATAAAACTCGATATAAACGGCTACACGAAGGAAAACATTACAGTAGAAGTGGATCATGGATGGTTGGTTATCGAAGCGTTGTCGACAGCATCCGAAGAATCCGGTGGGTACTTGCAACGACATATGATGCGGCGCTATGAGCTACCACCTTATTCCGATGTTTCAAACATTAAAGTCGAGCTGAATGAAAAAACTAAAGAACTTCGAGTCACAGTACCATCAATGGGGCCTAAAGTAAGTCAATACTATTATATCCCACCCGTCGTGGAATATGGGAATAATAAAAACTGACATTTTAAAGTTAGCAACCGTATTGACAGCTCAAGTGGTGTACTCGTCTTTTGTCGTTCAAATGTAAAACGAGAGTAAATGAGCATCGCTTCGCGAGAAAGCGGTAGGCGTTAGTAAAATATAGGATCTTCTTAATACCGTATCATTGTTTTCAAATTTTTTAAGAATGAATGATTTTGAATTGTTTCCCTCTACATTGGATGACTCCATTAAGATTTATTAATGGCTTCTGACATGGTCCTTACATTCTGATAAGCAAATTGGAAAAAGTTTTGTCGTTTTCAATGTGTTTTATTTTCATTCGGTGAAAATTTAGTATTGAAACTCTCAAATATTTTGGAGCCAGATCAAGTATCTAGGTTTCATCATTCCGTGTTGGCGAAAAAAATTCTAGATCACCATGTAGGTGAGTGTGATCAACCCGGATTAATTACCTCGTGAGGTAATAGATAAGTGTCGCTGTAAGAGAAGAGGGAAGGCCTATTAGAAGTGAGAATGACTCGAGATGCCCCCGCCAGTAAACGATATGGAGTAAGAAATTGTTTAAAATCTATAACATTAATAATTTATTTATGTCTGAAGTTGTCAATGTTCATAGAGCAGAGAAAATGTTGAAGATAATCCCATTCGCATTACCCAACTAGTATTTTCACAACCGCAGTGTCTGAACAGACTCAGCAGTGTCTGTAGTTAGTAATTCTCTAGTAAAACTTGGTAATTCCCATTAAAGTGTGAAACTTCTAATTGTTTGGTTTAATTTTAATCAATTTTAGTTACGTCGCTTTAAAGACAATACATCAGTAGGTTGCTTGGTGATATTGGTTTTTTCATCTTAAGAAACTTGTTTCAGGAACAGGTATGATGTTTACGCAGAAATGAAGGGTTGGCTGATGACTCGCTCCTCCCAATTCTAGGGAGCCACAAGTCCGGCTCTGTTATCTCATACGGCGGCACCTGGTTTTTTGGGGGATTCACTGAGGATGGATTTCCCTTCTTAAAATCTGCATAGGTAACGATTGATCTACTGCATATGGAACAAATCGGGAGACCAATCGTAACGTTTTCATGATTAACGGTACACGATCCTTACATGTTTCTCTTCAATCAGGTGTTTCAAATAGAAAGACTCGGAATAGATTTTTCCATAAAATATAGCCATCTATATTACCACTTTGCTCCCTTCCCCCACGATTCCCTCAAGGGACCCATCTCACCCGAGTAGAACTTTATACATCTCTAAAATAAAATTTCAAAGCTAGGAGACACTCCAATGCTCTGAGTGCTAGGTGCCTCACATGCTTCCAATTCAATTTGAGCTGTTCTTGTTAGATATGTAGACAAGTGAAGCGTAGGAAGGTATTTTATTTTACCTCGTTAAATTTCAGCTGGTGTTCAGCTCCTGTGTTTCCAAATCGTGTCCATATACGGCATCATTGACATTCCATATCCTTACTTTCAGGGGGACAGGCTGTCCGAGCGACCTGGGGCGTCAGTCCAAGTCTTATTTAAGACGAAGACATTCAACTATTGTTGAACATTTAGAACCCATCAGTTACAAGCTGTTATTTCATTTTCAGTGGGAGTATGTTCTGATTGCCCCGGTTCGCAAACGTTTTCTCAAAACAAAAGAATATCCTACTGGCAATCCAAAAGTGATTTAGATGGACAGATAGATCAAAAAGTGTTAACACGATGAGTTACTTTCGCCTGTGTGTATTGTTGTTTTGCCCAAACTCGTCTTATTGCTTGTAAATATTTTACCCAAAGTTGTGGTGATTTTTACCCACCTATCAAGTGTTTTATACCTGTCCTGTCGTTAGACAGTTCACCTCTGATCTCGATATCACGTGAATCCAAAACATTGATGTTTTGCTCCCAACCCAGATGTCTTAGAAACGCGAGGCAATTTTATTTTCAACACTTGGAAGCTTGGACGATAATTTTTTTAGTATAAAATAATTTGTGTTGTCAAATCAGTTGAGTGTTTCATTATACCTTACCCACATGAAATGATTTTTTCCAATGACATCGATGTTTTGCTTCAATGTTAACATCGATGCTCATCCCTATTTGGAGGTCGGTGAACAGCTAAAAGCTCTAGAGATTTATATGAGATAAATCTCATCAGGATCTTCAAAATACGTTGTTCGCCTCCCATTAACTTTCTCTTTTTTCAAAATTGGCATTCAAGTCAAACCTGAACTTGAATTTCAAGTTAAAGCTGAACATACCCGGCCAATAGGATGTGCAAAGCCTTCAGCATGCAATAAAAGATAATATGGAAGAGTAGACGACGATTCTAATGAATCCGAGGATTGACAAAAACTCTTGTAAGAAAATACATGCTGAAGAAGCCCACGTTGTCTGGGCGAAACGTCCAAAATATACAATTTCAAGACAATAAAGAAAAAATTTTTTGAAGAGCTCCAACAACCCGTTCAAATAAGAAAAATGGTCAATCCATTCCTCACCAACTCAAATAACAATTCAATCGATACCATCAAAGTTCGCAATAAGTAATTTGAATAAATCATAGGTAACATTGTGTCCCACCTACGGAAGATATCTATTGCTTGTGTTTCTTGGGATGAAAATCACCATTTCATTTTCAGGCATCTCTCAAATAAAGGACAGAGGAGTTCGCGAGAAACCAGCTTCCAGCCTACTTGTCAAAATAAAACACTGACTACTAAACGACAGTTAATTTTATTTCAGTTCACAAAAATCATCATATCATCAAAATCCATTTCTCTAGCATATAATATGCTTTTCTCAAAAATGTCTTTCTTTTTTTTTTACAGTTTGAAGATTAAACAAAGTCATAACTTATTTAAATATTTATTATATAAAACTAACATTACATACTAACATGCATATTATTCTTCTACTTTTACGGTGGGTTAATGGGATGTCCGTGAAATTAGGGAGAAGGGAGGAAATAACTTAAATGGAATACAAATATTAAATCGTCCTTAGTGGCCCCATTTGGATTTTCCTGGTATTCAAAAAGATGAAGGTACAGAATTTTGTTAGATATTTTCAGATTGCAGTACGTAATACGAAGAAAAAAAAGCAAATAAATATAATATTACGAATACATACCACATCGAGAACGTGTTCAAAAGTTCATTGGTCTTGTCCGAATTGTGCAACATAAATCGGGGTTACGTAGGCAATCATCTTCACCGTGGGGAGAAGCAATATGGAAAAGAGTTAGGTATTTTTAAAACTGTACAAATCGCTGTTCACGTTAACTATTTTAGGAACTTGAGTATTCGAATTCTCAGCATATCAGTGACAAAATATCAACATACAAGAGCAGTTAGATACGCCATAGTACAACAATATTATTGAACGCAACGAGCATTTGTTAAATGCACACTGAAGCCTGACATTTAAATTAGGCAATAGCGTTTTTTCTTTCGGGTTCCTAGAATACTTTGGTGAACACGTTTCTGTTTCAAGCACTTAAAATAAACTTTACAACAAGAAGAAAATTGTACATTAATTTGTAAATAGGTAGCTCTGTGACGACGTGGTAACGATTTCTTTAGTAAGAATACAGAAAGTCGATAGACAGTCTCCGTACTAATATTATTTGTAACGATTTGCTCGCAAAATACAAAATATACCTATGTACAAAGGTTTCCACGATCTCGTCTTTATATCAAAATATTCAAGTAGGTACATAGGTAATTAAAACATATAACAAATATTTATACAACACATAGTATACATTGAAGGATGTACAGAATCGTTAGGGTGCAAGGTCGGAAGTCCAATCGGTAATAGTTACGTTCTCTTTCGACACATCAACTTCTAACCAGTAACTTAATTTCAACAATCCTAAATATATTGCATTTATTTCGTGAATACATCTATCGAAGAGAACTTGCACCCTTTTTAAAAAAAATCAATCGGGTCAATGAGTTATGTACTATTAAACTAAGTAGAAAATTCAACAAATGAAAAAATATATTTATTCAACAACAATAGGTACACATAAAAACATTAAATATGAAATAATAAGAATAAATATGAAACATACACCCAATACTATAGTGGAGAGTATCAGATCAACTGTTGCATCAATAAGCCACAAATCGAGGACTAAACATTAAACAAGGGTAGCCTTTATTGTAATTTATTGTGGAGAGAGGCTTAATCGTGCAGCACGATTGGACGAACGAATACATATACACGGTTTTTTTATAAGTTGAAACCTGGTATTTAGGTTCACTATTCGCTGTGTTGAAGGGCGCCTACCAGTACCCTGGAGTTCGTAGTGAGGGTGAGGATTGAAACAAAGGCGGTAGTCCATTTTATAGTACTATAAAAAGTGACGTACTGAATAGTAATATATAAAGTTTAGTACTTTATAGTACTATATAAAGTGTAGCCCTCAAGAGTCACATCATGTACATTTAAGGTGGCTGAGTTTTGGACGTAGGAATCACTTTTCATGGTGTAGTAGCAAGTCTACATATAAGTACCTTAGTTTGGCACAACCGGATTTCTCTACGTCAAATATTATAACGCAAATTTGTTAGCCCTCGTCCTACGTGAGTTGGGCGATTTCAGCGTTACTGCCGACACCGGCGATTTACACGAGTGCAAACTTTTACAAGGGGTAACACCGCTAGTGTCCTAATTGCGGGCGTTACCGCCAATGGAGGAGAGCGCGTTTGAGTTAGGTTAGTTCCGTACCTACCGTGTCAATCAATACGATGAGCGTTTTTTTTTAAATTTATTACACAGAGACGATTTTTATCATTTAAACGATTAACAGGAGTACAATCCAGTTCTTAGTGACCGACCTGACAGTTCCGCTCCAACACTCCTTCAACTAACCTTCGGGTGGGCTCCTTCCACCCTTTGTTATCCCGGCATCACCACTTTTCCGTCCGCTTGAGGGGGTCATTGGTGTACCTGCCACCCCCCCCCCCCCCCCCCGTAGCTTTCATCTCTGTTTACTAGCTCCTCTCCTCTGGGCTTGAATCCCATATTTGTAGGTTGCATAGGCAATTTTTCATCTTCGGTACTTAAATGTGTAAAATTAATCATTTAAATGATTTGGCTGTAGAACTATAGAGGTCTACTGTCCCGTTTATTGTTGGCATTAAGACGGTCAGTTTCTTTTTTCGTTTTCAAGTAAATACGAGTACAATATCGTTCTAATTAACCTAGCAAGCACACGAGAAACAATTTGGACGACAACAGACTTGGACAACTCCAATGACCGATGTAAACTATTGTGCGTTTGTAGCGAGAAAAAATCAAGCTGATTTGATTTCAAGCCGCGAATAGCTCTGTTGTCACAGTTTGACCGGAAAATCGCTAACCCCGCAAAAACGTTGAACCCCCGCTCACGTAGGACACGGCATTATTGCTGGTCTGCAGTAGGTACGATCGTTTCTACCTAACGTAAACATCGCTTGTTAATCTCATCCTAAAACAACTTACTGCTGATAAAATGGACAAACTTCTGTAGAAGTTGGTTCTGAACCTAGCACAATTCAATCAGAATTGAATTTAGTTGTTTTTTCGCATTACAACTCTCGTGCCAAGCGTTATCAGTTCTCACTTTTCGGTTTTGAGCAATTTGATTTAACAGCATGTTTTAAAAGGAAATTTCGGTACCTAACTCACTTTTTCTATTTATGATGAGAACAAAAGAACTTATGACGTTGTACTATAAAGCCAGAAATTAAAATAATTCAGAGTGAAAATAAATACACCCTAAAATAATATAGTTAAAGAGCATTTTCCAAAGGGAACTCAGTTGGAAATTAGTTGTTCAACCGACATTTTCCCGTACCTAAATATTTTTGAACTTGAAATGGGTACGGTAAGCACCTCATAAAAACAACGAAAAACAAATAAAATGCAGAGTTCAATTTATGAACTTATTGCTTAAATTTTATTATGCGGAATAACTCGCAAAAACAAATGTTAGTGTGTAGTATGGGAAGAGCCAAGATGGTTAAGGCACCGGACTTGAAATGTTGAAGTTGTCCGTGGTTCCCTTTTAACGCAGCATTGGGTGAATAAATAGATAAAAAATCAATCATGGCTGGCAATCAAGAAGACAATCATGCATCGCAACGTCAAAGAAATTATTGTAATGATGTACATAAATCATTTTGAAACACACACAAATTACACTGAGATATGTTGAATAGAGTTCATCTTACTAGCTAAATGTTCGCCCCCACTGAATTATAAAAATAAACCAATAAAATAAACATAAATTTAACTAAAATTATTATTTCATGAAAAATGGAAATATTACATACACAATATATCGACATCAGCAGTCCTTACTATTGGTTAGGGTCCATTTTCTCCTTGAGGGTATTAGCTGTGGAACGACGCCTCAACCTCTCGCTTTAAAAAACAAGTCTGGAGCACAAGAAGAATGCATAGCAGTGTTGAACAGTATGGGAGCACGGAGAGTAGAGGAGAAGAGATGTGCGAATACATTCAATCAAGCTGGATATTTTCAAGGGAAACAAACATAGTTGAAGCGCAAGGCCTCCACATGATTGCGGATATTAGTAATGAAACTCCCACGAACTATCTCGGACAAAAACTGAATAATAGTGAAATGTTTTCGTGCTGATATGAGCTGATGGAGATACCAAATTGTATGCTAAGACACATTGGTTATAAGTACGTCTTCAGTTAGAAGAGTTATGGGTGAAGTTTACACTTTGCACCTTAAGTTATTAATCTTGTGTGAAACTGCTACGTGGGTACAAGTCAAACAAAAATATTAGTTGATTCACCCATAAGTTAAGAAAGAAGTTGAGCTGAAAGGACAGAACAAATAGAAGTTCACTTGCATGTTCATTGTTATGTTTTGATATTCAACAAAGGTTGATTTGATAAAAATCAAATCCTATTGCGCATCGTCAATAAAATGCTCAAGGGCGTGGACAGGAATGAGTTACCATTCGGAATCTCAATTATGGCAATGGCTAAAATGATTAATCTGAAAGCAGTGGAAGAAAATTCAGACGTAGGTTAGGACTGGTAAAATGGGGCATCATAATTTAATCTTAATTTTATATACACACAGTTCAATCACTTGAGTGAAATAATTAAGTCTCTTGGTAAAATGAAAGTTTGACCCGAGGAGCGCAGGCACTTTCACAATCCTCCTATACCATTTAGTGGTTCATGACTCAAGTTGAGGCTAAACCACAGAAGGAGCTTATCACGAAGTGCTAACGGTTTCAAGAGAGTATTTGATTTTCATATTTGTAAATAAATAAACTTCATAGAGACAAGGCCTAGAGTAACATAAAAAGTCATTTGTTGGAACAGCAATCGCATGGATTATTGATTGAAAAGTAAGACATATGTATAGGAAGTGCTACGGTTTCTAAAATCAATCAACATAATGTAATGACGAATAATTCTAAATGAAGCTATGTACAACACAGATCTTAATAGATTGTGTAAAAGTCATGAACTATCTGCCAAGTGTTTGTGACACATCAGCTATTCATATGGATTCGTTTTCGAGGACATTTAACCACTACCTACATAATATCTACTCCAATTCACATTTTTTAGCGTAAGAACTTCCTTTTTCACTAAAGATGGTTAACAAGACAGGAATGTGAACCAACACCAACCAAAATAAGTATATGTTCCTTTGTTAGATCAAAGCGAATCCACAGAGCAAAAAAACTAGTATCCAGAAATAATGATTATTCTGATACAAAAGCAGCAAAGCAACAAATTTTAAAATGTAGAATGAAGTGGTGGTGAAATACCAACTACGATTATTGCAAGTATCTTATCAACAGCATCCATAGCCAAAACTTCCTACCAGAAAAATGCTTGAACATATTTTATGTACGTACATGTATATAAGAAAAATATCCGATTTTTTGACGTCTTAGTCATAAAAGAGGTCGGTATCTTACATTAGGAAAAGTAATAAACAAATCGTAAATCAGGGGATACATTTCATATATACATACAGTAGTGGAGGATAATTAATGGAGCCACATTTATTCAGCAAATAGTCTTTCCGCAGGCTATACAAAACTATAATATAGGTTTTTACTATTTAAAACATTTCAGCACATTAAAATTTCTCGTACCGGCTCAAGTTTTAATCGTCCTGAATGGCAGAAGTCATGAAATATTCCGAAAGAAGTACTCGAAACTCAGTTCTTCATATCAACATTCCAGTTTCTTTTTAAAATGATGTTTTCAGGGTATTGCCAGGGTCTGTCAGTAGACAATACCTAGTCAAAGCCCGAAATTGGAACTTTCAGTCAGGCAGGATTGAGGCGGTTACCATTCAACTTCTACCAATTTCAATTTGAAAGAATCATGGAATGATCTCAGAAAATTGAACTCTACCTCGTTCAAATCAGAGGTTAGTTGAGAAACGTCTTACCAAGATCCTTTTCGCCACAACTCAGTCATCTTTCAAGTACGATTGATTCCAAAGCCTCTGCAAATAGACAAAATCAATTCGTACTGAAGGTAGGAAAGAAGTCATTATACTTTTCATAAATGTTCAGGGTTTGAGCATATCTCTTGTAGCCTACAAGAGGTCTTGAACGACTTTAAATGCCATCAAACTAGTTGCACAAGGTTTGACAGTTCCTATCAGAAATAGGAGAAAGTTCCACTTGAGAACCTCCCGACGCACTAGCATTTGAGATGCTGAATAAGAAATGATTCTTTATTCAACAACTGAGGAAGAACTGATGCACTATCAACTTTTTAACGGAGCAGCAACTCTTTTCTATCACTTTATTGGTGTGGGCTTTCTCCCCTTCATTCAAAGCCGTTAGATATCAAAAGAATGTCGTTGAATTGACCAACCACACGACCGAGATCCTCAGAAGAATCCCTCAATATTCATTTGTTATACTTACAGTTGTCAATTTGGACTTCTCAACAACCCATCCTATCTGCAACTCCTGAATTATTCCCATATACCAATGCACATAATTGCTGAAATGCACAAGTTCTCCGCCAGTGAAACTACTTCAGTAAAGAAAGAAAATTAGCCTTACCGTTTTCGTTAGACATATCTTGGTTTGAAATCCACACTAACTTCGTTCGTATTCTCGTGCCTCTTTGGAAGGAGTGAGACGATTGATTCCCTTTCGTTTTCCGAACCAAAAACCGTGGCTACTTCGCCATCACTGTTGCTCACTCGAGTCTCCATATACTAGACAGATAATGGAGACATGACGATCTTGAATAAGCGATGAAGAGGTCTGACGAGTGCTGCACATTATGGTTTCAACAGAGTTGACGTTACTCTATTGGTGTCGGAAACTTGATATGAACTTTGCCCCTTCACATAAGTTCTCCATAATTAATCATTTAACCATCAAATCAATTATACCATACAACATAAAGTTACTTCTCGGCAAAAATTGCAATCCAAAGTAGCTTCAAGAGTTTACCTGATAAACTAATTACGGCTAGATTTATGAGTTTTAATTCTGTAAAATCGTGAGTTCTTTTCGCACTCACCAGACTAGTATGTAGATCGAACTCAGCGTTGTGAACTGACAAAAGTAGTAATAGATTAATATAGGGTGGTATCATTTGGCAACGCTCGAAAAATATCCTTATCAATTCGAGAGGGGAAGATGGTTACTCTGGATGTCTTCTTTTATGATTTAATGAGTCAGTTCAAAACACTGTGCCCAAGCTACCAACCGTTACAAAGTTGGCTGTTCATAAAAATTTGAACAAAATTACGTACAGCTTCTTCTACTTGGACATCCAACCGTAGTGATACAATTTGATACATTAGAAGAAATAACGTAACATACAGCAGTTCCAGACAAACAAACGCACCTTTCGCAGATGATGATATGGAGGTACCTATGCATTCAGTTGGGAGAAAACCCGAATTGAAAGAGGTTGTAAGGAAGCACAATTGCTTGGAATACATAAAAATTCTTGTGAAAGCTTCACAGCAGCTTAATTTAGGCGAATGCTGAGACTTCCTCAACTTTGAACAATGAAACGCCATTTTTGAATGATTAATGGGATTTGAGGTTATTGTTCATAATTGCAACAGGCTCACTAGTTACTTGAGTGGATCTTATCAAAATCATTGAAGTATTTTGGAAGCAAACTCGAAGGAACCATTGGAACGTTCTTTCATCAATTACGATGTTGTCACTCCTTTTAAAACCCCACTATTTTCTCCTGCAAGTTTGTTCTCTTCCAAGTTAAGTCGTTATGGAAGTTTGTAACCCTCCTCTAACAGTAACTACAGACGGGAAGTGTGACAGCCACATTCATACTTTTCCCTGATTCGTAAATACACAATATAAGTGTTAATGATCGCTAATAAAGCATTCCTTCTTTGAATCTTAAAGTACCAAAAATTATGATAGTTAATACATAAAACCCCTTGGAAGTGGGGGAAATTCGAAATAGTCACCTACATTTGGTTCAATATTTTTGTCTCCATATTACAGAAAAACTGAATATTGAAACTTATCACGACGGCTTTCCTTTCTTGAAGTACAATCCTGTCTTCTGTTAAGTAGTTGGAAAAATCTGACAAGATCCATCCTTATTGCATACGTAATCCTCGTTCTCCTCTAGGTTAAAATAGATTCATCCGTCTAAGAGAAATCTATGAAAGAAACCGATTTTTAAATTTACAAGTCGAACTTCCCTCAGAGGTTTGAGCTTATGCACAAGACAGATCCCTTTGCTCTCAAGGCAAATTACGGAACGACCCTCCGTGAATTCTCAATAGATTTGATAGGTGCGATATTTGGAAGGGGTCGCCTAGCGTTGGCTGGTATTACCAACCATGAAGAGAGATATGAAACAGTAGGTACCTACATATCAATAGCAGCACTTTTGTACATTCTGAATGGATTTATACGAACATATACAGCCGAACCTGGGTGATCATGTCGAATTCTTGAATACGTATTTCAAATTGTGGTCCTGGCCGCTAAGAACCAGTATGTGAAATATTGTCATTAGTCGAGTATAAGTGAATTGAATTTTCGCCCAATCAAACATTTCATTGGGAACGTGGATGAACTACACGACTGCAACTTGGTAATATCCACACAAATTTCGTTTTTCATATTTTTGAATGATAATTATTCATGATTGAATGATAATGATGATGCCATTACATTTCTTCCTTAAACGAATTCATCGACTAAGTACCTGTATATTATAAGTTCAATACAGAATGAAATAAAATTGCTTGAACCAAATTTCCTTTAGTTTAATTTGGCTCCTCCTATGTTAGTGGTGGAAATACATCGACGTTCTTAAATTTCACTGAATCATACAGGCATTTTCATTTTTGTGAATAACAGGGAAGGTACCCCGGGAAATTATATAGCTTATTAAGCCGCCATTTTAATTGCTAATTCGCCAAGGTGTCCTTAACGACTCCGGCATAAAGAACGGTGTCTTGCTTTGATATTATTAATTTTTTGAGGAATCAGAAAGTTGTTAAACTAACTCCAGTCTTTTCGACAGTATGACTGCTAAAGGAGGTACTGACAAATCCACAGGACGAGGTTAGGTAGTGGTTACATTTAGATGCTGATGTTTTCTCGTTCTGTACCGCTCATCAATGTATTGGTGATATTTATGGAGACTTAATATAACTTCAGTGAAGGAAGACTATTTGTGTTCACCGTTCGCTCAATAGCGGCATTGTCTCGGAATATATCGTTAGTTAATCTGGTTTATTGGAAGTTACAGAAATACCCTCCCTTTCCACAAGCCAAAGGTTGGTCGTCAAATAGTCTTTATCCAGGTTCAGTTGCATACGAACTACAATCAATTCAGAGTTATACTCCAATCTAGTGTGAATCTAGACGTTTGATCATGCCTGCAACTAATCAAAAATGGTACATACATTTTCAATGCTTAGCAAGTAAGTGCCTAGATAACATTTTGCCAATGATCGGTTCGTTGTACATCTAGTTTCCCTTGGCGAAAATGTCCTAGCTCTTGAAACGTTAGCTATACAATCGATAGAACTGGAAAAACCTCAACCTGAGTCAGGGGCGTTGGTAGGTGGTATTGTGAATCTGTAGAGTGGGTTGGTATGCGCCCCTGGAGGCTAGCTCCGGACGTGGGGCACCCTGCCGCTTGGCTACAGCACAAGATCAGGCAGGGGCGCTGCGCACTAGGCACCTCCTACTTTACGCTCCTTGTAATAGATCTCCTCGCTTTCTTTGTCACACAAGAGGAGAACCACGGCGCCAAAAAGGAAGATCGCTGCACCCCAACCAACTCCATAGGCCCATCCAAATTCCCACACGGTTCTGTTCCCTGGAATAAACAAGCAAACGTTAATCATCAATGTGGTAACATACGCTGGAAGGTACATCAATAACCATGACAAAAGTTGCCAGAGTTTTAATGTCCTGCCAGAATAATAAAAAAACGTTTAGCACAAAACAAAGTAATCAAATGTCAGTTCTCAGTCAGTTGAGGATGTCATGGACCTTTAATCATCATATTCAGCGGGGAAATATTCGACGTTCAGCTTCTTCATTCTCTTGATGATTAAAACAAGCCTAATTCCGTGGTGCCATGCGATTTCACAGACGTCATAAAAAGCTGTGCTTATCAAATAACAACCTACTAGATTAAGGAGAAAATAATTTTTATTCCAAGTCGATCACATAAAAAAGTACTTATCAAAAATGAGAAGACAAAAATTAGCTTGCATTCATTGAGGAAGTGTGCAGAATTCGTTCTGAGAGGGGAATCACTCTTTCAAGGATTCCACCTATTGACTGGTGCCTAACACTGTCCCAAATAACGTAATAATAAAAAAATAACGAAGACGCCTACACGCCTACCTCGAAAATGTCTGATAAATGCTGTAGGTACTACTAGCCATTCATTCTTTCACCAATAAGCCGTTTACACTGGACGCGCAATGAACACTAATCCCCTCGATGATTCGTCTGTTTACCGAGAGTGTTAGCAAACTTGGTTCACATCACCCGAGCACCTTGGTCACGATTGCTTCAGGATAGTGTTCGCTAATAATGCTCATTTGGTGTCAACGGGCCTAAAGCTGACTCATAAATAACTTTGTTTTTCGAGATTTTTGATTGGTCAACCTAATAGTTCTGCCTCAATTCTATTTGCAAATCCTCTGAACTTCCACACTTGAAGAGTTAATTGGCTGGGGTTGCACAAGCCCCTCTCAGTAGCTGCCCCTGCTTCACACTCTGGTTTCCAAGACCTAAGGCGGAAGTCCTGAATGGTCCACGATAGTTGATACTTTGGTTGGTATTTCAGGGTAGAAAAAGCACTATGCTGATCTTGATCTTCTAGTGAAGGATGGATGTTCCGTTATTGGCGGTGGGGGTGCTTAATGGAGCAATTGGGGTATGAAGGACTGTGAGTGTGTTTCCAAGGACGGCAGGTCGGAAACCAGCAGTGTTAACAATGATAAAAACTTAAGCATTTAAATGTATCTAATTAGAAATATTGAAATTCGCATACCTTGATTGAGCTCCGCAGCAAAGCAAACTGGATACACGACGAGAGCAAGCAAAACACAAATCACTGAAAAAAAAAATTATCATCAGCGTCAATTCGTATTAGATATGCCAAGTATACTAAAGATATTAGAACGTTATAGTTATAAGAATAGGGGGGGGGGGGGGGTTGCTACATATATAAACAACATAATTGCACACATATAGGTACTCTGATAAATTCTAAACAGATGCAAATGATTTTTAAATAACGTTGAGAGGAGGGGTGTTGGATAATCCAACGATTTTATTTTTTTAAAATCAACTTACTACTCCCACTAATGGAGAGTAAGTTTGAAATTAGACTGCACATTTTCCAATGAAAATGCATGTGTTTCAAACAATTACTCAGTTGTATATCATTTCAGTGCAGATGAACATAGCACACAAATCACCTTCAATGCACGGATTGATCTTCTTTACTCTGATCAATGGGATTACCTCCTTCCACCCAAAAACTGTAAGCAATGAGTGAATGATACCATTGGGTCTGCATTTATTTCAATTTTTCCTAGATTCTAGGCAACCAGCTCCTGCAGGTTACTGGTAAGTATATATATATCATGGGTGCCCACCCCCCTCAAAATTCATGACGCACCCCCCCTAGCTTCATCCCCCCCCCCCCAAAAGGAAAATAGTACCTGTAAGCACCCCTTATTTCATCAAAAACTGAAAGAAAAGGTATGGAAGAAATTCAAACCCAGTCAACAATATTGTCTATTTAGACAAAACGTGTATATTTTTTGAGGTTCTTTACCTAGGATGTAGTTTATTTTTTAATGTCGTCACGCTAAACACTATTTCAATCAACTTTAACCCCCAACATTTTTTTAGAATCCCCCCCCCCCCCCCCCCCCCAGAATTTCAATGACGCAGTTGCGTATAGCCCCCCCCCCCCCTGTATATATATAATCGATTGTGAATAGTGGCACATTTATTAGAATCATTCAATTCATACTAGAACAACTCAATATCATTTCAGCAGGATAATGCCATGCTCTAAGGTTAAATTAACGTTTAGAATTAACACGACTACAAAACAAGCAAATTATTATTGGCAGTGAACTAATTACGGCCATAGAAGCATTCCGAGACTCGTGTTGATCCTTAACTCTAGACCTAATGTTTCTCTCTTAGTTGGGCTGTTATGGAATGAATTAAGTGATTTATACAAAGGGGCCATCATTTACAACAGCTACATGTTATTATTATTACTTATGTAAAATATTATATAACATGCAGATCAGGGAACCTATAACGGAAATGATAAAAATTCGTGCAATCTTATTAACATGTGTCATATAATACATTAAATTTCCATTCTACTTTTGAATGACTTTAAAAAGATGTAAATTAGTGAATAATTACACACATGATAGGATCATCACATAGACTGCTATCCGGTAGAACTTGTATTTTGTTCGGTGGTCTGACGTGCGAAGTCCGATGCCCGTCAACAGAGTAGCCATGGCATCCGTTACGAGCGCTACGATACAGAGAGCAGCAGCGACTTTGATGTAAGCTAGAAAGAAACAAAATGGTCGTTTTAATTATCTAAAGATTTCATGCTAATAAAGTGTTAGCACAAAAATCATGCTCATAATCTTGATACACTTTTGATGATTTTATACAGAGCTACAAATGGCAGTAGGGGTATTTAAAATTCTGGCCAAACCTAGCTCATTTGGTACCGAACTCTGTTCATGAATAGAACTAGACTTCAGGTGCTTCGGTTCGACCCGACCAAACTGCCGATGCATTCCGATAAAAATCCGTTGCGTAATAATTTGCAGTGTTTTTTAGGTCACCGTTGGAGGCTCAAATAGTTCCTGGACCAATAGTTTTGATGACCAAGTAAAACAAAATGTTATCTCAATTTTTACCATGGTATTTTTGCGTTAATTATAGTAGGAACTTGTACTGTAACCATCCGCACTCTCAAGTATAACGACAGCGCCTTCAAAGTGTTATTGCTGCTGAGGGGACAACTAGGTCCCTCAGTTAATTAGTCCACTGTCCCATTGAATCAGAGAGGCGAGTGAGAAAGGAGGAGGTTTCCAGGGAGGGACAAGCTCGGAATCGCTGGTATTGGCACAATTGGATAGTTGACCGCATCTGTTGTTCTAATTTTCAACCTCCCCGTTCACTGGAGTTAACTTCGTAATTAGTATAACTTGGTGGAAACCCAATTCTGTTCAGAACCCCCCCCCCCCCACTCCTTCTCTGAAAATGTCATCACTCACTCTCTCTACAGCACACACACACATACGCACACTCTCCTTCCCACTATCTGCAGGCCTGCGGATAGGGGGAGAGAGAAAGAGCAAACCGGTATGGGGTAAAGGTTTGGCTAATAACGCAATTCGCGTGAAATGTGGAAAGTTGAGTTTCATTTCAGATGTGGCAAAGTCAGTAAAGATGATTATAAATCCTAGCAGGATTCTTGTAAGGCTAGGTTCTAGAGCATGAATGAAGGTTTGTAGGGCATCCTTGAAAGAAGATTATTTGTTGTCAATGAGACCATTGCTGTGTCTCAAGGGATTGTCCAAAGCATGTTAGCGCATGTTCAACGGGCGATGTAAACCTATTTACACCTTTCGGATCTTGTTCAAGGTTATTACTGACAACTATGTGAATGGCGGTTTTGCCAAAAAAAGGTTAAGTGCTATCCGCTTCAAACTACCGTTAGCTCCAAGTTTCGTTTAATTCTTTGGTGAAAGCGATGGCTCTGGGAGATAACAACCACAATGCCAGAAGTAGCAAGGGAGAAACTCTTTAACCATGAATTCTGTAGCATGTTTTCCCTATTTACAAATTAGGAATTTCAACCAGTACACTTGTGAAGAACAAAAAAGACCGTTGACCTGCACTCTACTATTTTAGCAACTAACGAATCAATTCAAGATATGATTGTGATAGTAGAGAAGGAAGAACTTACTGACATCACGAGCACCATAGCACCCTGGACCCGACGCTTTAACATTGAAAGGAAGAGGGGGTGGGGCATGTTCTCCGATGCAATGGTAGAAAAGTCCTTGTCGCCAGCCCAGTGCCATGAGCCAATCATTACTTATTAGCGCCAGCACCAGCAAGACGATGACCATAAACCCACAGATGAAGGCAATCACCTGCAATAACGAATAGTTGTAAACATTATGATATAAGTATCATTATGATACCACCCAAATACAGATTTCATACATAAAAGACTTATACATTATCTAGTTTATTTATTATTTTCATCATTATTATTATTTACAAAATAAACAGGATTTTAGAGAAAACACGTCTAAACACATTTCTTCGAGAAATTTCAACTCCCAACAGCAAAAGCTAATAAGGCTTATTTAATAAGACTCATCTGTTGGGAATTCGTTCATTCATCTCAGAATCTGAACAGTGTAATTGGTTACGTTGGAAAGGATCAAGATAAAGGTTTTGGAGCGCATTCCTTAATTATTTGCAAATAAAAACGCTGCAAATTCTTTCACTTTGGTTTATTATTCAATTGGCTTGCCTTCATGATTTGAATTTCTACTAAGCTTTGGAGTGTGCGTGTTTCACAGCTGATAGAGCGATTATTGAATTTCAGGAGATATGAATAGAGCACGTAAATCTGTTCTCAACCAAAATACCTATTTGGATTGATCAGTTGACCATATTTGTGTACCTCCTGAAATTCAATAATCGCTTTATCACTTGTGAAACACGCACACTCCAAAGCTTAGTAGAAATTCAAATCATAAACACAAGCCAATTGAATAATAATACCAGTGAAAGAATTTGCAGCGTTTCATGCGTATCAGAATTCTTCAACCCGTGTATCGGCTATAAAGCCTTTTAGGAGTTCACTCCAGTATCCACATTACTACATCACTAGGTTACTGATATCAAAACAAAAACAATAATAAACCAAAATAACGCGACTGTTGGCACCATAAATCGGGCCATAGGTCGGGAATGACTTGACCTACGGACCTGGGGAGGGCTCATTCGATTCCTGTGGAGTGTTCTTCAAAAGGAGTACAAATTTAGGCCGCTTCGACTTTTTTTTTATATATAGGTTTTTAGGGATTTTACAAAACATTGACAACCCTTAAAGGGGACTTTAAACTAAGTGAGAGAGCTGGCTCAAGAATTGGGGCGTTGTCGGACCAACATGGATTTTTCCTGAAAATTTCAGATCTCTTGCTCCAGCCGTTTGGGAGAAATCTTGCGTACGGCGTACGGCGGACGGACGGAAACATTTTTATTGCAGATTCGGATTCTACACCCTTTGAAACGTAAACCATGAAATTTTCAGGGGGGTTAGAATTTTTTTTTCAAGAGCGATTACAATGGTTTATTATTGAATAATAAACCAAAATCAGGAACTCTTTTATTTTAATTTAAAATGTTCATAAATCAAAATTGGTTTGCCTGAGCACCGATTTTCTTGTTTTTAGGAAGTATGGATCCATGTTTTTATCAAAGCAACCGCTAAGGGTCCATTACGCTATAGGGAGCCGAGGAATTAATCCTGAGTCAGGAGTTTTCCGTAAAAAAAGGAGCGAGTTGAGTGGATAAACACTGGATTAATTATTGATCCTCTGTGGTGGACCATAACAGAGAGAAAAGAAACGAGTCTCTTCAATTGTCAAAGTACTAGTGTTCAAGCAACATGTTCTTTTAAATTACATTTCTTTTTAAATAGTTGGTCGCCTTTAATTCAGTATTGACAGATAGTAGGTCAGCATAATTGCTGCACACTGATGTCCTATTAGTGGTAGGTTGTTCGGGAACACTTGGCCCTCGTCTCGTCTTGGACCTACTCTCCACAATCGTCGCTCCCCTTCAAACCCCTCCGCATCTCCCATCGCCAGTCAGTTCACGATTACTTTCCGATCGGATCATATCGTTGGAATACGCGCAAAAAAGACGGCCGTCTGTTACATCCATCTGCATTCAGGACATTCACGTTGCTATACGTCTGGATTCCACTCAGCGTATTGTCAACTCTGCATCCTGCATTACTGGTAAGGTTCAGACCTTTCCACGGACGGCGATTTTCTACAAGAAGCTTATTTTTTAATTTTTCACTTTGATAATCCGTGGGGCCACCCATAGGTAGGAAACCCTACAAATTTATTTTATTATATTCTTCTAAATTTTGTACTCATCTGCCTTATTAACTTTTTTTCCTGAAATACAGTCCACATACATTACTTTCAAAGGCTTGGTTCGCCAAGGCTCAATACGAGCCCTTCGAATTTCCTTTACAACTAGGTTAACAGCTAGTTCACTTATATTTGTTGCCAAGCTAACTAGCGAATCAGTGACGCAGTTTTCGACAGAGAATGATAGTAACGATGGTATTAGCCATTATTTTATAGTTAATAATTTCGATTCAACAAAGTCCATCTTTAGTGAAACATTGAGCTCATCAGAATACACTCATTCTAAATCTATTGTTTTTATTCCAAATAATCGAGAGGCCTTCTACATCGAAGGGTGAGCGAAGATAAACAATTCTTTGTCGTCTCTAGAGAAATAAAAAAAATGCTGGAATGATACAAATATTTGGTTATAAGAATACCAACGAGTTTCAGCGGTAATAATATTTACCTCCAATCGGCCGTTCGAGCTATTCAATAAAATTCATTTTATGACGGCATTTCCTTTCATCTCTCTCTTCCTCCACTTCCCTAATTCCTAGAACTCACCTCCCGACATTTTAATTGAATTTAAATTTAACCTTTCAGAGGAATTAAATTTAATGAACAAAATTAGGTACATTACAAGTATAGAAGTCTTACTAACAAAAAGTAGTTATATGTAGAACGATGTGGGAGGTGAATATATAATCAAAGGAGTACTAAACTATTTTTATAATAAAATTTAGCTGGTTCAAACGGCATTGCTCGGGTTGGAGTATCAGATAAATTTGACCACGGATACTGGAAGAGATCTCTTCTAGTATCCGTGGATTAGACTCTAATCCAACCCGAGCAATTTGGATGCTTGGTTTCGGACGGGGTCTTGATTACAAGAGGAAACTGTCAAGTGATGACTTTCACATCTGATTCTACAAGTAGTGAGAGTGCCGAAGACGAGCCCATGCCTCAGTGTGTGATATGTTCCGAAATTCTGTCTAATGAGCACACAGAAATCTCAAAACTTGAAAGGCATCTGTCAACTAAACAGACCCTCCCCAGGTCCGTTAGTCAAACCATTTCCGATGTATGGCCCGATTTATGGTGCCAACATTTGCGTTTTGGTTTATTACTCAATAATAAACCATTGTAATCGCTCTGGAAAAAAAAATTCTAACCCCCCCCCCCCCCCCCCGAAAATTTCATGGTTTACGTTTCAAAGGGTGTAGAATCCGAATCTGCTATAAAAATTTTTCCGTCCGTACGCCGTACGCACGATTTCTCCCAAACGGCTGGCGCAAAAAATCTGAAATTTTCAGGAAAAATCCATCTTGGTCCGACGACGCCCCAACTCTTGAGCCAGCTCTCTCACTCAATTTAAAGTGCCCTTTAAGGGCTGTCAAAAGTTTTGTAAAATCCCTAGAAACCTTGAAACAAGTGCAAGCGGCATGAATGTAAACTTATTTTAAGAACATACCGTCAGGAATCGAATGAGCCCCTCCCCAGGTCCGTAGGTCAAACCATTCCCGATGTATGGCCCGATTTATGGTGCCAACATTTGCGTTTTTTGGTTTATTTTTGTTTGTTTGTAACCTAGTGATGTCCGGCCGATAGCGTCGAGTTGTAGTGAATGTGGATACTGGAGTGATAGGCGATGTGAATACTTGTAGTGTAGTTAGTAGCCGATACACGGGTTGAAGCATTCTGATATGCATGAAACGCTGATAATATACAGGTAAATATTATTCAATATTATTACTGGGGTTTATTATTCGATATTATTACTGGGGTAAATAAATATTCTTTCACTGGGGTTTATTATTCAATTGGCTTGCGTTCATGATTTGAATCTTACTAAGCTTCGGAGTGTGCGTGTTTTACAGGTGATAGAGCGATTATTGAATTTCAGGAGATATGCATAGACCACATAAATCGGTTCTCATCGAAAACACCTATTTGGATTGATCAGTTGATGATATTTGTGTGCCTCCTCTACATCTGTCTACATTTGGCTACATCGTTTAAATTTGGATTTGGGGAAGTTTTAACGCAATACGAGTGCTAAAGGACTTGATAAATTATAGATGTTTTTATTTTGGGGGTGTATTGTGGGGAAAAACACTGCAAATTCTTTCACTGGGGTTTATTATTGTTTGTTTGTAACCTAGTGATGTCCGGCCGATAGCGTCGAGATGTAGTGAATGTGGATACAAGGGTGATAGCCGATGTGGATACTTGCAGTTTATAGCCGATACACGGGTCGAAGCATTCTGATATGCATGAAACGGTGATAATATATAGGTAAATATTATTCAATATTATTACTGGGGTTTATTATTCAATATTATTCTTTCACCCGTGAAATACGCACACTCCAATTCTTAGTAGAAATTCAAATCATGAACGCAAGCCAATTGAATAATAAACCCCAGTGAAAGAATTTGCAGCGTTTTTTAAAATTACTTGGAAAATTCTAAGCATTCTAATGGTGAAAGAATTTTTGAATTCAGTCAAATAGTTGTTGAGTCCTACCAAACAAAAAAATCAAATCTTTGTTCTTTACGATACTACTAAAGTAACAATTTGTGGAAAACGAATGAAATTAAATGTGGTTTTTATACTTCGTGTGATAGAATTTTTTAACTTGAACAGGTAAAATGGGGTTTTTACCACAGTTTTCAAAGGAAAAAGCTCAGAAGGTATTGGTGAATTTAGTAGACGAGATCCTACCCAAAGAGGTAGAAAGAGAAAGGTAGTCGCTTAATAAAGACGTTCCCCGAATTAGTACTCTGAATATTGAGACATTCAAACCACCTCGACTATCTCACTCCCCATTCAAAGAGGAGTAGAAGATAGGTACTTTGAGAAAACACTTTCCACTTTACTAAAGTTTCATTCAACACTGAGAACTCCAGTCCAAGTCTGGGACCATCCCAACAAAAGGCTAACGAGCTAGCTAATTCAGTAGTAGGTACAGCGTACAAAGTCATGGAGCTATTCCACAGAAAGTAATAAAGTTTGATAGCTACTTCGTTGAGAACTGACGCAAAACAAGAGACTATCGATTCTGCCGAGGAAAACGTAGTTTCGGTAATGTGGTTAAGGAATGAAATAGAAAAGTTATGCACACAATCTCGCTTTGCATACAAATGCGTTAATGCAACTTTGTTATAAACTATTCTGATGCGATAACAGCTTATAAGCTATTCCAAACGACAACAGAGCAACTAACAACGGTAATTGTACTGTTACTGATAATGACTTAACCGTCGATATCGATTTAATATGCTTAACTATTTCATTTTGTTGAAATAAACGATGAGTTTTTCTACAAACCCTGTTTTTCCACAGTTTCGTCGCGAATGACTCCGTGCGTGTGAGTCACAATTATTCACATAGTCACCTTCACTGAGGAGTGTCAGGCTAACGGCCACCTTGGACTATGACGATTATGGGTCTCAGTACCGCTCAATCCAGTACAAATCCAGTATCCAGATTTCTGCATATAGTATGTTTGTACAATTTACTGGTAATATTCCAAGTTGAAGGCGATTAGTTAGAGACATTTTGTTTGATATATGCCAGTTTGCTATGAATTTCGTCACAAAAGAGCTGGACAGAGTGAGGTCGATGACCTCTTTTCTAGTCCTAGTGACAAAAGTGGGTTCTACCCCCTTATTTAGAACCATCAGCCGGCATGCTGTGAAGAATTCTAATTGAGCATCACCACTAAGATTTGTGTTAGTGCTTCCCCACACTAGGCGGTGGACGTTTCCATCAAATCCAATGAATTAGTGCAGAACCACAGAACTGGCCCAGAGTAAACTGAACCAAGTCATGACGAAAATCACCAGGTGGATGGAGGATCATATGTTGACTTTAGCAGCTGCCAAAACAGAAGTAGTTGTTTTTACTAGAAAGCGAATCCCCACTATCATCCCAGTACAAATCGAGGGCACAGAGGTCACTAGCAAACAAACTGTTACATATCTAGGGGTTACATTAGATACAAAAATAACATTCTGGGAACAAATTAAAAAAGCAACGGACAAAGCAGCGCGGAAAACAACAGCTCTCAGCCACCTTATGCGAAACATGAATGGGCCGAGACCATGCAAGCGTCGTCTGATGATGAGCGTGGTCCAATCTATTCTCTTGTATGGCGCGGAGGTGTGGGCAGACGCCTTGAACGTCGCCTATTACCGCAAGAGAATGGTAGCAGTCCAACGAAGAGGAGCACTACGGATCGCCTGTGCATACAGGACTGTGTCGGAACCAACCATACTTGTTATTGCGGGAGTCATCCCAATACAACTCATTGCAGCGGAACAGAAACCTAAGTTCGATAGAAAAGGGGAAACAAATAAAAATACAGTCACCAAGGAAGAGAGGCAGCGCACGATGGCTAACTGGCAGGAGATGTGGATAGGAGAACACCGAGGAAGATGGACTGCACGCTTAATACCCTGTATCGACACATGGATGAACAGACCACATGGGGAGGTGAACTTTTTCCTGACGCAGTTCCTCTCAGGCCATGGACTCTTCTACGCCTACTTGGATAGGATGGGGAAAGTGGATGACCCATCATGCCCGTACTGCAAGGAAGAGGATGATGACGATGTGTTCCATACTTTCTTTAAATGTGAATACTGGGCTGCCAACAGAAGTTGGCTTCAGCAGACACTGGAGCTATCACCTCAGGACATGACACCAGAATGTATCTCAAGTAAAATGCTTGAGCGTGAACAGAACTGGACCGCCGTAGCATCCTTTTCTGAAAAGATCCCGAAAATAAAGGCTGGGAAGGAACGGGAGAGGTAGAGCAGAGAGAACACGGACCGAGAGGAGTAACAAATCCCTCCATAGAACCAGCCTGATGTGTCAAACAGTTCCAGGCTGAGTTTCGTCGTGGGAAATGGAAGGTGAGGTTTTAGTGGGTTTGAATCCCGCATAACACAAAGTGCGGTCCCTTTTGGGTATCTTAGGTGATCCGATTTCCACCTAAGGATCTCAAAGATTTCCTCACCTGCCACCGAAAAAAAGAAAGAATTAGTGTACATTCTTCTCATTACAGTGTTCCATGAACCGTCTGACATCGGGTCAAACACCTCATGCACCTCTCCAGGGTTTTAAGCTGAACCTACCATGCCTTATTTCCTGAGGAGTAATCTCCTCTAAAGTCACTGCTAATAAGAAATAAAATCTGGCATTGGCATAACTGACACATTTTTTAAAGTAAGTATTGCTGCTCGGTACGTTCTTCAATTGAACAATATATTGACTTAAGTGTTCTAGAGGGATTACTTTCACGCTGGTCTTGCGTGCCCACGGTCTTGGACCAGGGCCATATCGAGTTTCCCCCAGGCAATAACGTCACAAAGACTGTCGAGGCCACTTCAACCCCTTGAAGATTTACCTGGAGGAAATTCAGCCCTGATGTGGAGGTCACCACCTCCTCTTGACGCCCTTTTTCCTCCATGGGGATGTGTATATGTAGTGGTGAAATTAACAAGACAGCTATTGAGAATGAAACGGATACAGCGACCCCTTTTGTACGTTAGCCCTTTTTTTAACTTCCCTGCGGGGTAGATCCCATATGAATATGGTATACACACTCGGACACAAGAGAAACGTTTTGCCCCGCAGACACACCTAGGCCCAAGACAAAACAAAACGCTGTATATGCGTGTCACAAGTGCCATAAAATCATAAAACCATAAAAAAAACGCTGCAAATTCTTTTACTGGGGTTTATTATTCAATTTTATTCATTTGACTTGCATTCATGATTTGAATTTCTACTAAGCTTTGGAGTGTGCGTGTTTCACAAGTGGTAGAGCGATTATTGAATTTCAGGAGGTACACAAATATGATAAACTGATAAATCCAAATAGGTATTTTGGTTGAGAACAGATTCACGTGCTCTATGCATATCTCCTGAAATTCAATAATCGCTCTATCACCTGTGAAACACGCACACTCCGAAGCTTAGTACAGATTCAAATCATGAACGCAAGCCAATTGAATAATAAACCCCAGTGAAAGAAAACTTATTCACCCCAGTAATAATATTGAATAATAAACCCCAGTAATAATATCGAATATTATTTACCTATATATTATCAGCGTTTCATGCATATCAGAAAGCTTCAACCCGTGTATCGGCTATAAATTACAAGTATCCACATCGGCAATCACTCCAGTATCCACATTCACTACAACCCGACGCTATCGGCCGGACAAACAATAATAAACCAAAAAACGCAAATGTTGGCACCATAAATCGGGCCAATGATTTGACCTACGGGCGTCTCATTCGATTCCTCATGGTATGTTCTTCAAAAAAAGTACAAATGTAGGCCGCTTCGACTTATTTTGAGCTTTTTAGGGATTTTACAAAACTTTGACAGCCCTTAAAGCGCACTTTAAATTGAGTGAGAGAGCTGGCTCAAGAATTGGGGCGTTGTCGGACCAAGATGGATTTTTCCTGAAAATTTCAGATCTTTTGCCCCAGCCGTTAGGGAGAAATCGTCGTACGACACACGGCGACGGAAGGAAAAATTTTTATTGCAGATTCGGATTCTACACGCTTTGAAACGTAAACCATGAAATTTTCAGGGAGGGTTAGAATTTTTTTTCAAGAGCGATTAGAATGGTTTATTATTGAATAATAAACCAAAAGTAATAAAAAAACGCTGCAAATTCTTTCACTGGGGCTTATTATTCTATTGGCTTGCGTTCATGATTCGAATTTCTACTAAGCTTTGGAGTGTGCGTGTTGCACAGGTGATAGAGTGATTATTGAGTTTCAGGAGGCACACAAATATGATCAACTGATCAATCCAAATAGGTATTTTGGTTGAGAACAGATTTACTTGCTCTATGCATATCTCCTGAAATTCAATGATCGCTCTATCACCTGTGAAACAGGGACAATCCAAAGCTTAGTAGAAATTCAAATCATGAACGCAAGCCAATTGAATAATGAACCCCAGTGAAAGAATTTGCAGCGTTTTTTATGGTTATCAGAATGCTTCAACCCGTGTATCGGCTGCAAAGCCTTTTAGGAGTTCACTCCAGTATCCACATTACTACATCACTAGGTTACTGCGATAGAACATAAACAACAATGAACCAAAAAAAGCAAATGTTGGCACCATAGTATATCGGGAATGGTTTGAGCTACGAACCTGGGGAAGGGCTCATTCGATTCCTCATGGAAAGTTCTTCAAGAAGAGTACAAATTTAGGCCGCTTCGACTTTTTTTGAGGTTTTTAGGGATTTTACAATACTTCAACAACCCTTAAAGGGCACTTTAAATTAAGCGAGGGTGCTATATTACCAATATTGATTTTTCCTGAAAATTTCAGATATTTTGCTCCAGCCGTTTGGGAAAAATCGGAAAAACGGCATACGGATGAATAATAAACCAAAATGAGAAATTATTAGTTAAAAATCGATCAATGACAGTGATTTATGAAACAAGGGATTATAAGACTCTCTTCCTTCCGGAGCGACCTGCAAAAACTGTGTGAATTGAATCTACCTTGAATAAGAGCCAGCACATATTTCCAAGTCCAGGTGAAAATATAACGAATTTAAGAGCTGGACTAAAGTCGTCAAATCGAACATGAAATGTAATGAAGCGTGGAAGTTCCACTTAACCTTAATAGTGTAATAGCTGATCAGGGATAATCTTACTAAACCGCAGTTAGGGGTCCCCCGAATGAACGGGTAATGATCGATCGACATCACCTTGGTTGAGACCTTGGGTGGTTGTACCAGTCAAAACGTGGTATAGTAAAGTAATCAAAATTCGTTCAAAGAAGATAGATGGCTGACGGCGATCTTTTTTCAACAGGATTCAACTCTACGTCCTACAGACCGACCCTGAAGTAAGTGTACAACATGAATCGGATAATTCATTACTAGTGATGTTTAGAAGTAGCTACCCGAAAACGCATTAATAAACCATTAGAACTCCACGCAATAACCAATTCATTCAAGAATTAATGTTTCTTCTGGTCTAATTAATTCTCTATTGTTCTGTAACAAACTAAGTAAAATATCTAAAAAATCTAAATAAAACGGCTTAGCTTGCTTGTTCATTTTGAATTATTAGACAAGGGTATAATTAGTTGGATGGGTGTTGGATTTATGTCATGAAACTCTGAGGCCCCGCTTACCTCTCAAGCTCGCCATTTGCTTCGCAAGAAGTTAACAGGACCTGGAAAGTTTTATCATTATCCGGCTGACAGAAGCTTGGCCGGGATAATCTTTTTACAACACCACCACCGTCTCTCAGCAGCGGGTAACTTATAGAAAAACTGAGAGAGGAACGAAAGTTTCTGATGTAGGATGGAGTAAAAGGGTGAAGAACCGAAATGTTGTTGAAAATTATAATACGTAATAGGTTATCCTCAGGAGCCTACAATACTAATTTATTCATTGTTTTCATTTTTATTCGTCCATAACACGATACTACAAGTGCTTCGAAGTTTAGTGCGAGTCCTAATCAATGTTCAAGTAATGAAACGAAAATTGAACAATGGAGTAGGTTGAATTTTCCATACAGGAATGACCACTATCCTATTGGTTAATATAAATAGAGTTTGAAGATAGAGGGCTTCTCCAGTTTGCAGTCAAGAGCTTTTCTTCCTAACTATTGAACTAAGATTATGAAATTTCCAAAAATTACATGACATACGAGCTGGATTTGAAGTAGTTGGAGAGTTTAAGTGGTTGGTCAGTCATACGAGTGCAGCCTAACAAAGCCAAAGTGAGTTGCAGAGTATTTTATTTTATTTTACTTTTATTACACGGGCCAAAGCCCAATATAAGAAGGAATAGATACAAAAATTAGACAAGGGAGCCAAGGAATCTCATACAATGAAACAGAAAGCAAAAACTAAAACGAAAACTCACACCACCAACTGGAAACGCACTGCACACACTTAGTGACTCTTCAGCGACCACTACACCGAGGCTCGACGTATCGCAGATCTGATTGATGCAAAGAAGTCAACCGATGTGTAGTCACCCACCATGGTGCGGTTAACAGGTTGCTGTGCCCTCACCAGAGGGTTGTTCCGAAGGTAGTTTGTTGCCGCTGGCCGCAGGTAGAAGATCGGCGAGTTCCTGGTTGGGTACTGGGGTACGGCGAAATTCAGCCGAGACAAGAGATCGGGAGAATCCGTTGACCCATCCAATAGCCGATCGCAGATCTGAGTGATGAAAACGACGATGCAAAGATGTGTAGGAGACATCCCACCTCGAACTTCTAATGGACGAACAGATGATGTAAAGATTATGCTTCGCTAAGAGAGAGAGTCCACCGGAATTTACGATTGGTGCATTTCAGACGCAAGGTTGAGCGCACGGGCGAGCAAAGATCACTCAAAAACAGTGACTTACAAGCCTGCAAAAGACAAGACTGCCAGTTGCTCTTTAAAGTACCCCTGCTACCTCCTCAGCTAAACGAGCCAGACAGCTGATAACCATAGTCACTCTTGTCAACTATTTTTCCAATAAGGGACGCGAGAAACTCCTGACAACAGGGCCACTATGATATTTTGTGAAACTATCCCTATTCCAACCAAAACCAGGGTTTCGATAATGCTACGTTTTAGTCTTCTGGAGTAAAATCAGAAATCAAATCTTGTTTGTGCGCTCTGGGACCAGCGACTGACAAGGGCTGGAGGCAATCGTCACAGATCGTGTTCGATTAATGGTTTTCTAGATGAGCTAATTCGTTACTAATCACTTCGGATCAACTTTTCCGCGGGGTTGGTAGAAAACCACCCACTATTGCTATGGAGTTGAAAAAATGAGGGTAAATATCAAGGAAAAACGGACATCGCAGAAGTGGAAAGTTCTTCAATTGCTTGAAGCACCGGCCGAACCGCCCATCCAACTTTTAACACTAGGTGCATCAAACCGGTTGGACAAGAAAGTAAGCGTTGCAACTGAGAGACTCCGAGATAATACGGTGATGACGAATAATCGATATTCTTAGATGCAACTCTTCCAAGTAACTGGGTTGAGAAGAAGGTGAGTTATCCCTTGTAGATATCGTTATCTTAATCACGTAATTATTGCCTTTGTCAACCTCGTCACTATGCAATCGACGCCATTCTGAGCATGTGTACTATTTCACCCGTCAAACTTATACCAAAGGGCATGTTGTCGGATACTGTTTCCATTTCACACCTCGAAAAATTGAACCTGCTTGTAAAATATTGAGCGAAGAAAGAAATTCCCTGGCGAATGGCGGGCGGCAGAACAATTTGGCGGATGAAACACAGGCAAATTAAAGAAAAAAAATTGAAATAGCTTTATATTTGTCATTCTTAGATAAATGCTTCAAAAACCAATTTAAACTCAGCTGATCTTCAGAATTCTCCTTCCACTGTTCCTCTCAAATTTCAGCTTCCTGCGTTGAGTATGAGAGAAAATTGCGTTGGAGCTGACTCAGATGATTATCACGTATGTTCAACATTTTACTTTTACTTTGAACTGTCCTAAAATTTCAGCATCATGCGTTGAACTGGAGAGAAAATGGCTTTGGAACTCACACAGCTGATCACTGATGACTCAGTTGACTTCAGCATTTTCCAATGACATACCCTTTCAAATTTCAGCTACCTAAGTTAAACCATATACAGGGTGTCCCAGGAGTTATGCACAATTCGACTCCTACGTGTTCTACAACTCATTTCCGACCAAAAATGCCTCCTAGCAATTTTTTCCCAAAGGCCTCGTTTCCGAGCTATTCGCGATTTAAGATTTTTTTTCGTGTTTTCGATGTTATGTCATCAAAACTGCCATACTTAACTCCCTCAATTTTGAAGATAGCTCAAATTTGATGACACCGTTGAAACGAGTCACATGTTCGAGTCAATAAACATTTTACTAAAACTGAATTTGGTCAGAAACAACCAATTACCAACATTGCAACACCCAATGCCACGGCCAAATCAGATTGGGGTTGACAATACACGGCGCACAAAGCAACCCCTCCTTCAAGACCGCTCGGTCGTGCGGGTCATTGCATATCCGCGCCCCTGACCAAGACAATGCCTCCTCCGTAGCTTTCTTAATTTTCAACCATTAGGTCTTTTATAGTGATACAGGGTGTCCCAGAATTTATGCACAATCCGACTCCTACGTGTTCTACAACTCATTTCCGACTGCGATGAGTTGCATTCATCTTCCAGACGTTTGGAAAAACCTCAATTTTAACAGGAAACACACGTTTTTCTGCAGTTAAACACCATTTCCTTAACTAAAAATATGTTTAAAAACCAAAACGACTACACCGTTGGAAAGCAGACATTTCGGCGCACGTTTTACCAGGCCTTCACAGTTCTGCGTCAAGCATTCATGGGGTTTCTAGGCAAGATGAAAAACAGGCGATTTCAAGATTTTGACAAAACTGCCATTTCGCGCAGCAATCGCACATCTTCGATGCAATTTAAAAAAAGTTTTCTGACATCAAATAGATAGAAAATTTAACGCTCTTTCCAACGGTGTCATTAAATTTGAGCTATCTTCAAAATTGAGGGAGTTATGGCAGTTTTGATGACATAACATCGAAAACACGAAAACAATCTTAAATCGCGAATAGCTCGGAAACGAGGAATCTGGGGAAAAATTGCTAGGAGGCATTTTTGGTCGGAAATGAGTTGTAGAACACGTAGGAGTCGGATTGTGCATAACTTCTGGGACACCCTGTTTATTTAAAAAAATAAATAAAGCCATAGCTCATTCAGTTGATTTGCGATCACTCATACACTTTCACCATTCTCTCTAAAACCGTTCTCAGAAAAAAAAAAAAAAAAAAAAAAAAAATCAGCTTCCAGCGTTGATTTAGGAGAGAAAATGGCTCCAGAGATCGTTCAGCCGATCGGTAATCACTCAGTCAACTTCAGCATTTTGCCTTGACCCTACTTCTCAAATTTCAGCTGATGAGTTGAACCATATGTGGTATCGGTTGAAATTTTGACGATACTAATCGATCTTATTACCTGTAGGAGACGAAATTATATTACTAGCGAGAAACCCGAGATGGGCACGAAATAAGGAATTAATTTCTAGTTGTTAAGATTTCCTGTCGCAAACAAACTGCCTGTTAATCCATGATAACAAAAGTTCGAGAACCAAACAAATCGGTAGCGAATTACAGCGCCGCTTAGGAAGTAGAAGGATGTTCAGGAGATATTGACCTAGCTAATGTTCGTCGGAGCTCGATGACCATTTTACGACGGGATTCAGAACATGGATGGATAGATAAATAGAAACCAGCTTTTAGTTTTATATAACATATATAAGATATTATACATGTTATTGTATATGTATGTCCAAAGGATCATCACAATATACAGGGTAGCCAAAATTTATTGGACCAGGCATTTATCTCCGTAATTTCCGAGTCTAAAAAAAAATTCAAATGATAACTTCACTAATTTTTAACAAGAAATTCAAATTTCACAATTTCCCTCGTTGCGCACGTGCGCAAATGCACGATTTGCGCATCAACTTTGTTATTTCAAACGGGAACCCCCATTTTTTATTGCAGATTCGGATTGTGCTCAAGATTTCAAGAAAATTCAACCCCTTCAACCTATTTGATTGCGCGTAACCGGTTCAGCGAGCACGCAAAGTTGCGCAAACTCGATTTTGTCAAAAGTTGATGATGGTGATCTGATTCACAAGATGCTATTCGTTTTTTGATTTGACCTAATTTTTGCGGAATAATGACCAAAATTTGTATATTTTGCGTATAAAATCATCATTTATTTCTACTTTCAACTCTCAAATTAAGATGATTTTTCACTTGATCGCTGTAGAAGGTTTCAATCTCCTATTTTTACATTTTTCAACCAGACCTAGAAAATTAATCCCCATTAACCGATTACGCGCAATAACAAAAATTGGTTGAGGGGTCAAATTTTCATGAAATTTTGAGCAGAATTCGAATCTGCAATAAAAAATTGAGGTTCCCATTTGAAATAACAAACTTGATGCGCAAATCGTGCATTTGCACACGTGCGCAACGCGGGAAATTGTGATATTTGAATTTCTCGTTAAAAATTAGTGAAGTTATCATTTGAATTTTTTTTTAGACTCGGAAATTACGGAGATAAATGACTGGTCCATTAAATTTTTGCCACCCTGTATATATCGGCTTCATAAGATTAATAGGGCAAACCCTTTTTGTCCGTTATGAAGTACAGAAACATTGATTGAAAGGTACTCACCACCTTTCGGGAAGAATAAAGAGCTGTGTCCAACAACATTTTACAAACCTGCAACAGAAAATTAAGATTCGTCAATCGACAAAGGATTTAGTATACGAAGTAATTTGTGGGAAATTACGGAAATGGGGTAGTCTGAGGAGAGATTACCACACTTCACGGAACACGATCAATGTTAAGAATCTCACTCCCCCATAAAAGGCCGGTCCACACGCTACGTTTCGCACAATGTTTTGACTCCGCAGTTCAAGACGTTGTAGACAAAACGTTGCGTGCAGACACTTGCTCCGTTTTCCAATCATTGCGTTCCTAGTTCTCGCTAATCATCCGACCATGGCAGATCTTTGACAATGTTCTCGAGAGTTTTTGACTGATTTCATTTCACTTTATGAAAGTTGTGGTTTCACTAATTCCAGTAAGCCCATTTCAGCGCCCATGTACATTTTCAAGTCGTTTCGCCAATCATTACGTTTGTAACGTAATTCACGCAATAATGTAATATGTGAAATTCCCGGCCTTTTTAAAAGCCATTTCCGTGACCATTTTGAACGAGCTGTTATTCTGATGTGTTCCAATCTTTTTAAATACAATATAGCAGGCGAAAATTTACCGCAACAGAACCTTCTCCACGGCGATACCACACAAAACTGAGCGGAAATTACGAGACTTTTAAGAGTGCACCGTCTAGTCGCTGAAACTTGCAACGTATTTATTCCGTCTTGAAGCGTTGTGCAACACGTAGCGTGTGGACCAGCCTTAAGATCAGACACCACGCATCCGACAATAAACGTAGGCTAATTCAGCAATACCCATATTAATTTTAGTATTCTTTATCTAAACATATAATTTATAAATATTAAAGTACACATTAATCCGTATTAATAATATTTCTCACTCACTGTTGATCTTTTACATCTCCATAAATTATTCTGAATAGTATCCGTGGATAAGAATTGTAGGAGGATTTGTATATGGACTTTAAATGTCATGCTCCAAGATTAAATTTAATTTCGCCTCTTTATATTTATAAGTATTGTTTCTGTTTTTAAATTCGTACGATGTCCAATTTCGGGCAACATCATGCAGAAGCGAGTGTGAGTAGGTACCTACGAACCATTTACGACCTCCATTGTTCACAATTATTGAATTATTCAAAAAGTCAAAGCATAACGTACGAACCCTCTCCATGATACTTCGAAAGTTTTCTGTAACCAAGTGAGTGTAATACTGAAAGGAATTGTTGAATCAACTCCACCTCTACCCGATTACGATTTCTTGATATTATTCCCTTTTTTCACCTTATTAATTACTAAGGTTATTTTATATATAGATATATAAGGTTCAAGAAATAATTATACGCAAGGTTTTGGAAATAGATATAGTTATTTATTCAATAAATGTATTTATTGCTCCAAGAATAACTACCGGACTCCTATTAACCACGATGTGGAAAAGGTTTTGGTATTCCTTCAATATTTTTATTTTTATAAATAGCACCGCAGGTGGTATTAGGTAAGGAGTTCGGTTAATAGGATGGATCTGGGATATTAATATCAATTTGATTTAAATACAGAAATTGAAAGAACGGATTACCTGGTCGGATGAGAGCTGGGTAGAAAGTGGTAAGGAGAGGGGCTTGTCGCAAGTTTTCGTTATCTCTCCTTCCCCCCAGTCACTCCTCGCCTCTCCTCTCGCGATTGTTCCGCTGATAGCCAATAGATGGTGTCGGCTATCACATGAGTGAAGCAATAACTTTGTAAGTCAATATTCAGATTCGAATTTCAGTACCAGCACCTTATTATTTAAACCCCCATGTCTCTCCAGGAGGCAAATAATATTAAATGAAAAGTATGCTCGAAGCTAATCCCTAAAGAATAGAAGGCCCACTCTAACTGTTGAACAATTACGACAAATATCTTGATCAGGAATGTAGAGGGTACACTTACATAATTACTGTTGTTCTGAAGTAAATTAAGTAAAGTAAAGTATAACCATTCCAGTTGGGACTTTTCAGTTCTACTGAAAGATCTGGGGTTTCCTGGGATAGTTGTAACCCCGTCCCTGATTGGTTTCTACTATCCCCCTCTCTCTGCTCCCCGCGATTCTCCACTCTAAATTTTCTTCACTTCCCCTCCAAACAAAATTTTCCCGTTTTTGATTAGGTAACAGAATTTGGAGTCAGTTCTCTCCTTCGTTTTAGCCGGCTCTTAAACTTTTGTTAACTTGGCTCTCCTGGGACCTCCCAAATATTGGCTGGGATCCCTATATAGTTATCACTTATCAAACTTGACTGATTTCATATCATAGTTATCAAAGTGACTTCATTTTCCTAACTAAGTTGTGGCAAAGCAGCATATTTCGTGATATTGTTGGCTACCAGCGAAACCTCAACTTCGTCAGAAGCGCCCTATGGTTTTATTCAACAACACCTGTATTTATTTGATATGTTCACTGTATCGACGAATACGAATCGAATAATGTATTTCCATACTCGTTCATTGAGATTTTACGCATTCATTTGAAATACAGAATCCATCAGTTAACTGCACAACCGTTTACATCTTCCTTGGGTTCACCTTAACAGAACCGAGTGTTTCTGGGTTTTTCTGAGATATGAGGTATAACACTGTTCACCCACTAATCCTCTTTTGATCCCTGATGTAGTAAGTAAAGGTTTCGATAGCTCGATGAAAGAGGTAAGCAGATTCGGCTCAACTCCAAATCCAAGCACTGTGTGTGACAGACGAGGGAATTAGGACTTTTCCTAATTTTTTGGAGAGGGCATGTACATAACGTTAGATTACAGAAAAGGAATGAAAAGTGGACAATTTTGGTCAAATTTCGTGGAATTTCGGTGGAGGAATTTGGACGGTGAATTCGCTGGTCAATAACTATCCTAAATGCTCTTGGTACCACGAATAACAATAAATTAATTCCGTGTTGTCCTAAGGTACGGCTTAAAACATACAAATTAAGAGGGTTTGTATACAAACTAGTTTGAATGGCAAAACCACACCGTAGAGGAAAAACCAGTTCTGGAGAAAGATGCAGAGGAAATGAGCGAGATAAACTAAACACGGGTGTACTCCGAATGCCCGTATGGCGCTAGGCCAAGGGCCGTTAGAAGTTATCTATGTTTCAAGTTGGGTCGGAGCACTAAGCCCCGCTCGTCGTACAACTTGCAGGCTCCTGGCACAACAACTGCTCAACTTATAGTCCTTACAGCAACCAACTTTCCATACATAATTCCGTAGACCGAATGAGTTTTCTCAAGATCAGCATCTTTGTTTAATTTAATTTTGTATTTTAGTTCGTTATACAATGATAACCCGCTGTAGTCGGTATGAACCAGTCACCAGAGTTGGGCGAATTCTAACAGCGAGAACAGATAGAGTTAATAGCATGCACAGGTAACTGTATCCGATCCCAATCGTAGTTACAAGCCCTGGATTTTATTTTTTTTTTTGTAGGACACTTTAACGGATATTGAATGAAATGAATGAATGAATGAAAAAGTTTATTCCAAACAAAATAATGGACATACTGGAGACAGAAGGATACATAGCTCTTGTAATTACCCCATGACCGTAGGGTCGGTTAGGGGGAGTTACATAAACTAAAGAGTATCTATTTAAAATGTCTATTTAATTAATAAACTTAAAATAGCAATAATAGTGAAAATAATAGGAAAACACTTCTTGCGGTTGTATTTCATGAATTAGCTCACATAATTTGAGCATGAACTAGCAAATTTATAATTCTAAATTAGGAAATATAAGTATAAGCTACAGATACATCTCAACTCACATCCATGCTAGTAAGAAGAGTTTGACATTTATCAAGTCCATTCATGATTAACCAAGAGAAAACTTTCTTTTTATAACAATTTTTACTGAAATTTAAAGAAATCCTCAATTTTTCCGGCAAGTGGCGAATCAAAAACGCTGCAAATTCTTTCACTGGGGTTTATTATTCAATTGGCTTGCGTTTATTATTCAATCGCTCCATCCTGTGAAACACGCACACTCCAAAGCTTAGTAGAAATTCAAATCATGAACGCAAGCCAATAGAATAATAAACCCCAGTGAAAGAATTTGCAGCGTTTTATTTCAGATTCGGATTCTACACTCTTTGAAACGTAAACCATGAAATTTTCATGGGGGGTTAGAATTTTTTTTTCAAGAGCGATTACAATGGTTTATTATTGAATTATAAACCAAAAGGCGAGCTGTAAAAATTATGTTTGGATGTACTCCATAGTCGTGTTTTTGGGGCAGGTATTACTGCTTGCGAAGTGAGGCAAAAAACGCACGGAGTGGTTTCAGAAAAATTAAAAAAAAATCAGGATGTTTGTAGAAGAAAGCAAGAAATTAATGTATAGCTGGTGGACTGAGAAAACCCGAAGATAGTTATGAAGATCGGCAGTAGGGTATCTTCGTGGTTTTTTGGCAATTATTTCAAGGATCGACTTTTGCACGATATTCAGTGGCCTCAGTATCGTTGAATATTATAATGGTATCCAAAATTTCCGGGACACATATAGTTGCCGACAGAAAGTAACAATGGATCCAGATAAAGTTACTCGTATCTGTAACTGTATGTACTTACCCGTATCCGTACTAACTTTTCCGGTTATTTCTAGCGAAATTTTTCAAAATTAACTGGATTGTAAAAAGTACATAACAAAGCCCAGTTGTGCAGCATGGTGGAGTGTAGTTTCAAAGAGACATGCGGTTTTAGGAATTTTAGTTCCGCGAATGAGAACTCGAAATATAATGAGCCACATTCAATCTAATTTATATTCAGTTCATTTTCTGAATATTATGTTATATTTCTGTTGTATTGCGCAATAGCATCAGTAAAGCGAGCTCCATATTCATGCGAGTGTCCTATTCGCGGCAGTGAGGCATAGTACCTTCATTAGACAGGAGTACGAAAAAGGATGAGACAGAAGAAATTCTACTCTTTACAAACGAGGCGCAGTATGGTTAACATGACAATGGCATGTGACAATGCGAACAGCTTGTTTCTGTAGCCTTAAAAAGCGTCGGGCTTCGTTCGTGTGGGCTCACTGTAGATGATTGTGTTGTACTTTTGAACCAAATATGATACTGTAAAAACTTGAACCGTAAACTAAATTTAAAACTAGATTAGTTACAAGTTATTACGGGACTACACATAGGGGATTTAAATAACAATATAAAAGCAGGATATGTAAGACATAAAGCAGAACAGTTTACACATTGTCTCGATGTTTAAGTTTAGATCTCATAAATTATTGAACATCACGGAAAAAAATCATGTTTGAGATTCAATCAGAGGTTTCAACTCAGTTGATGTTGAAGGGCTAAACAACAATGACTGATATTTAAAATTATGTTTGAAATAGTATGTTATGAGGGAATGTCTAATCGAAATTCCTAATCATGATAGACATAGATTCACTATTGAATTTGAATTAAATGGGGAAAGTTCAGAAGGAATCAACACGCCTATAGTTTAAAACTGAAGCAAGAAGTGCAGGACTATAAAACAAGCTGAGTATTCTAGGCTTTATCAGGAAAAGAGATGGATTATCAACAAAACCTCTCAGGAAACAATGTAACACAAAGCTTCAAACCAAATCAAGTAATGCTAGTAGATATCTAGAGTAGATAACGGCCATGGTAAATTTAAATCAACGGAAAGGAGATGGCTATCATGACCGCCATCCTCTCACTGTAAATTTGATGAGACGAGGTCCTGATCGACCCAGGTCCAGATAGACTTCAGATGGAGGAAAACTAACTTGAATATATTGGAATCATGACTCATCTGGAAACAATGTAACACAACGCTTCAAACCAAAACAAGTAATGCTAGTAGATATCTAGAGTAGATAACGGCCATGTTAATAAGTTATTACTTGGTACAATGAAATTAAAAAAAAAAAAAAAAAAAAAAAAAAAAACATGTATAGTCCAAGAAATTAATGAATTACAGAGGTGATTTGAGTCATTCTCTGCATCGTTATAATACTCTTAAACATTTTGGTCCGTTTGGCAATTACGTTTATTAGAAGACAGGAGCGAAGCATTAAGATTGAGAATGTCTCGAAGGATTAACCAAGTTGTGTCCGCTCCTTAAACGTTGTGAGTGTGATATTGGAGCAAATGGGATGTTGAATCATTAAATAACAGGAAATTAACTTGGCCCAAAGCACTACAGGATAACGCATAGGTAATATGAGTCGGTTATCATCTCTCCTACCGCGGCGTTGGTGCCATAAATTCTGAAGTAACTGCCCTCTCTCCAGCTCGACTTTGGCAAGGCTGAAATTAACGAGGGGTGCTTTATTAGATCTGTGAATCACAGTGGATCTACTAGGTGTAGGTTGCGCAGAGATGAGGGAGTAGAGACTAATGAACGTTCTACGATGCATTTGGAGCGTGGGTTGATAGGAGCGGAAGCCCGTTCCTTTCATTCCATCTACCCGAGTGATATGACTTCCAGCATACCTGATGATAATCGTATAGTTTGACGATTGATATCCCGATGAAATCGTTTTGAACGTAGAAGTGAAATTGTAATCAACTTTCACATCCTAGACCAGTGACAATTCTGAACCAATGAAGGGATCTGTTGATGGAAGTATCACTCGTTACGTTACAATGAACGTCAAGCCAACCAACACAAGTTCAGTCTCCCGACACATTTGACCCAGCCACCTTCAAAGTACGACTGCTCTTACTGACCGTATAGCGGGTAACCATTATTCGTACTACTAGACATTCATATTTATTACCCCTTTGCTTTCCTAACATCCCCAGACCCTCAACACCATCTTATATGTTAGACCCTCAACACCATCTTATGGTGTTAGGGGTAAGCACGACGAAACTTTAGGAATAGATTCAGTAACTAATTTGCAAGCAATGTCATAGCAATTTTTTCTAAGGGAAGATGGACTCTGATGACACGTTTCAGACCTGCATCAACTCCGTATCATTAAGTACCTGCTGATGTTGCGGTATTTCTTCCAGTTACCTTACTGGCGACGAGTTGTGTTCCGCTTTGTGTTGTGCTCGTTACTAAATATGGCTAGTTCTGCAACTCCTATTTTCGTGCCCGCGGAGAACGTGGTTAATCTTTTGGAGCGTTCGGAGTTGTACTTCTTCTGTGAAGAGATCACAGAAGAGATTTTAATGGTCGCGAAACTAGCCTCCACACATCCAGGCGAAGTTTATCACCGTTTGAAGGACTATTTCCATCCAAAGTCAATCATCAAATTCTGGTACTCGTAATGCGTTCATTTATCTTTATAAATCCGTTAAAAACAAGACAGTCGGCCGCTTTGAGTTAATGCTTCTACACCTTACTTGCTGTATTAAAGACGAACAAACTGTTGAAGTCTTGCTAAAATTGGGAGATGAAATGTAGTTTGAGAAACACGCAAAAAATACTCCCCTCCAAATCTGGAGCCTACTTTCTGGTCTTTTTGGCCCCTTCCGAGATATTCCTTTGATAGGGTACATGTATTGGTTTATTATTCAATAATGAACCATTGTAATCGCTCTTGAAAAAAAAAATTTAACCCCTAATGGAAATTTTATGGTTTACGTTTCAAAGGGTGTAGAATCCGAATCTGCAATAAAAAATTTTCCGTCCGTCCCGGAGCTGAAAGTTGCCTGGATGATCAAACCTCTCAATCTTAAATCACCTCCTTACCGTCAGCAGCATCAGTACAGCAAGCTCAGGTAGTGTCCCGGAGTAAAATAATTATCCGTCAACTCAAGAGCATCTAATAACTAAATTCCAGGCTGGAAATATACCTGAGTGAATATTAAGGGCCCGGACCATTTAGACACCTCAATTTGGTGTTCAATTTTCAAAACCATTTTTCTCATAACCAGATATTGCCAGTAGACAACCACGCCGACTTCCATTAGATATTTTGAAAGAAAATAATTACGGGACAAAACGGGTTAAACATCACAACTCTGTATGCTGACATTAACACATTCATACTGGTCGTTTTTTTCTACATTTGTAACTAATTGTGGTAGTAGGCAACGGTTCAAAGGAATACTACGCAGTTCCAGCATTATCAGAGGCGGTGTAAAGAAAAAAAGAAAATGAGCTTTTGCGCTGAAACGGGGCTACATATAATAATTATACGTAATTATTACTAAAAGGAGCTCAGAGAATGTACACAATTGGCAAAGTATAAATAATTAAATGAAAAACGCTGGCGATTCTAACACATGGGTTTATTCGAATTTGAACAATGCTTGATAACTCGTGTCAGCGTGAGGCATGGGGGTCACTTTTATCTTCTCACATTTCGATTCTTTGCTGTGGGTGAATTTCTTTGGAACTGCAAACTATTCCAGTCGATTTTGAGTCAGAACATACTATGGAACGGCAACCGCTTGACAGTGTTAGTAAGAACCTTGGAAAACACGTTTTTGGCTTGTGCCATTTATCCGTGTCGTGTTATCGGGCTGGCTAGAAGTTAGAACCGACTAGATCCCAAGCTAAGTCCATGTGCGGAAGAACGAATGTTTGACGTAAATTCTAATTTTCATGGCCTGTCCGGCGGACGGACATTACAGATTTGGGATCAATACATCGTGAAACGTCGAAGAACGAAATTTGAAGGAGTTATACAAATTTTCGCTAAACTATTTAAAAGGCTTATTATTGAAAATAATGAAACGATATGTGAACTGAAATTAAATACAACCTCACAACGCAGTATATGGGCACTGATACATAAAGCCCTCAAGCATCGTCATACAAGTACACAATTGAATGGCCGGGCAGAACAAAGACAAAAATGGCATTTCCAGAATATCACTCCACATTTTCGGAGTTTACCTCTCTGTTCTAAGTAGATAGATAGAAGATAGAAAGAAAATATGGTTATTAAATCGATATTCATTTACAGAAATCAAATTTTTCTGCAAAAAACATTTAGGGCACGGACCATTGTTCATCTGCCCAGAGAGTACAACATCCATAAGGTTGAGAGAAGCTGTACGGATGGTGAACCTTTTTTTGGGATTCACACATCTTGAAATGTAAACCGATAAATTTGGTAATGCAAAAAAGGGTGAACAGATTTTGGTGTATTATTTTCAATAATAATCCTTTGTAATCCTATAACAAACATTTTTACAACCCCCCTCCCCTCGTCACACAAAGATTCAAAATGTACAAAGTCCGTCGCCGTGCGCCATAACTAGAGGCTATAAAAGGCCTTAGAATGGTTGTAAAAAAACTTCATTCACACATGAACCCCACTTGGGGTTTATATGGTCCCAATCTGTAGACAGCTCGATCACCCAACACGCATAAGCGCTACATGCCAAAAATTGACTTAAATGTGATTTTTCGGTTTTTAAAATCGACAGGGGGGGGGGGGGGTTACTTTTAGATCCGTAAAAATCTTCTGCAGTAAATAATCGCAATTTCAGAACTTGAAAGTCACTCCCACAAACCTCACAATGACACGCATTGTTGGATTCATACTTAGAGATACAAAAGTAGTTTGAACGTAGGTGGGTTTACGTCGTTTGTAAACATTTAACCCCTCCCCGTCTTTCCGTACTTATCAGTTTGTCCTCTCCCCTTTCAATTTCACCTACACCTGGCAGTCTTGCTCGGTTGTCGTTGACGATATCATCTCCCGTTTCTTCAACTGCGTGAATTAAGTTGTTCAGCGCCTTTTATGAGACGTCTTCCGGAACCCTTTCGGAGGACACACCGCCTCCACTTCGCCGCCCCCATGTCCTTTTCGACGCCCCAAATTTCCCGGCCGGGATCTTCGTCGAGCAAGCACTCGGAATTAGGGGTGAGTCCTACCACCCCTCCTACACCTTTTTTCTTACATTTCAATTTTCCCGGGTTTCCTCTTTGTGTTGAGTTTTAAATCAACAGTCCACTATATTTAATTGAATCCGTAGAGAACCACGCATTATCAAGAAACAGAGATGGGCATCCCTGATTAACGAATACTTTTACGATTAAATTTGCTATTACATGACTATTCGTAAAAGTAATCGAATAACGAGAGTAATCAAGTGGTACTTTTGTATTCGCGCGATGCGATTACTTTTTCGAATACTTTTTTAATCGCTAAAAGTATTCGAATACAATTGTAATCGATTACTTTTGTATTTGAATACTTTTGCCGATTACAATGGTCTAAGGTAACGGCACCGGTAGTGGCCACTGCTCCAGTAGTTTTTATTTATATTTGAGAAATAAGGATTCCCGGTCTCCTAAGGAGGTACAGCTCATGTCATCTTGTAGTCAGAGGTTGAACTAGGAGTGCGCAGAGCATCATTGGAAATTGTGGTAAACTTCTCAATATGACCGTCCCTAGTTTCCTCGTTTGTTGGGCTGTATCCTAGAGCTTCTACTGGATAGAATCAATTTTGTTCATCTGGTATTGAATTTAATGATATTAAACACGTAAGGAGGGCAAAATGTCAAGTGGTCTTTCGTGTGGCCACTACTAGATCAAAATAAAGGTGTGAGAAAAAATTAATAAAAAATAGAAAAAATTGTTCTTTTGATAGAATGGATATGTTAGGGAAGAGTCGGGCTATATTCTAAATGAGTCCTGAAGAAAGTCAGTACTACTGTTGGCCCACAATTGTCAAAACTAAAGAAAAAAATTCTTAACTGTGGCCACTACCGGTACCGTTACCTTATGCCGTTGATTTTTATTTTAGATGTTCGTCGCAGACGGTCTTCCGCCTGAATTTAAATAATAAATATTATTATTATAATTAACCTGAATATAATTAACCTGATATATACTATAATTAACCTGATATATACTGAAAATAATATAATTAACCTGAATATTAGACTATTATAATTAACCCTGAAAAAAATCTGCATATTACACAAAGTCAGAAGCAGGCATAGCTCATAAATGAACAATAAAATAGACAATAATTTTATGAAAAATTATATTTTTAGATAAGTACAAATTATGATTCGAACTCTAACGATGTTTCCATAGTTTAACTTCTTGGTTTTAAATTAGTAGCTACTTTGGTTCCAATTTTATGAGATCACAAGTAGGTACCACTATTATTGAATGTTCAATATGATATGTTATCTCAACCGACTGTGGGAAAAGATATTATTGAACGTAGTTCACAACTAATTTTAGCGAATTCGCAAGAAAAAAAGAACATATTCAAGAAAAGAAACGTATTGGAAGAATTAGGAGAACTGAAACTCTTTTCAATAATCGTGTGGGGATACCTAGTTGTTTTTATTTGTGGAATCGACCCAAATGGCAACTTGTGAAGTTTGACCATTCTAGCCTAATGGAAAAATGTGGTGTGCCATAAGGTTACAATTTTTAAGAATTTGGTGTATTTCTGCATTTTCCAAATTTTTGGTAAATTGAAAAAAACTTTGGGCTCATAAAATTGTTTGTGATGCAAGTGGAGGTACTTGAAAGGAATGGCAGTTATAGTTATACAGTTATACATAACATTATGAATAATGATTACGAAAACTTGACGGTTTTGTCAAAGTTTCGAAGTGAAAAATGGGCGCGAAAATTGAGATTTTGAGAACAAAGTTGTGTGGAGTATCGTTAATCATGAATACTTTTGTAATCGTTAATCGTTTTGCCAACTAATAACGATTACTTCAAAGGTAATCGTTATTCACGAAGACTTTTCACGATTCGTTAATCGATTAACGCCCATCTCTGTTAAGAAATAGTGAACCCATGTGTTTGACTGGCGAAGTTTTTTCTTAATCTGTTGATATGTAAATATTCAGATCAATATTTACACCAACTGTAGTGGCGAAGTATAATTCTGATGTCGAAAAGCTCACCAAAGAAGGAAATCTATTAAATCAGAAGATGGCAAAGAGCCCCGATATTGCTAAATTGTGTTTCGTTGCTTTTTCCTTCTAACAAACTTGTGACCAGTTTCTTCTGAAATTTCTCAAAGGAAAAATGGGGTAAATCGAGCGCGAATACGGGTGTTATGTTTGCTGAAAAAGTGTCCCTGACCAAGACAACTATCAAGGTAACAGAGGAAGCGTAGCAAATCGACCAACCGCGATGTTATTGTGCAAAGATCTTTTCAGCCCGGGTTCTGAGGTATCTCCTTCCACTAACTCTCTAACGACCGTTCTTTTGATCCTTGAACAGGAGTCTGGGTCAGCAGTTCGAAGGGTGTTTGGGTAGAGGTGGGCATACAAAACCTTGATGGTTGCGTCATCATCGGAAAAAGCCTCTTCATCCCAAGAGCAGGCTTGCGAGCAAGGATATCTACATCCTTGAAAAATATCAAGACAACTTTTCGTATGGCTCGATTCAGTTCAATTCAAAAAATTTTCGACTTTATTTGCACAACTAGACTAAGGTCGGTGTCGAACAAAACAAAAATATTGAAACATATGGAAATATTGGAGGTAGATAGAAATATCACTATTATACTTTCCAATCACAATGATTAAATTTGATAATTCTGAAATATGTTTCAAAACTAAAAAAAAATTCTTAATAGAACAAAAAAAAGGTAAAAACGAAATTGTCAGCTGTATGAGCAGCGCATGACTGTTTGAGGAAAAAAAAACGTGATAATAAAAACGCTGCAAATTCTTTCACTAGGGTTTATTATTCAATTGGCTCGCGTTCATGGTTTGAATTTCTACTAAGCTTTGGAGTGTGCGTGTTTCACAGATGATTGATAGAGCGATTATTGAATTTCAGGACGCACACAAATATGATCAACTGATCAATCCAAATAGGTATTTTGGTTGAGAACAGATTTACGTGCCCTATGCATATCTCCTGAAATTCAATAATCGCTCTATCAATTGTGAAACACGATCACTCCAAAGCTTAGTAGAAATTCGAATCATGAACTCAAGCCAATTGAATAATAAACTCCAGTGAAAGAATTTGCAGCGTTTTCCTGAAAATTTCAGATGGTTATCAGAATGCTTCAACCTGTGTATCGGCTACAAAGCCTTTTAGGAGTTCACTCCAGTATCCACTTTACTACATCACAACGTCACTAGGTTACTGATATCAACACAAAAACAATAATAAACCAAAATATCGCAAATGTTGGCACCATAAATCGGGCCATAGATCGGGAATGGTTTGACCTACGCACCTGGGGAGGGGCTCATTCGATTCCTCGTGGAGTGTTCTTCAAAAATAGTACAAATTTAGGCCGCCTTGACTTTTTTTTGAGGTTTTTGGGGATTTTACAAAACTTTGACAACCCTTAAAGGGCACTTTAAATTAAGTGAGAGAGCTGGCTCAAAAATTGAGGGCGTCGACACATGGATTTTTCCTGAAAATTTCAGATATTTTGCTCCAGCCGTTTGGGAGAAATTGTGCGTACGGCGGACGAACGGAAAAATTTGTATTGCAGTTTTGGATTCTACACCCTTTGAAACGTAAAACATGAATTTTTCAGGGGGGTTTGAATTTTTTTTTCAAGAGCGATTCCAATGGCTGATTATTGAATAATAAACCGAAATGAATGAAATCTTATGAAAATAGTGAAGATACAACGATTTACCACAGCTACTCCCTCTTTAAATGGAAAATTAAATTTAAGAAATATGTTTAAATACTGAACCCAAATCAAACGGCCACAAATTCTTGTTTAAATCCGTCTAAATCGATTCAACATTGTAACTTTTTGAGTCTGTAGAAATAGTCACGTTATTTCTTGGCCTTCCTTCCTTGACATTGGTGACACTGTTCGGACAACTACTTTCAAGATGGTCAAAACGAAGAATCGTATGAGTCACAAAATTTAAATCGTAAATAATACGATTACATAGAAGATTGGAAGATAGTAATGTGGAGTAGGTACTCGCAATAAATTTTGAATCGTTCTATAAACATAAGTTGGAGATTTTGCGGAAAGATTGTTGAACGATTTCTCATTCGAGCCATGAGATTGATAGCAGATGATTGGATGATCGTAGGTTTGCGTATGACCTGAGCCCTCCCCGAGCTGGGGAACATTCATTATCATCATCCATATCACTAAGCAGAAGTATGATTATAACTGTAGAATTTGTATACAAGTTAACTGTAGAATCTTACTACAAGAGTTTACTTCTTAGTAAAGTGAATCAAAAGAAAACGTATCCACACCATTTCGCTCAATTCCTCCAAATTCGTTTGAAATCGGTTGAAATGTATATACTGTGCAAGTTTTAGATGAATTATAAAATTTGTAGTAAACAACTGTTGAATTTCAAGTATGGTTTTGTACTTGTCAGGGACCCTCTAGACCAAACCCGCACAATCCAGGACAATGTGATCGAAATCGGCTGAAGTAATGGCAGTAAACAATTCGTACTTGCACAAATTCGCAGTGTACAAGTATGTAGATACAAAGAGGAAATTTAGTCACGGCGGAATAAAACGTGAAGTGAAGCAAAAATTGTAATACAAAAGAATTGGTTTCCACGCCTCTCTAAAGAAATTACAATGCACCCACAACCTTGAGTAGCACCTAAATGAATGGATGTGAAATCAACACACATATAAACCAAAATGTCAACATAATCGTTAGTATACTTTAATAGTGTTGAGAATGTTTGTTGCATGACGTTTCTTTTTCCAGTTCAAAAAACGATAATGATGGGTGTTTTAAATCGTTTCAAATTGAATACAGAAATGCTTAACATACTTGGTAATGTTCATACCAGTATAGTATTTAGTGGACATTTCCCCCAAATCAGCTAAAAGGTCCTGCAGTTTTGCTGCGTGGAAAAACTTATAATGAGTCGGAGTGAGCACATCGTATGGACTAAAAAACAAATTTGTGGATACCCAATATTGATTTGATGTATCCTAATAATAATAAAAGACCTTAAGTAAACGGACTTGAGAGGCGGATTATAAATATTTCCCTAATAAAAATACACAAATGTAGTATCGAGTCACCATATGGAAACTGTTCAATTCAAAATATACCTTTGGAGGGCGCGTAAAAACATAGTTACGTTCTTGAATTTAAATAAGATTAAACATAATCGACAAAAAAGGGGAATATGAAAAATAAATAAAGCCGAATCGTCTCAACGTATCTACTGAATATTATTTCACGCTGTATATTACTGTGTCACCTTGTTACTAACCAAAACCATTGAGTAATTTATTGCGCAGTTCAAACTGTATCTAGGGGTATTTATTATTCATAGGAATGAAATGTTATTTGAAACAATAATCGGGCTATCTCGAGAAAATATCTTGTACCAATAATTACCTACGCTACAGCTCAGCGCATTCGTTTCAATTAATACATAACGAATATTATACTGACCTTAGCTCTGACATGGTGATATGTTAACGAATTCCATCGCCGGTCGACTACCGGTTTGGCGGTGGTTTTGGCAGCGGACATAGTGACGTCAATTCAGCAGTTTGCAAGTTCACCAGACAAGGGGGCCATGCCCCCGATAACAAGTTATAACTCAATCACGTTCATTCGAATTCACCGAGGGGATAACAACACTTCATGTAAACAGGAACATCACATCAACACTCTGGCCTGCCAGTCACTGACAGGAGGAGGCATCAAGGCGCGCTACGCCTTGGGCTCCCCCCACTCGTTTGTCGCGGCGTGACGTTACAGCACGAGACAGCCTCGTAATACCAGCGTTGACAGTCTTCCACTTTCGTAACAGAAAGGTAGCGCTTTACAGTGCAATAGCTAAAATGTCACGAATAATTGACACAAAACAACAGCCTGTCGTAGTCTCGTTACATACTTCTGCAATTTTAACTCACTTAAATACACACCTTCTACACAGTATCTTTTTCATCCAGGTTATCCGAAAATGAATAATGTAACGGTGATGAGCGAACTAATTTCTTGAGATAAAACTCTAGGCGAACGATAACAGAAACATTAGTTTCACACAGACGAGACTAACAGAACGACCAGCTTCAAAGACACCAACGTTAATTTATTATAAACCGGTGTATTATCATTGCATCGCGAATAAGCCCGCACATTTGACAGTAGAATAAACAGAAGTGAGTGAATATCGAGAGGCAAACGGAGCGAAGTAGACGCAGCCTCTGTAACATTCCCTTCCTCTCTGTGAACCATCGAATCTAGAGAAGGTCACGCCACCGTCAGGTGGCTACTTGGTCAAACCAGTTTTTTGTTTTCTTCTCTTTATTTCTCCTCCCTTTAATAGCAACACGTGTTGCCCTCGACAATAGCCTGGATCGTGACTCGGATCAGAATCACAATAATGTTTCGACATTCGCCGTCGACGATTAACGGGCGATACGCGGAAAGATGCCCCTCGCTAACAACGAGGTTGTAACTATGACACGTTTGCCACACTCGTCAAGTGAATCCTCGAGGACGGAGTAACATTCGAGATTGAACGCAAACAGCATGCTAACAGAGCAGAGTGTACTACAGATTCAATTGCCTTCACGATTACAGACAATAAAGTTGATCTCAACGTAAGACCCTATTTGGTTATGTTCAGTGCAACGTTCTACGATAGAGATAAGCCAGAAAGTACAACGATCTGCAACATTGATTTCCGCCTTCTCTCCCCAAGTCTTGTTACAATTGGGACGACTGGCTGAGGAGTTGGTGCGAATGAGAAGGAAGATGTAAATATTTCCGTTATAGCTCGATTCAGAACTTTACTTCAGCTGTAAATCGTAAACGATTGGGCCATCAAGAAAAAACGCTGCAAATTCTTTCACTGGGGTTTATTATTCAATCGGCTTGCGTTCATGATTTGAATTTCTACTAAGCTTTGGAGTCTGCGTGTTTCACAGGATAGGGCGATTATTGAATTTCAGGAGATATACATGGAGCACGTGAATCTGTTCTCGACCAAAATACCTATTTGGATTGATCAGTTGATCATATTTGTGTGCCTCCTGAAATTCAATAATCGCCCTATCCTGTGAAACACGCACACTCCAAAGCTTAGTAGAAATTCAAATCATGAACGCAAGCCGATTGAATAATAAACCCCAGTGAAAGAATTTGCAGCGTTTTTTTATTGAACCTCAATACCCCCCCCCCCCCACAATAAAAACATCTATAATTTATCAAGTCCTTTGGAACTCGTATTGCGTTAAAACTTCCCCAAATCCAAATTTAAACGATGTAGCCAAAGGTAGACAGATGTAGAGAGGGCACACAAATATCATCAACTGATCAATCCAAATAGGTGTTTTGGATGAGAACCGATTTACGTCGTCTATGCATATCTCCTGAAATTCAATAATCGCTCTATCACCTGTAAAACACGCACACTCCGAAGCTTAGTAAGATTCAAATCATGAACGCAAGCCAATTAAATAATAAACCCCAGTGAATGAATACTTATTTACCGCAGTAATAATATTGAATAATAAACCCCAGTAATAATATTGAATAATATTTACCTATATATTATCAGAATGCTTCAACCCGTGTATCGGCTACTAACTACACTACAAGTATTCACATCGGCTATCACTCCAGTATCCACATTCACTACAACTCGACGCTATCGGCCGGACATCACTAGGTTACAAACGAAAAAACGCAAATGTTGGCACCATAAATCGGGCCATACATGGGGAATGGTTTGACCTGCGGACGTGGGGAAGGGCTCATTCGATTCCTAATGGTATGTTCTTCAAATAGGAAAATATTTAGGCCGATTCGACTAGTTTTGAGGTTTTCAGGGATTTTACAAAACTTTTACAGCCCTTAAAGGGCACTTTAAATTGAGTGAGGGAGCTGGCTCAAGAATTGGGGCGTCGTCGGACCAAGATGGATTTTTCCTGAAAATTTCAGATTTTTTGCTCCAGCCGTTTCGGAGATATCGTGCGTACGACGTACGGCGGACGGACGGAAATTTTTTATTGCAGATTCTGATTCTACACCCTTTGAAACGTAAACCACAAAATTTTCAGGGGGGGGGGGGGGGGGGGGACGGAAATTAGAATTTTTTTTCCAGAGCGATTACAATGGTTTATTATTGAATAATAAACCAAAAGCAGTCCGACAATCCAAAACTTGAACGAACAGTTCACCGAAATGGTTTAAATATTCCGTAAAGTGAGGTTCAATGGTTGGGAGAAAATCATGAATTGCGAGATTATCTGATGTTTGACGGTTTATAACAATCGCGCATCCACAGGAATCGTTTGAATCTCTATACTGACATGAACCTCTTACGAGTAGTTGGTTCCGAGTTTCTGCTATCACCCAGGGATCCCCAATTTCTGAAGCATGCTGAGCCATCCCTCGTTGATAAATTAAGAAATCATTTTATATCGGTTGACATAGATCTCGTCTACAATGCTCGATTTAACAACTTTTATCGTGCTGTTGTAAATGTTTCAAGGCGACAAAGCTATTTAGGTTCATTCCCAAATATTAATATAGAAAGGGTCTTGGCACAAATGAGAATGGGGCATAAAGTTAAATTTTCGATTTATTATAAAGGCCACTCATATAAATTTAACAGTCCGGAGCTGTGTAATATCTGACCTGGGGAGCGGCTCATTCGATCCCTCGTGGAAAGTTCTTCAAAAAGAGTCTAAATTTAGGCCGCCTTAACTTTTTTTGAGGTTTTTAGGGATTTTACAAAACTTTGACAACCCTTAAAGGGCACTTTAAATGAAGTAAGAGAGCTGACTCAAGAATTGGGGCGTCGCCGGACCAACATGGATTTTTCCTGAAAATTTCAGTTTTTTTGCTCCTGCCGTTTGGGAGAAATCGTGCGTACGGCCGGAAAAAGGACGGAAAACTTCGTTATTGCACATTCGGATTCTACACCCTTTGAAACGTAAAACATGAAATTTTCAGTGGGGGGTTAGCATTTTTCTTTCAAGAGCGATTACAATGGTTTATTATTGAATAATAAACCAAAAATATTCTCAACATACATTCAACTTCAAAAGTTACTGGAGAGTAGGTAGATAGCGATGAAATTCATATGAGAGGTTCATTAGCATGAGCAGTAAAATTCAAAGACTACCCACGGAGGCGAACGAACTGATCCCACGGACATTAACACCTTGAATTGGAGATATCTCTTCTACGGATTTTCCTCCTTCTACGGAGTTTAATCCTGTGGAAATTGATGAGGGTCGATTGAACCGTCTTTTCCGAACTACCTACCATTGACATTTCAGAGCGATTGTTCGATTACAACGAGAGAAAATTATGTTTGATCGATTTTACATTTGAGAAGGCTGATGCTGTGGAGTTTAGTGGAAGAAGAACTTATTCTTCCCTGAAGGTCGCCCATGGCGATAAAACGTGCACTAACTGACTCCATGCTGATCCACCATTAGACTAAAATAGAGTATTCACTATCAGATGGTTAATTTCAAGTTTGTATGGGAAAATACACGAGACAAAGCGACGAATAGAACCCTCCTCCCTCTATGCCAGAAGGGATAACAACTAGTTTCAGATAAAAATCCCTCCCACTTCTTCCCCTACAGTTGCGTAGGGTTCTGGGTACTGGCGTTAACTCTTGAAAGTTTGAAAGCCACCGTTACAGTTGACGGATATTCTTCCTTCCTATAAAGTTTGACGGCTTTGTCAATCCCAACCATCCAAAACTCGGGGGTAAACTGAAGTAAAGTCACTGTGAACTTCGGTGAACATCAATGAACAAAGTTTAACGACCGTACCTGAAGATTGTGTCCGAAACAGCTTGCGATAGGTTTATCGATTTGAATCATGCAAAATAACTCGTTCAAACTCCATTCATATGTACAGTCATGGACGGGTCGGAAGAAATTTCTCCAGAATCAGAATGCCGGAGGGAAGGAAAGAGACGGCGGAGAGACATTAATTTCTAACACTCCTTATACATTTTTTTTCGGTGGCAGGTGAGGAAATCTTTGAGATCCTTAGGTGGAAATCGGATCTCCTAAGATACCCAAAAGGGACCGCACTTTGGGTTATGTGGGATTCAAACCCACTAAAACCTCACCTTCCATTTCCCACGACGAAACTCAGCCTGGAACTGTTTGACACATTACTTCAGGCTGGTTCTAGGGAGGGATTTGTTACTTCTCTCGGTCCATGTTCTCCCTGCTCTGCCTCTCCCTTTCCTTCACAGCCTTCATTCTCAGGATAATTTTGTTTGGATGAGACGGAAGCCACACAACTTTTGGATTCACTGACAACTCCGCCCTTGTTTACTTAGATCTTCGAAGGGTTGATTGAGGTACTTTACATAATCGAAGTTAAAAGCGAAATAGTTCCTCTCACTTCTCATCTCAATCACCAGATTATCCAGGACATCACATGGAACCTGATGGAGGGGACTCTCATAATCAACAGTACGGCCTCAACCACCTGCTTCCCAAACTTCAGGTTGTTAGATTACTCAGTAGACTTACAGCCCAAGGAGGGAATTGCTTGAACGGCACACTGTTGCCAGATGACAGTGATGAACAGGACAGACCTCACCACTTCTTATCAGAATTGCTTCTTAGATAAACCGTTTTAGATTTGAGGCGTTGACATGGAGATGGTGTTAAGTCACAAAAGGTCGAAATTTTTTTTTTTCGCGGAAAAGATAGCCAGATTTAAGACCAATGACATGGAAAGGAGTTATGTCGATAGCTTCAATAGTTTATTTGGAAGAGCTCTCCAAAGATGCCACTCGAGTTAACTCCTAGTACACTGGCATAGAAACAGTGTTAAGTCACGGTCACGCGGTAGGACATGGGGGAGGTTATATTTGTTCATGAGGTTGCGTTTTCTCTATTTCGCAGCGACAGTTCGCCTGTTCTTAAAACTTCCCATGGTTTAATGCTTCACAACAATGTCAATCGAGTTCATTCCCTTCAAACCAGTAAGTATTATTGTTTCTTTTGTTTTCAAAACACTGATCATTGCCAATGTAACGTACCAACACTATGAATGCATTAGATCAGTGGAAAGAGTTGAAAATATTCAAGAGAGGAATCCTTTCAAAACATTGCTGAGATGGGACTAGGCCAGGCCGACTATTGCTGAACCCAAAAAAAAAAGACTCACTAGCCATGATTGACTTCTTGGACTTGAAATATCGCAGTTTTTACGAAGAAATTTGCTCCTAAATTTGACATTTTCATACATTTTATCCTGCTTCCTGCTGTGAGACAGTCTTTTGTTTCGTTTCTGGTCACTTACTAGTCATTTTCGTTTAGTTTGGTTAATAAATCGAAGTAAAAAGTGAAAAAAGAAATGTTTTTTGCCTCTCCTGTAAAATTATTGTTTTTTTACTCAACACCTTTTCCATGGTAACACCTCATTTCCTCAAGAAGAACATTAGCTGCACCCCCTTCATTAGCACACAAATTTACACAGAAAAAATACGCCTATTTGAATTCGGTGAATTTTGAGACTGAATCCCTGTGATTTCACACAGTTCTGTCATTGTAATTTTTTTCTTTCTCATAATGTATTCATCATTTTACCCAGATCAAGAACAGAAGGCTCTACACAATACTGAGAGATGTCCTAAAAAGTAATGAAAGAAATTTCCGTCAAATTCTAATTTGATTAATCTGATTTTCTGTTCCCTGAACACATGCTTTACGAGATGAATGAAAATACTAAACTAGGGTCCCACTCACGTGTTACAAATGAGTCATCTGAAGATCAACATACCTAGAAAACAAAGAAAACATATTTAATGGAGATGAACATACCATTGCCGCCACTGCCAACAACAACTTTCAGAAATTTTAGAATTGATGTCCTCCCTTTTCAAAAACAGCCGAACTAATTTCTTGGTTTCATAGGACCAATAGAAAAACAAAGTTCAGATGACGAAATCACGTAGGTGCCAAAAAGGAAAAAACGCTCATAGAGGTACCGATGCGAAGCTTCCTTAAGCGGGTTTTGCACTGAGTACTTAAATTTACTCGTGGGTAACCATAACAGCGTACTAATCCCCCAAGCAGTCCTGCTTCTGAAACATTTGCTTAAAGAAAAAAAGTCGTCCAAGCGCGGAATAATGTTTATTGCAAAGCTTGCATAACATGATTGTCTAGATCAGCGGTCTCCAAACTATTTGCCCCAAGGGCCGCAGCATAATGTGGAGGTGGTGGGGCGGCCAACAGGGGGTGTTTTTAATCACTCCTAGACGAGTTTGACAAATTCAAAATTAGGGTTAACATACGTACGAAAAATTAGTTTAATTACGTAGGTAATTACTTTTTCGTTGTTCAATAACAAATATTAACAATTTAATTTTCAGAGAGTCAGACACTAGAAAACAGGGTTTTTAAGCGCTCCTAGAAGAATTGGACAAATTCAAAACTAGTTTTTAGTGATTAAATATATTTTTTAATCCCATGATAATTGGTTTTTCATTGTTCAACAAGAAATATAACCTCCTGGCGGAGGGGAGTACGGGTAGCTTTCGCTGGGTCACAAGGCTGACTGTTCTTTTGGTTTATTGTTCAATAATAAACCATTGTAATCGCTCTTGAAAAGAAAAAATTCTAACGCCCCCAGAAAATTTCATGGTTTACGTTTCAAAGGGTGTAGAATCCGAATCTGCAATAAAAATTTTTCCACGTTGGTACGACAACGCCCCAATTCTTGAGCCAGCTCTCTCACTCAATTTAAAGTGCCCTTTAAGGGCTGTCGAAGTTTTGTAAAATCCCTAAAAACCTCAAAAAAGTAGAAGCGGCCTAAATTTGTACCCTTTTAGAAGAACACTCCACGAGGAATCGAATGAGCCCCTCCCCAGGTCCGTAGGTCAAACCATTCCCGATCTATGGCCCGATTTATGGTGCCAACATTCGCGTTATTTTGGTTTATTATTATTGTTTTTGTTTTGATATCAGTAACCTAGTGACTTAGTGATGTAGTAATGTGGATACTGGAGTGAACTCCTAAAAGGCTTTGTAGCCGATACACGGGTTGAAGCATTTTGATAACCATAAAAAACGTTGCGAATTCTTTCACTGGGGTTTATTATTCGATTGGCTTGCGTTCATGATTTGAATTTCTGCTAAGCTTTGGAGTGTGCGTGTTTCACAAGTGATAGAGCGATTATTGAATTTCAGGAGGCATACAAATATGATCAACTGAACAATCCAAATAGGTATTTTGGTCGAGAACAGATTTACGTGCTCTATGCAAATCCTGAAATAATAATTATAATAAATTATAATTATAATAAATAATCGCTCTATCACCTGTGAAACAGGGACACTCCAAAGCTTAGTAGAAATTCAAATCATGAACGCAAGCCAATTGAATAATAAACCCCAGTGAAAGAATTTGCAGCGTTTTTCCATTGGCGTCCGCGGGGGGCTGGGCGGACCAAGTTTGGAGACCCCTGGTCAAGATCATTATAACGAATTAACATGATTTTGAAGTGATAGGCATATAAATTATTATGCAGAAGCTTAACCTGAAGGCGACCATGTCCCCAACAATTGGGCGAACTCTTCCCAATACAATTGAAATGCAGACTATAAAGTTCCGTAAATCACTCAAAAATCGTTTTATTCACCAGGTCCCACTGTTCGGGATGGTAAATTAACTAGTGATAACAGTAGATTGAATCGATGGTTTGAATAGCCCAAACTTGAAACGACCAGGTTTTCCGATGTGAATATTGAACTCTTGGAAAAGCTACTTCAGGGACCAACTGTTTAGATAATTCGGCACAAAGTCCTTACTAACAAGTTGATAGTCGTGCCTTACAATTACCAATCCTGTTTCTCGAATGCTCTTCCTGAGAATGCAACTCAAAAAATGGAATGTACAAGCAGCTCGATGAAATGGGGACGGGAGCCGGATAGGAAAATGAAATAAGGATATGAATGGTTCAGTAATAAGAGACATTCATCACAAAACACCATCGAAAAAATTACCAAACAATATTCTTATAGCTTTCGACATTTTGAATTGTATGGAATGTCAGGAATCAGGAAAAAGAGTTTTCTCTAGTCGTGAACATTGTCTTCGCAACAGTTATTAAAGAAAAGAAAGAAGGGGGAGGTGGAGAAAACCAAGGTAGACAGGATGCGAGAGGAAGTAGGTGGTAAAGTCTCTGCTGTAGGTGGTATCGATCTGAGCGAAGGCGGTCACTGACTGCCTGGTCTGGGGAGGTTTTAGTTATACTGTGGAAAACTCGTCGGGTGCTAACTTCCATTCCTGCTCTTCATATGATGATAAACAAACCCACGTACGGAGTCTGGGCATTATTAAGCACTCAGAACTATATATCGCACTTTTTATTAGATAAACATGCAAATTTTACAAGTTTAAATGTAACTTACTCAAATATATAATTTCGTAGTTCGAAAATATGCTCGGAAAATAAAGAAAAACAAGATGCTTACGTATTTCAGAACGCTTTCACATACTGTTCGCAATGACCAGTTTTGAATTCCACGGTGTGCATACCCACTTAAATCGAACGTGCACCGAATAATCATTCCCTGCATTGCGGCCATAAAACTGTAATATTAGTTACGAATCTAATAATAAAAGGATAATACTACATGAATGCGAAGGTACTAGTAACTGAACGAGAGTTCGTAGTTAATTATACATACTGCTAATTAACACGTTCACTGCGACAATAATTATTCAAAACCGATATTCTGTGCGGCAACTGTTTTGGTTTATTATTCAATCACAAACCATTGTAATCGCTCTGGAAAAAAAAATTCTAACCCTCCCTGAAAATTTCATGGTTTACGTTTCAAAGGGTGTAGAATCCGAATCTGCAATAAAAAATTTTATCGTCCGTCCGCCGTACGCCGTACGCACGATTTCTCCCAAACGGCTGGAGCAAAAAATCTGAAATTTTCAGGAAAAATCCATCTAGGTCCGACGACGCCCCAATTCTTGAGCCAGCTCTCTCACTCAATTTAAAGTGCCCTTTAAGGGCTGTCAAAGTTTTGTAAAATCCCTAGAAACCTCAAAACAAGTCCAAGCGGCATGAATGTAAACTTATTTTAAGAACATACCGTCAGGAGTCGAATGAGCACCTCCCCAGGTCCTTAGGTCAAACCATTCCCGATCTATGGCCCGATTTATGGTGCCAACATTGGCGTTTTTTGGTTTATGATTGTTTGTTTGTAACCTAGTGATGTCCGGCCGATAGCGTCGAGTTGTAGTGAATGTGGATACTGGAGTGATAGCCGATGTGAATACTTGTAGTGTAGTTAATAGCCGATACACGGGTTGAAGCATTCTGATATGCATGAAACGCTGATAATATATAGGTAAATATTATTCGATATTATTACTGGGGTTTATTATTCAATATTATTACTGGGAGTAAATAAGTATTGTTTCACTGGGGTTTATTATTCAATTGGCTTGCGTTCATGGTTTGAATCTTACTAAGCTTCGGAGTGTGCGTGTTTTACAGGTGATAGAGCGATTATTGAATTCCAGGAGATATGCATAGACCACGTAAATCGGTTCTCATCCAAAACACCTATTAGGATTGATCAGTTGATGATATTTGTGTGCCTCCTCTACATTTGTCTACCTTTGGCTACATCGTTTAAATTAGGATTTGGGGAAGTTTTAAAGCAATACGAGTGCTAAAGGACTTGATAAATTATAGATGTTTTTATTGTGGGGGGGGGGGGGGGGGGGTATTGAGAGAGGTTCAATAAAAAACGCTGCAAATTCTTTCACTGGGGTTTATTATTCAATCGGCTTGCGTTCATGATTTGAATTTCTACTAAGCTTTGGAGTGTGCGTGTTTCACAGGATAGGGCGATTATTGAATTTCAGGAGGCACACAAATATGATGAACTGATCAATCCAGATAGGTATTTTGGTTGAGAACAGATTTACGTGCTCTATGCAGAGGGAATATTTTTTCCGGACAGGCAGTTTTGATGGCCTTCAGTAGACTCCATGTGGAAGAGGGCGATGGCGGGTTGCAAGCGTATTCTAGCGGGATTTAGTTCAACCAATTTCAGACATGGTTAGACAGAACGCCGCTAGAATGCGCTTAAAACCTTAATAGCCTTCAGTAGACTCCCCTGGGAAGAGGGTGATAGCGGGTAGCAAGCGCATTCTACCAGGGCTCACTGCAACCAACTTCCGACTTGGTTAGACCAAACGCCGCTAGAATGCGCTTGAAACCTTAATAGCCTTCAGTAGACTCCCATGGGAAGAGGGTGATAACGGGTTGCAAGCGCATTCTACCGGGGCTCAGTGCAACCAACTTCCGACTTGGTTAGACCAAACGCCGCTAGAATGCGCTTGAAACCTTAATAGCCTTCAGTAGACTCCCCTGGGAAGAGGGTGATGGGAACAGGGCAATGCAGAGGGTAGCAAGCGCGCATTCTACCGGGGCTCAGTGCAACCAACTTCCGACGTGGTTAGACCAAACGCCGCTAGAATGCGCTTGAAACCTTAATAGCCTTCAGTAGACTCCCCTGGGAAGAGGGTGATAACGGGTTGCAAGCGCATTCTACCGGGGCTCAGTGCAACCAACTTCCGACTTGGTTAGACCAAACGCCGCTAGAATGCGCTTGAAACCTTAATAGCCTTCAGTAGACTCCCCTGGGAAGAGGGCGATAGCAGGTTGCAAGCGCATTCTACCGGGGCTCAGTGCAACCAACTTCCGACTTGGTTAGGCCAAACGCCGCTAGAATGCGCTTGAAACCTTGATAGCCTTCAGTAGACTTCCCTGGGAAGAGGGTGATAACGGGTTGCAAGCGCATTCTACCGGGGCTCAGTGCAACCAACTTCCGACTTGGTCAGACCAAACGCCGCTAGAATGCGCTTGAAACATTAATAGCCTTCAGTAGACTCCCCTGGGGAGAGGGCGATGGCGGTTTCGAGCGGAATTTCGTCCAACTTCTCTCCATATCGTCTTTTTGCGCTGAGGTTCGGTCAATCTTGTTATGTTACCATAAAATCGTCACGTTTTTCGTTTTTTCTTTTACGTTGGCTATTTCGTGTCATAATTTCTCGGTATTGGGTCTCAAAAAGTCTCCTGTATCTACGCCTTGCGCCGTACGCACGATTTCTCCAAAACGGCTGGAGCAAAAGATCTGAAATTTTCAGGAAAAATCCGTCTTGGTCCGACGACGCCCCAATTCTTGAGGCAGCTCTCTCACTCAATTTAAAGTGCCCTTTAAGGGCTGTCAAAGTTTTGTATAATCCCTAAAAACCTCAAAACAAGTCGTATCGGCCTAAATTTGTACCTATTTGAAGAACATACCATGAGGAATCGACTGAGACCCTCCCCACGTCCGTAGGTTAAACCATTCCCGATGTATGGCCCGATTTATGGTGCCAAGATTTGCGTTTTTTGGTTTATTATTGTTTGTTTGTAACCTAGTGATGCCAATAGCGTCGAGTTGTAGTGAATGTGGATACTGGAGTGATAGCCGATGATGATACTTGTAGTTTATAGCCGATACACGGGTTGAAGCATTCTGATATGCATGAAACGCTGATGATAAATAGGTAAATATTGTTCAATATTATTATTGGGGTAAATGAGTATTCTTTCCCTGGGTTTATTATTCAATTGGCTTGCGTTCATGATTTGAATCTGTACTAAGCTTCGGAGTGAGCGTGTTTCACAGGTGATAGAGCTATTATTGAATTTCAGGAGAAATACCTATTACCAAATACCAAAATACCTATTTGGATTGATCAGTTGATCATATTTGTGTGCCTCCTGAAATTCAATAATCGCTCTATCACCTGTGAAACACGCACACTGCAAATTCTTTCAGTGGGGTTTATTATTCAATTTTATTCATTTGAGTTGCATTCATGATTTGAATCTTACTAAGCTTCGGAGTGTGCGTGTTTTACAGGTGATAGAGCGATTATTGAATTTCAGGAGATATGCATAGACCACGTAAATCGGTTCTCAACCAAAACACCTATTTGGATCAATATCAATCAAAATCAATATTGGTCCGACAACGCCCCAATTCTTTAGCCAGTACTCTCACTTAATTTAAAGTGCCCTTTGAGGGTCGTCAAAGTTTTGTAAAATCCCTAAAAACCTCAAAAAAAAAAAAAAAAAAAAATCAATGCGGCCTAAATTTGTACTCTTCTTGAAGAACACTCCACGAGGAATCGAATGAGCCCCTCCCCAGGTCCGCAAGTCAAACCATTCCCGATGTATGGCCCGATTTATGGTGCCAACATTTGCGTTGTTTTGGTTTATAATTGTTTTTGCTTTGATTGCAGTAACCTAGTGATGTAGTGAACGTGGACACTGGAGTGAACTCCTAATAGGGTTTATAGCCGATATACTGGTCGAAGTATTCTGATAACCATAAAAAAATGCTGCAAATTCTTTCACTGGGGTTTATTATTCAATTGGCTTGCGTTCATGATTTGAAGTTCTACTAAGCTTTGGAGTGTGCGTGTTTCACAGGTGATAGAGCGATTATTGAATTTCAGGAGGCACAAAAATATGATCAACTGATCAATCCAAATAGGTATTTTGGTTGAGAACAGATTTACTTGCTCTATGCATATCTCCTGAAATTCAATGATCGCTCTATCACCTGTGAAACAGGGACACTCCAAAGCTTACTAGAAATTCAAATCATGAACGCAAGCCAATTGAATAATAACCCCCAGTGAAAGAATTTGCAGCGTTTTTGCATTCTTCTCCTTCAATGCCTCTCTTCCGCTTCTGAGAGACACCCTAAAAAAACAAGAAACTATGAGGACCACAACACTTAACGAACATCGGAAGTGAGGGAGCGAAACTTGGTAAGTCGTGTATGAATTGGAGAAAGATGAACCAACATTACACCCCTAGTGGAACATATTTCAACCAGTAATAGGAGGTGTGGAAATGGAATCCATATAATTTAAACTTCTATGGTACCTATTAAGTAATCTCAATTTCAGTTATTTTTAAATTTGTTCAGAAAGTCAGTTCAATAGCAACAGAAAATTCAAAATTTCCGAGGTTTGTTGCACAACTAAACTAAATGAAAGAATGAAAGATGTTCTTAAAAAATTCAAATTCTTCTTCAAATCAGGAGAAAATGCAGAAAAAATAACAATTCATCACTATTAACCCCTCCTTTCGCTCACTTTCGTAATGATAATTGAACGGGATGTAACATGTTGAACACTAGACCAAAATTAAGGCCTTATACACACGGAGCTACTGAAAAGGAACTGATAAGCGACGCGAATTACCAAGCAGTCCGTTTTGAGTCACTTCCAGTGTTATCAAATGGAGCGCCGCAGACTAATAGCAGGGGCTACTAATTACGGACTCGTCAGTGATTCACAGAAACCAGTTAGCAACTAGTCGCGTGAAGACTAGCATGTCGGGTCGCCTGGTGATTTGAGTTTGCAGTTTCATTCTGGTTTCCCTGATGAATGACCAAAAAGCCAACCTCTATCTGGTGGGGGAAGGTGAAAAATGAAAAACGTCCAATTTAGTACAATTTTCATCTTCCTTAGACATTCTTTAGAATACTAAGAACTTGGCATCTGAGATTTCCAGTTCCTTTGCAGCAGCGAACAAACGGCGGTGAAAATTACTTTTAAGATAAGGATGCTCATTCTTTTTCTGTACCTAATGTAATAATACATTATGATGGCTTCATCTTCGCTGGATACACTGTCGTGAAACAATTACGCTTATTGAAGGTTTGGCGTCCGTGAAAACACTGAAAACCGCCGACTTTGATCACTAATGAGTAGCCTCGTGTGAGAAAACAGGTTACCAATCAGTCACTAACTAGTTTCTGACTCGAGTTACCAACAAAACGCGTTCTTTTTCAGTAACTCCATATGTAGACGAGATAAATTTTCTCAAAAAATTATGCCACGAATCAAAGGATTGGTTATTATCCTCGTGTCGGCAAAAGAAAAATGTTTGTTGCACAATTAGACTCCACTTGGGATCGAACAAAATAAGAATAATAAGAATCAGTTGAGAAACATAGCTCTGTCTACTGGTCTATTTACTCTCGCTTAAACATAACCCTGCCGATTTCCTCAAATGGGGTAGCTAAAGGACAGTCGTACAGAGCACACTCATACAATTCACGGAACAAATTTACATCTGAATAAAGCTAAAAAAGGGAGCTGCTACCTTACATCTGCGCATTCGTATACTGACGCATTGATAAACTCAGAAGACCATCTACAGCCGTGTTTCCCAACCTGTGTGCCGCAAAGGTGGGCTAGGTGTGCCGTGGGATAAGTCAACTTTAACTAAAATAATCGCGTACGAAAAAATGCCTAACGGCTTGTCTAGGACAATGAATGACCGATTTCATCAAACTTTTAACCAGGCATTAACACTGTGTTATATATTTGGCGAAATCCAGTCTAAAACGTTGTACAGCCTTGTAAAATGGAGTTAGTGAAAAAACATCAAGCCCAAGTGTCACATTAATAAAGAACATGACATGAAATCAATAATAAAGATAATACAGTAGTATAATAAAGTAATAACAAAGAACTTTTGTAATAGGAAGCAAGAAGTATTTGGTTGGCTTTTCTGAGCTCTACTTTTATTGTATTTGATTAGGACAGGTGTGTTAAACAAGTTGTAATAAAATGAGTTATTCCTGCAATGTAATGTTTTCTTTACTTTTCCTAGAAATTAGGTTAGGTGTGCCGCGGCTATTTGTCTTTTTTTGTAACTGTGCCGTAGGCTAAAAAAGGTTGGGAAACACTGTTCTACAGCCTAACCTGCATTCCCTGACATTTTCATCAAGATCGGGTGAAAACAAAAAGTTTTCAGGATCTGGACTCAGGATTAAATCGCAAATAAATTTTGATTTGGGAGAAACAAGTTTTTTTCGCCAGCCGAAAGTGAAAACAAAGCTTCCGCTATCCACAGGTAGGCTCGGAAGCAATTAAAAAACTTCATTAGCTACTCTCATAGGAATTGTCTCGCTGGTGAAACATCTCTAAAACAACTCTTTCACCAAAGGTAATTTGTATAGGCAAGGCTTCATCTCTCAGAACGCATGATAACCGTCTGTCTTCATAAGAGAACTGATTCAGCAAATCCAGTAGGGGTTCAAATCATTTGAAGACCAAATCTGTGGAAAGAACAGCTCTGCCTGTGTGTTAATTACTACACGAAAGTTTATTACTTCTGTATCATATAACCCTTATACTTGAATCACTCGTCTGTGTTTGTCAGACATTGTCTGTTTTTCATTATAGAAACCAGGCGCTTTGAGCCTCCATACAATAAAAATATTTATACTTCAGCACCCTAGTGAGGAGACAAGTGAGCCACAAGGCTCGTCTAGCTGGTTAGTGAGTGCCCTACCTTGTAATACTTACACTAGACACTTAGCGTCTTTTAGGCATCCCAAAGACGATGGGTTGACATCGTCATAAATATACCTCCGATAACACCAACACTTTACCAGTCCCTCAGTAGGAAGGTAGAAACCAACAGTGCTGCAATATACTATACATCGTCACAGACATTGAAACCCACGAATGGAACAACTGATATTTAGTGGAATAAAATGAAACACCTACCCACGCCTCACTTGTCTGCAAACATATAACAAAACTTTAAAAAAAAAAAACTCGATTTCAAAAGCAACTGTTCAAAACAATATTCCTTTGAAATTGTTGTAGTGAATCAACTGATTCAGATCGTCGCAATTTTTACTGCGTTTAGACAGGTTCATATTCAGGAATAGGACCATAGGACTATGGTATCCATGCTAGAGTGGCTCTCGCCAGCCACTGTCCTAGTATCAACTCTCAGTCCTCGTGTTAAAGGCAACCTGCCAATTGTGATGGATGTGGTTAGTTGGCCCTCCCAGATTTTAGAATCCGTCGCCTTGGGGGATGAATCAGACGTTTTCAAGAGTCTGAGTCATCGTCTGAGCGTGGCGGAGCATTAATATCCGCATCCAACTCATTGGAAGGAGCAACTGTGCCATCCCATCACCTCACACCACTTAATAAAGTGGGGAGCGAACGGCACACTCGAGTGGTCTTATTCAATTCACGGAACTGACCTACATCTGAATCAAAACTGAAATGTTTTGGTAGGTAATGTCATGAATTTACAAGTGTTTTAAATGTATTTTACGAATGGCATCAATCGGTCGAGAATTTACGCTTGAGCTGAGTTTGAAAGGATAGGATTTTGGCACCTCCAGTCAGTGCAAGAAAATTTCCGAGGTGTTTTCCAAAACTGAGCTAAAATTGTGATCGAACGAAAAAAAAAATCATGTAAACCAGTTAAGAATTATGGTCTGAACAAAATAAGATTCTTGAGAACCTGTTGAGAAATATAACCTGAGAAGCATCGATGAAATTTGTCGCGAAAAACCACGTGTTTTCCGCACTGACCCCATCCGATTCCACTCTTCCGTCTTGAAATTCGAAATTCCCGAAGTTTAGTACAACTAGAGTATAATTGAGATCGAACAAAGCGATGCAGTGTATGCAAAAACTTCCTCTTTTCTTGGTAATTATTTTTCAATCAAAATTATAATAATTATAAATTATTTATCTCAAAAATCGAGTAGACGATTTTAAACATATCGGTAAGAAATGCATGCATCACAGAGACTTCCCTAATTCCGGTTTTAGTATAATCAAACTTGAAAAAACTTTTTGAAAACGACCATGTTTTAATTTAAACAAAAAATCGGCTAAAAAATATGAAAATAGAGATGGTATGACGATTTAAAACTATCAACCCCTCCATTCACCTCTCCCTACACAGATCCGTAAGATTTGGAATATGTTTCAAAAATGGACCAATGTCCTTAATCGAACAAAACAAGAAGCAGAAAAATCGGCAGCATAAGCCCCTTGAGTAGCGGTTAAACGGATTGATTATTGCCCCCCCCCTCCCCCCTCCTCCGGGCTGACAACTCTAAATTTTCGAGGTTTGTAACTCAACTAAACTAAAATTCTAGTAAAAAAATTTTTTTTATTTGAAATAGCCCATAAAATTAGGTGAAGAAATAACGATTCAGTACTATTACCGCTTTTATTTCCATTTACAACCTTTCATAATGAAAATTTAATGTGCTGAAATATGTCGAAATCGTGAACGAAAACACAACTGGAAAATAAGACATGAATCGGTCGAGAATTCCAATCGAGTGATTGGAAGGATTGGCTACTACCCCTCAATTCATCCTCCTGTCGGCAGAAATAACATTTCCAATGATTGTTACACAACAAGGCTAAAATTGGTATAGAAAAACACGTTTTTTCGGGAATACTCCTTCTTGTCTTCCGTCATGAAATTCGAAATTTTCGAAGTCTGTTGTACAATTAGAGTAAAGTTGGGAAAAAAAAGAATCATAAAAATCGATTATGCAAACGATTTTCGTTGCACCACGGTTTATTATTTTTGCCCCCTCCCTAGAGAGAAATTTGGGATTTTCTAAGTAAGATAAGCTCAGAACGATCAGGAATCCATCGAATCAGCGTCAAAAGTACTTAGAAATGACGCACCACTTTCCTATTTCAATAAAACCTCCTAGAAGGATGCGAGTGGCGAAACCATGATGCCCAATTCGAGTAGCTCCATGGCACTTTTCCCAAACCACACACCTCGCCATGACCTTGATTTTATTAGGCGCCACTCCTTTTAGTTCAGATATAGCCTCATGTTTTCCTATCATAATTACTTATTTTAGACCACCAGGTCTGCTCCTTGCCCACGCTACTGTTGACAACTTGGGCATCCAGGATTATGGTAGACCTATTAGGGTTGATGGCAACGATATTTGGCTTCTTGCCCTGGCCACACAGATCATGGTACAGTGTTTCCCAATCCAAATCCCTGCTGGCTAGGAGAGAGATACTTGACTGGTGACATCACAGCGAACTTCATGAAGCTACACAACCAGCCTCCCTGCAGTAAGCGTGCGAAAGACTACCCCTTAGGTTAGCTTTGGCAGTGAGTACATGTGAAGGCGCAGCCTCTGCTATCGCTTCAGCAGAGCCTTGATTACACAAGCCAGTGCTCCACCAAGGTCCACAGTGATCGTGGTAACACCCATGAAGTCAGCTACAAGCTACCGCCAAACCTCCAACACAGATCAGGTAGGGATGGAAGTCTGTTTTAGACAAAACATCCATTCAGCACCTTCATCTTATGCTGGCGGCCTGATGGTACCAAGCAGAGCGACCCAAATGTAGCTGGGTTGCCCACTAAACCACATCTAGTTGCTCAGCAGATGCATTGAGGGGGACTAGTAAGCCCTCACGGGTTTCCGCATACACACACACTTTGTTAAACATTTTTTCATGGATTCGGTCGACTGACGAAGCCTTGCTTCAGAGAGACATTCTAAAAATAAGTTTCCTCTCAATCGGGCCTTTTTATGTATTTTTTCCATCCTGATTCAAGAGATACAGTAAAGCATCCAGCTAATTCTGGGATACCAAGTTGTTTAGTCTCAGCAAGTACAAATCGAGCAAAAAAAACATGTTTCTCCCCATTTTACCGAAACTCCGACTGGCTGTGGATCGCTGAGAATTCGACGACTCGGTCTGAACATTTGTGGACAATTTTTTCTAATCTAGCGGTACGTAATCAAAAATGGTCGATTTTTCATGTGTCGAGTTTAACCTTTCACGTCGAACGCCGAACATTATCCACTATTGGCAGAAGAGATTATTATGAAATCGAGAGTATTTTAACTAGGTAGGTACGTTTACAGAGGCTGACGAGTCAAATGAGAAGGAAACGAAAAGACCGAAACAAAGCAAAAAGAGCGTGAGCTTGTTTTCCCTCAATTAAGTATATCTTGAGAGTGGGTACTTCTGGAACTATATTCTTGAATGGCGAAAAGAGTAAATTTAGTTGTTCATAGCGATTCCACGAAATATTTAAATAATTTTCTAAATTACCATGCTCTGCAACACTAGTTAGAAATAAATAAAAAATACTGACACAACATGATGTAATATTAATAATGACAAATAGTAAATACAAATTATTTACTATTTGTCATTATTAATACCGCCTGAATAACATAGGAAATAAAACAATACAAATAGAGCGATAGATTACCTACGACAGTTATGAGTAACTACGATAAATATAAAATTCATTAATCGAAGTGGCGACGAAGTCAAATTTTGAAGCGATTGACATATTTATCATGAAATATGTCAAATTTGAGATTATTTAACTGTTATTAATGCTGAATATGGCGTAGGTTTAGAGGGTGATGAAGGATAAGGTGAAGAGCGAAACACGAATAAACGCATCAAATTAAAAAATTCAATAATTTAAAATGATGGAGTTGGAAGAAGCAGACTCCAGAGTTGTCATTATATGCGTTTCCGAGGGGCGTGATCGATCGGTCTGAATGCTCCAGAAAGGAGAGAAGCCAAGGAAAAATACACGTAAGAAACCAACTTACATTGCGACGATTCACGAAGATGAGTGGCAGGCCTGTGTCTTGAGTCATGGTAGGTACCAGCTGATTCCGACCAAGAGCCAAAATATTACGTGAGAGAATGTGAGTTCGACCTACTGATTTAGCAAGTGGTGGGTAACTGCGAGGGGGTGGAATTACTGGGGCGGTTCGGCTAGGCGCAGCAGCGGAAGCTAACGGGGGGCTACGTCAGCCCGGAGCAAATTTATTGATGAATTTGATAAGAACCGAAGGTTTGATTGTGCCGTGCCAACACCATAATAACAAGGATAATGGAATTGACTCTTAAAACTACTACAAGGATGATTAGGCCATCACATGAACAATACCAGCGACGTATATTAATTGGGTTTTCAAGAACTTTTTTCGTTTTTTGGTTTATTATTCAATAATAAACCATTGTAATCGCTCTGAAAAAAAAAAAAAAAAATTCTAACACCCCTGAAAATTTCATGGTTAACGTTTCAAAGGGAGTGGAATCCAAATCTGCAATAAAAATGTTTCCGCCCGTCCGCCGTACGCATTTCTCCCAAACGGCTGAAGCAAAAAAGCTGAAATTTTCAGGAAAAATCCATGTTGGTCCGACAACGCTCCAAATCTTGAGCCAACTCTCTCACTTAATTTAAAAGTGCCCTTTAAGGGTTGTCAAAGTTTTGTAAAATCCCTTAAAACCTTAAAAAGAGTCAAGGCGGCCTAAATTTGGACTCTTTGTGAAGAACTTTCCGTGAGGAATCGAATGAGCCCCTCCCCAGGTCCGTAGCTCCAACCATTACCGATGTACGGCCCGATTTATGCTGCCAACATTTGCGTTTTTTGGTTTATTATTGTTTTTGTTTTGATTGCAGTAACCTAGTGATGTAGTGAACGTGGATACTGGAGTGAACTACTAAAAGGGTTTATAGCCGATACACGGGTTGAAGTACTCTGATAACCATAAAAAAACGCTGCAAATTCTTTCACTGGGTTTATTATTCAATTGGCGTTGCGTTCGTGATTTGAATTTCTACTAAGCTTTGGAGTGTGCGTGTTTCACATGTGATAGAGTGATTATTGAATTTCAGGGGGCACACAAATATGATCAACCGAACAATCCAAATAGGTATTTTGGTTGAGAACAGATTTACGTGCTCTATCACCTGTGAAACATGCACACTCCAAAGCTTAGTAGAAATTCAAATCACGAACGCAATCCAATTGAATAATAAACCCCAGTGAAAGAATTTGCAGCGTTTTTAATTATTAAACAATAAAAAGACTTTTTGTTCATATTTCAGGTAGGATTTTGAATCATCAACCATAGCTCAAAAATAAAGACTTCCAGGTAATAATGAATTAAATTCTCAAATAGCGTAAATTATTTTAGCTTGATTTTGTTAATTTTATTTTACATTAATTCTTTTAAAATAACTGAACAGAAAACCCGCGTTTTACAATATATTTAGGGATGAATTTAACATGCTATCGACTACTATTATAATTGTGAGTATAATACACCTTGGTTATGAAAAAATTGTCCCATCCTTCGACCTCGATCAACCTTCGTAAAACAAGACTAACCACAGTTGTTGGATCTTCAAGCAATTATTCATCATCAGAAAAATATTGTTGAAGGTAACACAAAGGCAAAATGTCAAGTTGTCGTTAGACAAACTATGAATTGGGAATTGATTTGTCTACGGCCAGGAGGGAGCAGATTTGCATTCCCAAGGATGAGGGTTCGCAAAATTCAAGAGGATCTCAATCCCTGGATATCGACGACGACGAAACCGAAACTTCGAAGTCAGAATCGTAGAAGAAACCCCGGAAGAAGGAAGAACGGTGGAACATTAACCAAGACCTGATTTCAGAGAGTTTCCAAATCAAAATTACCAGGATGAAATGATGAAAATAATGTCTTTAAATGCTTGTGAATTGAGAAGAAAAATGATAGGTAACAAATCCTATCCTACAACTTCATAAATGGAAATGTTTGAGATCAAAACGATTTTGATACATAATAAATACACATAATTTATTTACGATAGAAGGTTTATTCAATACAGAAATAACAAACCTTTGTGTAATAATGTGCACAGTTTTTGTTAACTTTTTAAATCGAATGAGACTACATTTTTTCAGCATGTGTTTAGTTCAAAACTGATGAACTTTTATATTCTGCTGAAAAATATAAACCCAACGCCTTTTACTGGATTTAAAAGTACGTTTAATAATTTCATGAATACAATAAGTACCTAGGTAAAATGATACAATATATTCAAGTGGTTGATTTTTCAGCTTTGCTTTATCTCAATACTAAAGAAAGTTACAGTAAGAAACATAAAAATTGGTGTTGTGACGTGAATTATTATTGAAAAAAAGTTGGTCAATTTATATATTTGCTACAGATAAATAACTTTCCGTGGCTGGATGAGTTGAGAGCATTCAATGGGAACTTAGGATTACATTCCGTCTAGTCAACTCCTCTCCACTCTTTGCTCTGCAACTATTCCCATTCTCGCTATTCCTATATGAAACACTCATTTCTACTCTCGCCGTTTTCTGGTTGACCGCCATACAAACTCCTACCGTAATATTTCAAGCGCACACTTTCTTGTGCCTCCATTCCGCGGATTCGTGGATTCCTTTTCTCGTCTGTATATTGGACCTTTTCGACGACGGATTGGTGGCTGGGTGTCTGCGTGGGCTCCCAGCAACAAGGATGACGCTTGCAAGGGATCAATTCAGAATACCCCACCCCGTCTCTCCGCCATACTCTTTGCTAAAGATATAATTTCTACATCTCAACCGTTTCCAATCTTAAATATTTCGGTCCTTAATTTATTTATGTTAAATAACTAATACTGGAATTTGGTTTATTATTCAATAATAAACCATTGTAATCGCTCTTGAAACAAAAATTCTCAACTCCCAATGAAAATTTCATGGTTTACGTTTCAAAGGGTGAAGAATCCGAATCTGCAATACAAAATTTTCCGTCCGTCCGCCGTGCGCACGATTTCTCTCAAACGGCTGAAGCAAAAAAATTGAAATTTTCAGGAAAAATCCATGTTGGTCCGGCGACGCCTCAATTCTTGAGCCAGCTCTCTCACTTAACTTAAAGTGCCCTTTAAGGGTTGTCAAAGTTTTGTAAAATCCCTAAAAACCTCAAAAAAAGTCAAGGCGGCCTAAATTTGTACTCTTTTTGAAGAACAGTTCACGAGTAATCGAATGAGCCCTTCCCCAGGTCCGTAGCTCAAACCATTCCCGATGTATGGCCCGATTTATGGTGCCAAAATTTGTTATTTTGTTTATTATTGTTTTTGTGTTGATAGCAGTAACCTAGTGATGTAGTGAATGTCGGATACTGGAGTGAACTCCTAAAAGGCTTTCTAGCCGATACACGGGTTGAAGCTTTCTGATATGCATGAAAAAACGCTGCAAATTCTTTCACTGGGGTTTATTATTCAATTGGGTTGCGTTCATGATTTGAATTTCTACTAAGCTTTGGAGTGTGCGTGTTTCACAGGTGATAGAGCGATTATTGAATTTCAGGAGATATGCATAGAGCACGTAAATCTGTTCTCGACCAAAATACCTATTTGGATTGATCAGTTTATCATATTTGTGTACCTCCTGAAATTCAATAATCGCTCTATCACCTGTGAAACACGCACACTCCAAAGCTTAGTAGAAATTCAAATCATGAACGCAACCCAATTGAATAATAAACCCCAGTGAAAGAATTTGCAGCGTTTTATAATTGACAAGACTCGTTCCCTAAAATTCACAATACTCTATTCACCGAAGAAACAAGAGTCATATGTTAATTTCAAGGAGGAGATACCAATAAGTTTTTAAAATACAACAATTATTAGCAGTAACTTCAACAATTTATTCTAGGGGAATATTTATTTGCTGTCATCCCAAGTCACCAATTAAACCAATAGCAAAACAAGCATAGCAAACAACATGAAAACAGGTAAAATCCAGAAAACGGGTTTCCATTAGGAAAACCTTTGAAAATTTTAATTTCATAATTTTTGGTGCCCTTGAAATAGTTCCATTTTCTATGAAAAGTAGCGAAAAGTTGAAAGGAATCTTTGAAGCAGTTGGTAACTATTCAATCATCCTGAGAGCTGTATATTCCAGAACTAAGTGTAATTGCGCCATCTTCCTGCTTTGAAGCTATATCTGTCAATTCCGAACAAACGATAGCAGTATTAGTTCCACAAGCAGATAATATCAGGAGACATGCGAATTTCGATCAACAATTAACTTTATCAAACCTGAAACACAGCACGCTAGTCGAGGTATGGCTCACTTAGTACATATTACAGAATATTGATTATCTGACTTAACAAGTAGATCCTTAAGCGTCAGTTCCATCACTGAGGATCACAAATTGATCCAGAATGATCCTTAGATAACTGCCGTTTATGAGATGTAACTCAGACTCTGGGTTAACTTCTCGTTAATCCTTTATGCTGCGGGCAAAAAGTAATCATAATCACTTTCACCATTTAATAACACTCAGCGCTAACGCGGTAGTAATTCTGGGATTAATCCGACATTGAAGCTATTTTTTCAATCCATTTTTTTAACCAAAAACTGCAGTTTGGAAATCAGCAGGGGTGCCAAGAGTGACACCCACACACTGTAGGGTAACAATGTAGGAGCTTCTAGAACGAAAATTACAAAGTCGACGAGAGGTTGTTCTCTAATAGGGAAAATAATGCTAGCAGCATCTTTCTACAAGTCTATGTCTTTAGCAGTACATGTCGGGAGACCAAGAAGAGCTTTATTTCGGATCGGAAAGTGACCGTCCTGAACGTTAAACGGAAAACAATCAGTCCGGCCTCAATCATTTACTCAGACTGTCGGCTAGGCTACTCAACGGAAGGGGCTAAGTGGACACATAACGGACATTTGAGACCAACCCGAGCAAAATCGGGTTTTAAAGTGCTTTAGATGCGAACAAATATATATACGTTTCAAATGGTAATTAGTTCCAATAGTAATTAAAGTGCTTTAGATGCGAACAAATATACATACATAATAAAAAAGGTAAAACCGAATTGATTACCCTCTCCTATTTAAAGTCGGTAATAAGCCCCATTGTGGTTTTATATTTTTACATCTACACTCTAGCTTCACTGAATTTACGTGGAGAAGCCGCTGAATGGAAGAATTGGTGTTTGATTCCATATTTACATATGTTAAACAAAATATTACGCGTTCTATTTCTCTGAAAATTCTTTTGTTGAATTCGAATTCACGCTGCGGCCCGATAAGGAATATGAGAGGCCGGGGCGTCGGCTCTTGGTGCGCACGGTCCAATAATGGATAAGTACTAGATTTTTGCACTAGAGTTGTGCACAGCTCGTGAATGATGTTACAAACAAAATCAAGCAAAGTACCCTCACATGCCGAATTCAACTTTTACTATTTAGTTAGCTAATTACGAACCACCTTTAGAAAGAATAACTAAAAAGTGAAGAATTGGTAGGGAGGGTGTGAAGGGTATTATGCGGGGCGCGTTGCCACCTAGTTATATAGAGTACATGTAATTTATATATTTGTACATATAGGCATACTCGTACTAGATAGCTTTCAACCAGGGGTTACTAGGAGTTACATAACTCAGCAGGTCCAGAAATGGGAGGACAAGACACGAACATGTCTGGCAAAATACTCCAAAGCAGGACCAAGGAAAAGTTCAAATACTCCATTGACATTGAGGCGTGAAGAATTTCGTGAACTTGTGGGTCCATTCACTGGCAAGTTTTAAAAGTGTTTCATTATTGGAGACGGAATTACCAACGACTGCGTAAGAATGAAGCTCTTAGTTAAAACTGAACCAATGACGTTTTCCTACAACCAGCTGAGTCGAGATAGCAGGTCCTCGATCAATTAGTTCGGGAAACGTCATCTCCTCGAGCCAACGTAGACGAGGGGAATTTTCTAATGTTACAACCCGATGAAATGATGATACTATACATTCAACATCAACATCATCATCATCAGACGATTATCAGAAAACTCCTCCCTTACAGCGTATTGAATAACAAAGTTACCCTCAGAAATCACTCAGCTGATCGGAACAGTTCCACACCTGCGACTTTACTTTAAGCCACCAGTCCGAAAAAGCTTTCATTAAAAAATTCAGCGATGCATGCTGAATAGGAAAGAAGGAGGTTGAATGGTACAGAAATTTGCTTCATAGTCCACTCTGCTGCTCAAGACAGTATCATACCATGTAATGATTAGCCAGCAATCAAAAATAGGCTCCAATACAAATTTAAGAACAGTAAGTTGGAAAGGAAACAAGTTAACTATGTCCGTCACACTGCTTATCAGAAAGAATTCGTACGTTTAGGTGTTGCCAATGAGTAATTTTTATCCAAATTTCGTTAATTTTGGCAGTGTAGTTCCGGGCTGAGCAAGTAACCGACCTCAGACCATTGGGTTTCATTGATCAATAGATGTCGTGAGAGACAAATACTAAAAAATCCTGGACCCATCGCCCCCGGCCCAAGCCTATTTCCTTGAGAATTTGTTTTTTGTGTGTGTGAGGAAAAAAGGGGGTGGACAAGGGGATTTTAATTTTCTTTTCTCTCGAAATGGCTTACAATTTATTACGGTATGTAATTACAGTAATATTTACAGCCGCTTTTTAGGGGGGGGGGGGGGGGGCAGAATTTTGTCCCTGAATCTGGATTTTCTCTCCACGGCCCAGCATGTAAATACGCACATCCCCGTTTTCCAGCAATTCGATGTGAAATACTTTCCTTCGCAAATCCATTGTAATCCTTAGTTATCAACAACGAAGTTCTTTACCGTGGTACCAGGTTAGCGACTGACCCTTTGTTGTACAGGTGTGACATTCCAGCTGGAACCGTTTGATGGGACGCAATATCGAGCTGGAACAGCTTGGTATGATTACACTCATTCTCAATATCAGTTCCACATGAAACAATCAAGCTCCCTCGTGAGCTGCATTTCGTGGGAACTGGAACCCACTTTGGGTAAAACAAAAGTGAATGCGGAACGGCTATTTGTGAAGCGTTTGTGCAAAAATAAACAAGAATTTATTGAAGAGTTATTCTTCGGGATTTTTTTAGCCAGATTGACTTCATCTCCCGTTAGGAATGGAATAATTTTTTTAGAATTAGCCTACTTGATTCTGCGGTATTTTGAAGAGTAATTTTCATTAATCTTACTTTCTTACCGGTAATGGAAGTGAAAGAACAAATTGAACGCATTTCACAGGTATTTAGAATTTCAACATTTTATCAAACATGATACCTAACCATAATACCGGAAATTTTGGTCTGTAGGATTTTTCTTATCTTACATGACTAAACTAGTGCCCAACAATATCTGGAAGGGTGGAACCGTACCAGGCGAGGATTGTAATCATCCGGGAACCGTTAATAATGTAATTGGTAATTTTTATTGGAACGTCACACCACAACTAAACGATAAGCAAGATTTATGAGATTAGAATAATAAAGAAGAGTGGTTGAATAAGGTATATATTGCAAAATAAATTCTGCTTTTAAGAAGTTAGGATGCACTTCCTCACGAGCCTCCCTTACTGAGGGATATAATTATAAAGTTGAAGATAAAGCAGAAGAAGAAAAATAAAAAGATAGCTCGGAGCGCAGCCGTTACCCACGTTACCTTTTCGCCAACAAAGACCCCTCACCACTCATTCCAACATCCCGCAACCATCAACATCTATTGTACCATTTGTCAACAAGTGACGGGAGTTGACGGTGCTTTTAGGTGATCACTTAGGCAGGAACGGAGGAGGCAATAGAGAAGGAAAAATGCATTCATCAACGTCACCCCACGGTGTTGCTGTGGCATGGCATATTGAGCCCACTCACAGTGGGGCGATATCGAAAAAAAAAAACTGGCCGAAACTCCAGGGACCTCAAATCCCAAGTTTTCCAAGCGCGTGAATCACGAACAAAATAATGAAAATATCCTTAATCTAGTTCCAATACAAGTCTATATCAGACATGTGATTTGACTTCAAACAGTTCAGTTGACGATAATAAATAACAAATAAATAATTGCCTCTCACCTCACTCAGAGGTTTTTTAAAAACTAAATGAGAAAATCCATCTCTTTTACGTTATTCCAATATGTTGAGAGCTTTCCAAAAATATGTAATATAAACGAGATATGGTGACTGAAAGTATCCGATATGGGTACTTTAAAGGGTAAATATGGGTAAAAGTAAAGTTATTGGGAAACAACCTGAAATTAAGATTTAATAAAGAAGAATGTTGATATTTTACTAATGGATCGGTTGATAGTTAACTGATTACAGATGTAATTGGATACCGATTGCATAAATTTTATATAAATGCATGTCCTGCTCTAGTTATTATCACTCTTATTCGCCAAGTACTCATAGTAAAGTTCGCAAGTCCAGGAGTTTGGTAGCAATCTCCAGGATCATGGATTCGCAACCAGCTATTCCGCTTACAATCCAGAGGGAACGGTCAGGTAGAACATTACAGTTGGATGATTTGGAAAACGAACAGCTTGGCTCTATAAACTTAGGATCTTGATATTCATTGGGGAACAGTACTGTGTACGAATTATAGTACACACAAAGGTTTCTTCCTTTAACCGAATCCAATCATTCACTGGATTCTCCTTAACATCCTGGTGATGGTTCTAGTAGGACAACTGGATTTCATAGATGGAGACCCAAGAGTGCAACCATCGGCAGGCAAAAATCTCCAAATCGACTGTATCTGTATCTATGAGACAATATGCTCTTTTGGGAATAAAACTGTTCAACGGAAGAAAACGTCGTTCAACAAACTTGTGATGTTCCGCCCGATTTGAAGGTGACTCCAGAGGTGCCGATAAGGAATACACTATCACCTGGGACTATCGGTTTACCTACTTTTGATGGCCATAGATCGTCAGCTCTTTAGTACCGAAGTCATCAGCATCGTCGATTAGAATGTGCAGCCTGTTACCACGTCACTGACCGATTAATAATTGGATGTTTATTGATGTTAATACCATCTTTCCAGCAATCGCGTGTAACGATACATTCGGTTATGCAATCGAAAGAAACTGTTGTGGAGGATCAGCAGCAAGGGTTGCCAGACGTACATGTATACAACTGCATTAAACCTTGAAGCTAATTTACTGTGTGACAATGCATAATCTCTATAGTACGAAAAGTACTGTAATTAGAGAATGAAATATTGTATTTCGAAAAGAATCGGGATGAAAACCTCTACCACCACACAGTAATACCAAGGAAACGTTATTCTGCCACATCCTTAAGTGAGAGTTGTATGTGGACAAATTTTAAATATATGGATAAATAACCCCCCCCCCCCCCCCCTTGGAAAAGCTTTAGATGTTATGCCAGTTCAAGAAAGGACAAAGAATATTCCCGGTTCCTACGTTCGCCATTTTGTTTCTATTGGTTAATGAAACGAATAGTAAGCCTGGTAAATACCAAATCACGTTACTATACCTGGAGTTTCATTTATAGTTCGTTCATGCTTTTCAGTGTAGATGCATTTCTGCTTTTTTTAACGAAAGGGTTCGAGTAGCGTAAAATTTCAGCATAAATTAGGGGTTTCTAAAAGAGGGTGAACAATTTCCGTCGGGTGGAAACTGACGAGTTTACATTTCCCAAGGAACAACACCGGTTTAAACGGAAGTCATAAGAAAAATTACAAAGAATTAAATGTTGGATTACCTCAAACCTGCGGCACACTTGGGATAAAATAGGTATAATCTTAAACATTCTACCTAAACGCTTTCGTTCAAGCCTCCCCACCCCCTGCCCCATGAAAATGTCGTTCAAGACAGTAAATTGTATATCGTATCCGCTAACAATACAAAACATTGAACCATGAATATGCTTTCTGACAACTGAAAGACAGATTCATGATTCGTTGTGTATCTCCGAAGAAGTTGAAACTCTCTTTTATCATATAAGTACTGAAATACTGTAACGCTAATCAAGGTTGGTAGTCAGAATCGTAAAAGCTCCAAACCTAAAACATACCTACTTACTACCTCAATCATGCGAATCAAAAATGCGCTCGGTATCTAACTGACAATACTACCTACAATAGTTAGGTACAGCTTTTTGCGGAGTCGTTAACCTGGTCAAGATTTTCGAGTTAATGTCCCGAAGTAAAGGCATGAATATGTTTTAAAATAAATAGAATAATAGAATTTAAAATAAATCAAAGTAAAGGCTTGAAAATTACTTTTTGGATGGTGCCAACATTTGCGTTTTTTGGTTTATTATTGTTTATGTTTTCATCGCAGTAACCTAGTGATGTAGTAATGTGGATACTGGAGTGAACTCCTAAAAGGCTTTGTAGCCGATACACGGGTTGAAGCATTCTGATACGCATGAAACGCTGCAAATTCTTTCACTGGGGTTTATCATTCAATTGGCTTGCGTTCATGATTTGAATTTCTACTAAGCTTTGGGGTGTGCGTGTTTCACAGGTGATAGAGTGATTATTGAATTTCAGGAGGCACACAAATATGATCAACTGGTCAATCCAAACATGTATTTTGGTTGAGAACAGATTTACGTGCTCTATGCATATTCTCCTGAAATTCAATAATCGCTCTATCACCTGTGAAACACACACACTCCAAAGCTTAGTAGAAATTCAAATCATGAACGCAAGCCAATTGAATAATAAACCCCAGTGAATGAATTGGCAGCGTTTTTTTCACTGGCAAATCAAACGGATAGAAAAGTTGAAAATGGATAATATCTCGAAGACATAATTTACCCCCTGTTTCAGTTTTGATAATTCAGTGCATCTAAATGAATTTAAATACTATGCTAAGGTTCATAGCTTATCGATCTTTGTTATAACCATTTGGGGCGAAAGTAGGCAAATAGTTTTTGTTGCCTATAGTCAAGAATACTGTGCTACGAATAGAAACCAAGTCAAATCGCCTGAACGCTGTCCTTTATTTTTAAGTTTAGAAGAGCAGTCTCTTATTTTGGCATAGATTTATAAATTATATGTATATGTTGGATAGATAAATATTTCAGCAATGTAGTAATATAAGGTACAAAAGAGCTGTACGTGCTCCATCCGCATTCGAAAATCTATCGATAGAAATTAAATGTAACGTTTTGTGGATATTTTTAAAGAAAAAACCTTTCAATGTTTGTTGATTCAGGCAACTGTAAACAGCGTAATGGATACATTTAAATTTCAAGTTTAGGTACAGTGCTGGCAGGTTTAAATAACGTAGGTTCAAGTACGTGCAGTCATTTCTGTACCAATTTCAGCATGTACCTAAATAACTTTGACAGTGACACGCTTCAGCAAGTCTATAAACCTTAAGCCCTCGTAGAGAAATCAATCTTTTAGCTATTTTGTAGATTAACCTTTTCTTCAGGAAGATCAGGCGACGTGACAAATCATTTCGATCAGTGAGTGAGTTAGTCAGCGAGTCAACCATGTAGCTATGTAGTGTTTGAATTGGCATAGATAAAAAGGTGGTTAAAATGTCTATCTTTGTCAATAGAAGATCTACATAGAATCAAAATTTTTTTTTTAATTTGTAGACTGATCAAATCGCTGTGAAGGATTCTTAGTTTGGCAAGTGTGGTGAGTACATCCGTGTTTCATAAGGAAGTAGAGTTTCCTGACATAGGATGTGGGTATGGAGGTTTGCTAGGTAAGTTTGAGGACTGAGCCATTGGAAACAATAAGTCAACCTGAGGTTGTAAATCTAGAATTTGGAAGTTAACCAGAAAGCCTGTATTCCTCGTGCTTAGGCTACAACTCCATTTCATGTCTTATTAGGGAAAATTCATTAATAAAATTAAGTCAACACTATTTTCATGGTGAAAAAAGTTTATCTACGAAAAACTCAGTGTTTTTGTATTTAAAAAAATCTTTTGAAATTTTAAAATCATGAATGAAGAGCCTAGCCCACAAATTGTTTTAATTTGGGGCCTTCTTGAATAGTAGCCTGTTTGAATAGCTCTATTTATTGCTGAGATGACGAAGATCGATACGCTAATGTGAAATGCTGCGCGCCAGCATATCGAGAGACCATGTGGTGATAATATGGAATACAACAAAGAAAACTGGTCTTAAACCATTAATGGCGATTGGTAATCGCAATTACTGTTACAAGAATGAGTAATTGGATGCTTCCCAAGTTAGAGTCAAGAAACGTCCATAACATGATGAGGTGGAAGTTGGCTCTGCAACAGGAGCGCATGGTTTATATGATTCCCCGTAATGTATGATTAGATTCGTGCGTATAAATGAAACCTGGAAATGGATATGGAGTTGGAATTGCCTCGATATCCCACAACACTTTCGTCGTATAGTTTGAATGAACAATCACATAACATTGATACGTTATCAGTCGGAAGGAAGATATTGTAAAGGTGATGAACCTGTGCGATCGGGTTGGGTGATTCGGTCATATCGTCCAGGCTGCTGGTTCGCTCCTGCTGCCTGTGCGATCCACTGGGGTGGGATATGATGGCTGCTACTTTGTCCCACTTTGCTCGATTGAAAACTCCGCGGACACCCGCGTTATTGGCACTTTCAAGTGACGATGTCGCTGGTGTCGGTAGTGACACGTTACCGTCGCGAAGGGGCGTTAATTGTGACAAGCTGTGAGGCGGACGTGGAGGCGGCAGGTGTAGCGAGTCATTCGCGGGTTGAGACTGCCGAAGCGGGAGGCAGACCTTCGAGGAACCCACCAGTTCTGCCAACCCCCGACGCCCTGGCACCCTTTGCCGCTTCATCCCTGGAGGCCGAGAGGGTGGTAAAATGAGTTTTCTCCTTCTTCTGCTTTGTTATTGTTGTTTCACACAAAACAAACTCTAATCGAATACAGAATGGTAGGCCTGAATATATTTTCACTTTTTCAACGCATTGTATAGAGTCCATCAAGTTCGCATCAATCAATCCGAAGGAGTATAGGAACAACTTATGAAGGGGTACCTATTTGTACATAATGAGTTGGTTTTCTTATGCCTAACTATCAATATTATTTTGCTTGCTGCAATATGCTTTTGTGAAAAGGTGGAAATGGAATGGAAAGAAGCAACCTTGGCACGAGCTCTATCATCGCAGACACGAGCTTACCGACGCTTGAATTTGGACATTCGATCTGTTGATTTGACCATTGATACCCAGAAGGCCTCCATGTTTGTCCTGCGATGGGTGTGTAAGGTTCGGGGTGACTTACTCACGCTCAATCGTCGGCCTCATGGACAGTCTGAACATGATGGCCCCGTCAGGGAGATGTGTTCGCTCTGCAATGTGGGGGAGCCTGAGAGCATTTCGCATTTTGTGGCGCGATGCCCGGTCCTCCGGAAGTTTCGTGTGAAATATTTTGGATCGGCGGAGCTTTCGGAGGAGTCGTTCATCGACGTGCTGAATGGGGCAAATTGGCTGGCTTTAGCCAGATACTGTGAGGCGGCATGGTCGTACAGATCTGAGCTGGTATTCGAGTTCAACTGGAGTTAATGAAGAATTGAAAGCTACGATACTACTCCACATTGTCTTCCCCAACAATCCTCCTATTATGAAGAAAAGAAGGAAAACAAGAAAAAAAAGTCAGTTGAGGAGCTTACTTTCAAACAGGCACATATCTATTCCGACAAAATGTTCAGGAAGTGAAAAAAACGATTTGCAGATCAGTGGAGATGTTTTTCTGCAGTTTCTCATCAGATTAATATGTGAAAAGGCAAAGGTAAAGATGCCTCATAATACGAATCAATTTACTCCAAAACACTAGGCTGTTTATCCATTTTCACTTTGGAAATGTGCCCTTTTGATCGAAACTCATGGATTTGTGCCTTTTTTAAAACAAAAGAATTCATTCTCCATTCTGTAGGTTTTATTGAAAACTTTACCTGACTCCATATTTCCATTCGTCACGCCTGCCATCTATCGAGTCTCTTGTAAATATTCAACGTCAAGACGAAGGCGCAATGCTTCTTTTTGGATATGTGCCTTTTTGAAAACCCACGACTTAACGCCTGACGAAATTCGGAGGATATGTGCCATTTGGATTGTAAGGCACTGAGAAAAATGTAGGGGACGGATTTGTAACCTTTTGATGCAAACACATAACTTTAGCCCCGGAATTGACGTGGATATGTTCTGTTTTGTTCGGAAATGATAGGGGGATCTGATTCAACTCATATTCAGAGATAGAAAATTGAGAAAAAAAGCGTTTTCTTCCAGATTTGGATATGTGCCTTTTTGAAAGTAAGCTCCTCAGTTGTTGGCAGATCCCTGGCAGACGGGCACAGCCCTTAGCCATATTCATGTTCATATTATATTTATTTTGTAATTATTTGTTCTAATATACATGTTTTTCATTCATTCATTCATCAATATCATTTTGCGAATTCGAAATAATTAGGTGCAATCGAACAATAACAATTCTTCACCATCCTTCAGCACCTACCGACTCCTCGACGACCTACAACGTGTCTACAACTAAATCTAGTGGTTAGAGTCCACGTCCACAAGGGATTACGCCTCTTTTATGCTGTACGAATAGAGAAAATGAGAGCTACCCAAAGAGAAATCAAACAATAACTATGTCCTTTGCCGGTAATGGGTAAACGTGTGAATCTGCGGCATGTCGCGTAGGGCTGCCTGATGAGCCATGGTGGCCATAACCTACGTCATGACGCCATTTGAATAAGGTCATTAATAAAGAAGTTAAAAAAAAAAAGTAAAGTAAAGTAAACAAGGAATTTCACCTTGGATTTTCGTCCGACTACCGAGGTGGCGCGGACGTCGCCAGCCGTTCTCTAGAGAGGATCGGAACTAGGTCTGACGATTTCGCTCGTAGCTTCCCATTGCCTCACGCCCCTGAGTTGGGAGCGATTTGGATTCACGTGATCCCAAGGTCTAAGGTATACAACACTTGATAGGATTTAGGCTCTAATCATTGGTCCCTGCCGGATTCGAACGGGCCAAATCGGTACTCCCACTGAAATTAAGCAGCCAAAGGACTGATGCCTTAGCTCGCTCGGACAACCTGTCCCCTTGATAAAGAAGCAAGTGAATTGGTTTCTATTCACTAAAAGATGAAGATGTAGAAGGAATAAACAGTCTCAAGGGAACATTGAAACGAAATATAATTTCCGGCTGAACTCAAGTAATGAATGCCATATCCATGTGGAAAGGAGTGGCCGTATCAAAGTTCCAGCGTGAACCAGATAGTGGCAAGATGATTTGTAAGAATTGCCGCAGAGTTGAGGAAGTTAGCCATACATGTAGGAGTTCTCAGTACTATTACCAATAAACCACAACGGCTCCAACTTCTTCTAAAATTCCAAAAACTCTCCATGAACAAGTAACGAATCCCCCAACAGGGTGTCCCGCAATAAGTTCATCAAAATTCTTGTGTCGATTCCAGAGCTAACTCCCAACAATATACGACTCACAACTCTCTTTTTTTAGAGGTTTCGTTTTCAAGTTTAAATTTCACTTTCCAAGATAATTTCGTGCTTCGATGTCGATTCCGGGTGAATAACGTCGATTTTTCCGTACAAACCCACGTTTTTTGACATTCAAACGTTATTTTCTTTTTTTAAAATACATGTGAAAATGTTTTTTTTTTTTTTTTTTTTTCAACTGTTTGAGAGGTGAGATTCTGGAAAAAATTTCCCAGGAAGGTGGGAGTCACAAAACTTGTTTATTATGAGCAAGAGAAAACGTGGAAAAAGTAAGTTTTGGTTTATTATTCAATGATAAACCATTGTAATCGCTCTTGAAAAAAACGTCTAACCCCCCTGAAAATTTCATGGTTTACGTTTCAAATGGTATAGAATCCGAAGCTGCAATAAAAATTTTCCGTCCGTCCGCCGCAAGCACGATTTCTTCCAAACGGCTGAAGCAAAAAAGCTGAAATTTTCAAGAAAAATCCATGTTGGTTCGGCAACGCCCCAATTCTTGAGCCAGCTCTTTCACTCAGTTTAAAGTGCCCTTTAAGGGTTGTCTGTTTGTAAAATCCCTAAAATCCTCCAAAAAAAGAGTTTAAACTGCCCTTTAAGGGTTTAGTGCAAATTTGCGTTTTTTGTTATCAGTAATAGTGATGTAGTAATGTGGATACTGGAAAATCTTCCAGCCGAAAAAAGTCAAGGGTTGAATAAAATGCATAATAAAACGCTGCAAATTCTTTCACTGGGGTTTATAATTCAATTGGCTTGCGTTCATGATTTGAATTTCGACTAAGCTTTGGAGTGTGCGTGTTTCGCAGGTGATAGAGCGATTATTGAATTTCAGGAGGCACAAAAATATGATCAATCCAAATAGGTATAGGTGTTTTCACAATCTCCTGAAATTCAATAATCGCTCTATCACCTGCGAAACACGCACACTCCAAAGCTTAGTCGAAATTCAAATCATGAACGCAAGCCAATTGAATAATAAACCCCAGTGAAAGAATTTGCAGCGTTTTATTATGCGATTTGAAGCATCGGACTCAAACGTGAGTTCATGTTTGTTACTGATGATGACCTAAAAGTTAAAAATCGATTTAACTGTGTAATTAATTATTTTCGTGGAAATATATATTGTACAACGTTATACCTTACTCCATTTTAATTAAAAACGGAACGTGTTTAATGTTTGAATAAGTATAAGAGAAATAGTTTCCCAAGCATTCGGGAATAGTACTTTACGACTTTTCAATTCCACCGTCGCTTCTCTCCGTCAATTACCCGAAGACAAAACCGCTCCACTTCAGTCTCTTCATACCCCTTTTACGACAGGACAAGTGCACACAAATTCTCGGTCCCGGACCGCTGAGAATCGTGACACCCTCGGTCTGCTCGACGCCCCAGGGGTCCTTACTCCGCGCTCTGAAACGTTTGCTATAGTGAAGGGTTAGGGCGACAGGACAACTTAATTACCAAACTGTCCCGATGAGAAACGGACAAGTCAACGCCGGCTGTTTGTCTTTCGTTTTCAGGATAAACCTGACCGTTCAGCTTTTTCGTTCGCCGCTCCCCTTCCGTCCGGGGCTTGTTCGAACGTTGGCAACTTGAACTTCCATTTTCATTCAGTACCTTTTATTGACTTAAGCTTCTGCATGGCTCCAGGAGAACTGAATCGGCAGAAGATAATTCAGCACTTCAAACTCCACAATGTTCATCATCAACTTACTAACTAGCCAATAATCGAAATGCCATCCTTCTTTGTGAAATTTTACGCAGTTTATGACACAAGAGTTTTTAATACTTAACTTTATGATAAAATTAATATATAGTATAAGAGAAAACTATGTATCATCTACTCTAATCTTTAACCAGTTCAACAATAACTGTCTTCTAAACTGTTTGACAAGAACTTTTTTTCAGCATTTCCAACGTTCTAATTGATGATTAATACAGTTTATCCAAATATTACGTCAAAAATTACAAATATTTCATTAAAATGAGCTTAAAACCGACAAAGCTTACAAAAGATGGAGAAAATCCTGAAATTCGTTGGTTTAGCAAAATATAATTTACGGAATGTTTTGTGGTCATAAATTGTGTAGTTCTTATCCATATTCTTATCTGAAGATCGTTGATATAGAATGGTAGGTTACTCAACGGTTGTTGAATTAATAAGGAATATTTCGCCATTCGTTAGTTGTTTGTAAGCGTAACAAATTTACCAAATAAAGTAATCCTTTATTAATATTATAAAGAGGAACGATTTGATTCATGTTGGTTTGTTAGGCTTTAACGCAAAAACTATTCGACCGATTTTGAAATCCTTTCACCATTATAAACCCAAATCGTAACCGAGTGACATAAGCAATGTAGAAAGTAATGCATACAGTTTGTAAACATGAATTATCCTCGATTTATTGACTCCAGCACTCACACAGTGAATAAAAAGTGGATTTGAATAGCCTAATGATGAGAAGAAATATAAAAATTTGAATAAAAGTAAATTATCTAACCTGTTGCCAAACTTTTCAGAAAATCAGATTAGATGAAATAGTGAAGATATAACGATTTATCATTATTACCATTCACTCCATTCAGCCAATTCCATAATCAAATTTGAAAGTTTTGAGATATGTTCCTAAACTAGACAAAAAATTCTTAATCGAACAAAAAAGAAAGAAGAAAATCGGCATGAAAACATTGAATGGAATGTATATTCCACTCTCCTTCCTTTCGTAATGATAATCGAAAGTTCTGAAATATATTCAAATACTAAACCAAAATCTAAATTAATTAGAAGAAGAATGACAAGAATCGGCTGAGAACCCCGGCTTGTATAGCGATTGAAAGAATTGGCTGTTACCCCCTCCATCCCCCCTCCTGCCAGGAAAAAGCAAAATTTTCGAGGATAATTGCACAACTAGACTAGCATTGGATGGAATAAAAACAAGAATCACGATAATTGTGTAAAATTGAAGGTTAGTGAGCGTCGACAAAATATCCCATACGTTCGAACAATGTGTGAAACGGATTTGTTTTTAGTTTCTCTCTCTGATGAGTGATTTAGGTAAAAAGGTCATACGACACAGACATTTTTATGTAATAATTTGAAGCGATTTTACACACTAAAAGATCTGTGTTTTTTTCCACAGATTTGGCCTTTAAATGATTTGAATCTCAACTGGATTTGCTGAATCAGTTCTCATTTGGCGAAGGGCGGTTCTATTGCGTTCTAGGGGACGAAGCCCAGCCTATATAAATTAGATAGATAGATAGATTCTTTATTGCCAATCGGATAAACATCCATAGCAAAAATAATACAAATTACAGGTGCTCATACAAATTATAAAAGGAAAATATATCTTCACAGATTAGCCAGATATAGGGATACAAAAATCACAAAAAAATAAATGGATGTCTAATTAGGAGCTAAGAATTAGAAGTCTTATCTCACAGGCCTCTCTTAAATAGAAAAAAAATTTTGGCCGCATCACGATCACTTGAAATGAGAATTTGTTCATATTGTTCCTTAAACGACAATGGTAGTGCGAGCGCTGGCAATAGGAACTTCAGTCGAGGGTTGGACAGCATCGGTCACTTAATGATAAAATGGATGGCTGAGTCACTTACAGCCAAGTTGCAGATGGGACACGATGATGGGTAGAAATTAATGCGAACCCCCGCAACCAAGATCCTTGGTGCACGCTTTCCAAAAACCCGCATCTGAGCTGATGTAAACCGGCCAGTCTGATACTTAAAAATGAAAAATGAAAATGAATTTAATGAATGAAAACGTTCGTTTGTGAACAGGGTATACGGCATTAATAAGCTGTCCAGTCAAAGTCAGGATAATCGAAGAGCCGAGAAACGGCTATTGTTTGTGTTCATTTACGATTGATTGCGATGAGTTGCTTTCAGTTGACGCTCTTTCCAACGGTGTCATCAAATTTGAGCTATCTCCAAAATTGAGAGAGTTATGACAGTTTTAATGACATAACATCGAAAACACAAACAAATCTTAAATGGCGAATAACTCGGAAACGAGGCCTCTGGCAAGAAATTGCTAGGAGGCATTTTTGTTCGGAAATGAGTTGTAGAACACGTAGGAGTCGGATTGTGCAAAACTCCTGGGACAGCCTGTAGAAACGTGGTTCCCCGAGGAGCATCGTTCTCTAGTCTTCTAGTCTCAAAATGTGGAGTTTTGGAGCTTGTTCCGAAGGTATAGTGGTTTTGCTTAAAAACATCTCTAGAACCCGAGAAAAGGTAAAAAAAACTTGAGTTTCCAAGCACTGTCTTGTGTCTTTTGCCTGCCCTCCATATGGGCAGGTACATTCATTATTGATACTTAAATAATCAATTAAGTGCCTTATAGCGCGGCCTACTTTTGAAATACAATTCACATAGTGTAAAGATGACCAATGATTTTTGGCAGAACTCAATTACAAGTTACAAGGACACCCTGCATAACTAAAAAATACCTAGGTAATGTTTGAAAAGTGGGAAAGCTACGGATTAGGCATTGTCTTAGTCAGGAGCTAGGATATGCAATGACCCGCACGACCGAGCGGTCTTGAAGGAGGGGTTGCTTTGTGCGCCGTGTATTATCAACCCCAATCTGGTTCGGCCGTAGCATTGGGTGTTGCTCATTTGATGACACCGTTGGAAAGAGATTAAATTTTCTACCTATTTGATGTCAGAAAATATTTTTTTAGCTACTCAACTGAAAGCAACTCATCGCCATCAATCGTAAATAAACACGAACAACAGCCGTCTCTCGGCTCTTCGATTATCTTGACTTTGGCCGGGCAGCTTAGGAGTGCCGTAGACGCTTTTCACAAACGAACGGGTTCCAGCATCCAACAAAACTAACTTCAATCGTCACTTGGGAGGTCTGGCGTCGTCACATTTCGATTCAGCGAGAAAAGTTACTTATATAACGCCTCCAACCTTTTTTCGTCGAGACTTTTGGAAATACCTCAATGTTAACAGAAAACACGTTTTTCTGCAGTTAAACACCATTACCTTAACTAAAAATATTTTTAAAACCCAAAACGACTACAGCGTTGGAAAGCTGACATTTCGGCGCACGTTTTACCAGGCCTGTACAGTTCTGCGTCAAGCGTTAATGGGGTTTCTACGCGAAATGAAAAACAGGCGATTTCAAGATTTTGACAAAACTGCCATTTCGCGCAGCAATTGCACATCTTCAATGCAATCAAAAAAATGTTTTCTGACATCAAATAGATAGATAATTTAACGCTCTTTCGAAGGGTGTCATCAAATTTAAGCTATCTCCAAAATTGTGGGAGTTATGACATGTTTTAATGCACATAAAATAGAAAACACGAAAAGAAGCTTAAATCGCGAATAAATCGGAAACGAGGCCTCTGTCAAGATATTGCTTTGAGGCATTTTTGTTCGGAAATGAGTTGTACAATGGTTGTGTAGGAGTCGGATTGTGCATAACTCCTGAGACACCCTGTATAACTATTGTATGACTTATGAGATTTTCTTGACCTACTCAACACCTTAAATCACTACTAAGCACTACGGAGATGAAACTACATAAATTCGTTACCTTAGGAGAGAAAATGCGCATACCAAGAGTCAGTTCTTTGGTGGGTCGTACTCGTTTTTCTTTACCAAGGACGGATACTCGTTGAACTTTAGTTCCGGGACGCAGAGAATGTGACGAACAAGGCTTCGATGCCATCGGCACAGCGTTGTTATTGGCAACGTCGGACGACCGATCTTTGTCTTCCATTTTCAGCAGCAGAATAGAATTAATTCGCAAACAAAATCACTAAGGTACACACTGCAACGGTAACTGTCAGGGATCTGAACGTAAACTAACAAAAGGTGTGAAGCAGGTGAGGGGGCGCCTTTCGAGGGAGAGAGTTGCACAATTATTATGGGAACCAATGTGAGGAGATTTCCAACTCACTCGCTTTTCACGTATATAAACATATATAACTCATGTGAACTAAAAGTGAGAGTTATCTCGTGTTTCAATAGGATCCTTAAGGGTTATGAAATAACCAAATCGGCAGAGGAAATCGGGTTGGATGAACTAAGATATAATTTCAAATTTTGTCGTGTAAAGGTAAAGTTGAAATGATTTTACGCATGTACCGTTTCGAACTCCAAGAATGCAATAAAGTTAATCCTTCAGAATCTCCCTGTTAGTTACTCCTCAACATTGGCCTAAAAGCTCGGGTTTCAAAAGATTCAATCAAAACTTTTAACATGGAACATGTTTTTAGCCGGGCCTATCTAGTAAAAAAGCGTTATACAGAAACCGATATACAGAAAGTGTCACGAAATTGTTCTGATAGTTTTCACGTACAACCGAGCTGTTTCTAGGGAAATGAAAGTTGTTCAGTTTTCGACGGACGAAAATCGTTCTCCATTCGTTGGAAAGCTCTCGATTTATCACGCAGGCCTTGCGTACTTGTTTTTGGTATTTATGTCGTGATTTAATTTTATGTATGTTATTATATAGATGTAGTAAACAATGCCGCTTGTTTTCTTATTGTCACTTGGTTGTCATGTTGGTTAGAGTAGACGCTCACCGGAATAGAAAATACCTACATCATATAAGTTACCATCGTGGGTAAACCGTTCAATTACAAATTTATTCTTCATCACATTTAGTTGATTATACAGAAAGGGTCACGAAATTATGGAACAAAACATGTGTTTTCCACGATAGCTGTAAAAATCGACACAACTAACTATATCAGTTACTTTAGTTATCATAAACCTATTCCGTCTATCACTTCGACATAAACAATAAAATTCTTTTTCTTCGAACAGTTCATTGTTTTTTACAGACAACATAAAGAGAAAGAGGAACAAGTTGAAGCTAAAAACATGTTCCATGTATTGTGATGTTAGCCACTAAGGCCCAAAGCAGGTACGAGGCGCGGAGCGCCGAGTTTTTTTGAGATTTTATTAGTAGGAGAATTGCAAGTATGTGGATATAATGTTTCAACGAGGTTTTGGCTAGATATATTCAGTTTATTATTACTTAGAGATAGGGTGGAGGTATTAGTTGCTTTTATTGAACTTTTCTCACTACATAGAATGGTGGGATTTCCGAAACACACTGAATGTAAACAATTTTCGTTTCGAGGAAGGATGTTTTCCACGAAATCCAACTTTTGACATCACAGAAAGACTTTTATCGTTACATAGCAGTTTGTTGAAGTTAAGAGTGGGTTTTCACATAATCTCCCTCGCAGAATCGAATGCTCCCACTCCCTGAATGCCGGCCATACCTCTCACTGGTTTGGATAGAAATTGAAATTCGAAGTGAAAACCTCCACATTCATAGGAGAAAACACCAAACGATAGTTGTATTTTCATACAAACATCATTGACCTATCATAAGCGAGTCAAGAAAAATTTTAAAATCAATTACAAAAGTTGATTCCTGATTCCATCTACCTCCACACAAAACGGAATATGCCACGTCAAAACATGGGGTTTCCCTTTCGAATAAATAAAATTCTTATTGAGGCTATAAAAAGCTGAAGGTACATTTGAGCTAATCAAGGATTGTGGAGGGATATTCCGCCGATAAAAAGGCACATGCTTAACGAGTCATACAAACGTCCCTATGTCTGCTTTGGATGAGAAAGCCGAATAGGTCATGATTTCAGTCATTTATAAACCGAAATATTATTTTAATAAATATTAACAATAACAAAATATGAACAATGATGGGTGATGTATCCATCCGCCACTTTTTAGAGCATTGTCCAGCATTAAGGATGTAAAGAAACTTGAATGGGAAATTACCTGAGAACCGCAGGGCTCTACTACCAACTCAGATATCTCTAATCAGCGACATGATTTATTCCACCAAGTTATACCATAATTTAACGTAGATCTGATGTAAGCTTACTGATTCTTTAGTCTAGTTACATGTTAAATTCGTGCCCGTTTCATTGTGTCGCTTAACACCTCGCGCAAAGCCGCTAATGACACTACTAATTGAGATGTAACGAAATGCGTAATTCTAATTCTGATTGGGAGGCTAGGAAGCAAAAAATAAATTATGGAAAACGGATGGGAAGATGGAGGCATCATGATTCATCTTAACTACATCAGACCAACCATTTAACAATATCTGGATCGAAAAAGATCACGATAAAAACAACGAAATTAGAAACTATTTAAATATATCCAGAATTGAAGTTACTTCACTTCTCCAAAGTTATTAGTTGTCGAATGATTGATGCCGAATTTGAGACGATGTCCCTAGCCACTAAGACTAGCCCAGCCACATCGTCTAAATTATTTACTGGTATTTAATCTCCGATGATTCAATGTACAATGCTATTTCGGCAGAATTCAGAAGGAACTCAGCGTTCGTGGGTCGCTGTCATATCAAGACCTCAAGGTATATCACATAGGAGCAATTAAATGCACTAGCCTCAATAGATTCAAATACGTACATCTTCACTTGGCTCATATTTCGCTTCGCCATACAACCGAATGTTTTTTGTTGGAACGAAATTTGAACAACGTCTGACGAGTTGGGGTAGGCTTTGAAAACCCTAAAAGTTACAATCTTAGAAGATGTAAAAATTGAGCTTCTCAATATGATTTACGTAACAAAAACACACCGAACATGCTAACATTATAGCAGATTCGAATCTGTATACTGCAATGGTAGATCATGTTGAAATTTATGAGGTGATTAAACCGTCCTTTTTCGACTACCCTTCAAATTTGAGCAAGTCGGACGACTAGGAAGAGAGAAAATTTAAATAAATGGATTTTACTTTTGCGCATGCACACCTGGACTTTGAGGAAATTTTCAGTGAATAGTTAGCCCATAATCAACCTCGTATATTCGTATATGTTGAGGACCGTTGGATTGTTGGTAACATGTGCGGATGGGCAAACAAGAACTATATGTCCCATGAGCGATTTTTAAAATGGAATAATAAATTCAAATTTGGGGAAAGAACTAGCAAATGATTGTTTTGTAAAATGGGTACGTACCCCGATTTAAGAATGAAAAATGATTTCGGGCATTGATCTCCAGGATCAATTTCTGACAACACGAGTTGGATTTCCGTTGTCAATTGAGCAATTATTCGCGGTTTGTTTTGGTAGAATTTTAATGTCACTTATACTGTCTTGATTGCAAGGAAAGTTTCGTTCATGAAGCAAGGACGATCGTTTCACGTGATATGTGGCGAGATGCTCCGTCTTGATGAAACCGAAGATTTCGCGCATCCATGTCATCAACGGACGGAGAAAGTTTCTTATCAAGCTGCGATATCAATCGTCGTTCACCGTTACAGCTGCACCAGTAACATCTTTAAAAAAAGCTGATGATGCCTCCAGCCTATAACCCGCCCCAAACTGGTTCTGGTACATTCCATGTTGTACGTTTCCAGTGCCTTCTCCAAATAAGGGAATTCCGACAGTTCGCATACTCAGACTAATGGAAATGGGCCTCATTGCTAAAAATAATCTTTCTCAAATAGATGGTATCCTCTTGTTGTTTGGTGAGAACCGACTCAACTAATCGCCTCCGTCTTGAACCAACTGGATAGTGTTAGGACGCTTGTGAAGTCTTTTTAGCGGTCAGTTAGCAATTGAGGAGCTTACTTTCAAACAGGCACATATCCATTCCGACAAAATGTTCAGGAAGTGAAAAAAACGATTTGCAGATTAGTGGAGATGTTTTTCTGCAGTTTCTCATCAGAGTAATGTGTGAGAAGGCACAGATTAAGATGCCTCAGAATATGAATCAATTTTCTCCAAAACACGAGGCTGTATATCCATATTCAATTTGGAAATGTGCCCTTTAAATCAAAACTCATGGATTTGTGCCTTATTGAAAACAAAAGAATTCATTCTCCATTCTGTAGGTGTTATTGAAAACTTTACCTGACTCCATATTTCCATTTCTCACGCCTGCCATCTATCGAGTCTCGTGTAAATATTCAACGTCAAGACGAAGGCGCAATGCTTCTTTTTGGATATGTGCCTTTTTGAAAACCCACGACTTATCGCCTGACGAAATTCGGAGGATATGTGCCATTTCGATTGCAAGGCACTGAAAAAAATGTATGTTACCTTTTGATGCAAACACATAACTTTAGCCACGGAATTGACGTGGATGTGTTCTGTTTTGTTCGGAAATGATAGGGGGATCTGATTCAACTCATATTCAGAGATAGAAAATTGAGAAAAAAGCGTTTTCTCCCAGATTCGGATATGTGCCTTTTTTAAAGTAACTCCTCAATTGTGTTGTGTTCTCAAACTAGGTAACAATTGATGTACCATAGACCCATTTGGTGAGTTATTACAACGTTGTTACGCACGAAGACCACCGAATAGTTAGCACAGGGAGTCTTTTGAAATTAATACACGTTCATTAATCGTAAAACGCCCCTTGGTAATGAAACCACAAATAACAACATGCGAACGAATATCAGACGGTTATCTAAACGTAATGACAAAAGATATCAAAATGATAATAATTCTACCAACATTGAAATGAAAACCAGGCGAGCAATCCGAAAACGCAGAGATCATGGGACAACCTACACAGCCAAAGTTCGCATGTTACCAAGTAGACACATGATACAGTTCGGTTTTGCATTGAACCATTTTGACTCGTAATTATTCTTAAAATTGAATATACAAGTACATTTAGCAATATATGAGGAAAACTACTACCCACAAAACTTAGTACAGGTACTATTGCTTCCGAGCCTACGTTAGGTATTTAGGGAAAGCTTTGTTATACTTTCTGGAGATAACAAATTTTTTTCTTGGAAATCAACATTTCCTGTCGCAATTTTCGTTTTAGACCATTATGAAACACATTTATTTCGTGTTGGTCTGTCCGTGTGTCGGCAAATCCTTGTAACAACTCCCACAGTTTTCATCTGATTTTGATGAAATCTTCAGGGAATGTGTGGGTTAGGCTATACCGCTCTGAAATCAATGAATCAGTAAGCGAATGAGTGAACATAAGATCCAGCAACACCATTTTCTCAGGTTCTAGCAGATCGCGCCCAAATTTTCAGGATAGTTGAGGAAGAACAGTCTCAAAACCGCATATCAATGCCAACGTAATAGTTTCGTTAGCAGCTACTGAGCATTTGCAAACGTGAAATCCTTAGAACAAACCTGATTTCTACTGCTTGATTTCGAGTTTGATGAAACTTTCAGGTTAAATTCACTTGAGAGTTGAATTACTAGACATCAATTCAGCGTAGTCGTTACAGTTTTTCTGGACTCACGATCTTACAGCAGATGCAGTGGGGCAGGTGAATGGAATGTCAACACCTACAATGATGCAACGTACTGTACATGACCAGATGTTGAAATTGACGAGTGGAACCACTGACATCTAGCGATGTAAAATAAAACATCTACGTACTCATCACTTGTACATTTGTATTACATTAAGATTTGGAATCTTTGAGTTCAAAAGAAATAGCTGAAACAACATTACACAGCAATTAAATCAGCTGATATGATCCTCACGTGATAGTAGGCGATTTTGGTTCATTATCCAATAATAAACCATTGTAATCGTTCTTGAGAATACAAACCCCCCGAAAATTTCATGGTTTACGTTTCAAAGAGTGGAGAATCCAAATCTGCAATAAACAATTTTCAGTCCGTCCGCCGTACGCACGATATCTCCGAAACGGCTGGAGCAAAAAAGCTGAAATTTTCAGGAAAAATCCATGTTGTCCCGACGACGCCCCAATTCTTGAGCCAGCTCTCTCACTTAATTTAAAGTGCCCTTTAAGGGTTGTCCCGTCAAGGCGGCCTAAATTTGTACGAAGAACACTCCAAATGAGCATTTTCCCGATGTATGGCCCGATTTATTTTTGCGTTTTTTTGTTTATTATTGTTTTTGTTTTGATATCAGTAACCTAGTGATGTAGTGATGTGGATACTGGAGTGAACTCCAAAAAGGCTTTGTAGCCGATACACGGGTTGAAGCATTCTGATATGCATGAAACGCTGCAAATTCTTTCACTGGGGTTTATTATTCAATTGGCTTGCGTTCATGATTTGAATTTCTGCTAAGCTTTGGAGTGTGCGTGTTTCACAAGTGATAGAGCGGTTATTGAATTTCAGGAGGCACACAAATATGATCAAATGATCAATCCAAATAGGTATTTTGGTTGAGAACAGATTTATGTGCCCTATGCATATCTCCTGAAAATCAATAATCGCTCTATCACCTGTGAAACACGCACACTCCAAAGCTTAGTGGAAATTCAAATCATGAACGCAAGCCAATTGAATAATAAACCCCAGTGAAAGAATTTGCAGCGTTTATGTACACTCACGTTAGCATTTGCATTCGTGTTTCTGTTCCGCATTCTATCGAAGTTTCAGCCCTTAGGGGGGGCGAACGGACGAACGTAAAGCGGTCCCACGTAAACGGATGGGTTCATTCGATTCTTTGAAGGCACATCTATCCATAACGGGCCTAAAAATAATAGTGTCATTTCAAAAGTTTTTGATGTTCGAAATTTTTGAAATTTCAGCCTTTTGATTCGACTTTTTAGGATGAAATGAGATCGACACCGAGAGTTCAGTCCCAACTAGACCCCAAACACCAGTTATGATTCAAGTTGCATTAGTTTCGCAGAAAAGCTCCGGACGGCGTACAACAGATCGACGGATTAATTGATTTATTTGATTTTTTCGATATTTGGATTTTAAACGTCTTGAAACGTGAAACAACCAATTCGGAGGGAGAGTTTGTTTGTCATTGGTTATCTTGGTCGATAACAAAGGTTCATTTTTTAAAGATAATGAACCAAAATCACATATTGGGTCCAGTTGGAAGTTCTAACGCAAGTTCTGCACACATCTTTCGCTCAAGAATGGTGGGGTTAAATGTTGAAATATTGAAAATTGTACACTTCAACATTTTTGAAATAAGGATAGTGTTTTTTCCATTATTGATAAGGTCTACTTCATTGAATTTGAATGTATAGAGATGTGACAATAGTAAAAATCGCGTAACTAACTGCGATGGACGAACCAGATTCTCCCTTCAAGAAGTAGATTTTATCAATAATTGCCTTGATCAGGTGGTCTTGTGAAATATAGATTAAGTGTTTCATTTCGTCTCGCGATATTCATTTGGTGGATGTCAACGTTTTTTTGTTACGTATTTGGATTTTGGTGTATTTTTGTACTTAGATCAGATCTTGTTAATAAAAACTGTCAGTAAAGCATAGGTGTTTTATTTGATTAGGCCTACGTTTTACAATTAAAAACCGAGTGATTTGCGCAGAAGGGGCATTTATAGCTTTTCCAAGTCAGATTCGGAATTTCCAAACAAATTTCAGAAATTTCCAAACCGATTTCAGAATTTTCCATTTCAATTTCAGAATGCGATCAATAGCCGGGTGGGAGCGTAAAAAGGGGGATAAAGAGAAGGAAATAAGTAGTTAGCACACAAAATGTATTAATAAAAATTAAAAAATTATTACGAGAGGTGAGAAGGAACTGGTTTAGCGAAATTGATAAAATATGCGCATGTTTTGCTTCCGAATCTGCGAAGCAGCGGAAGCCTTGTGTTCACGTTCACTCTTGAGGTCCCATACAAATTGCATCTAACTATAATCAGCGGTACTTTCTGGCCATGCGCTCAAGTGAAATTTTTGAAACAGCTATAACTTTTGGGCTGTTTCAAGAATTTCACGTTATCAATTTCGATGAACTGAGTTCCTTCCCACCTCTCGTGATAATTTTTCAATTTTATTAATACATTTTGCGTGCTACCTACTCATTCCCTTCTCTTTATCCAATATTTTTTACGCTCCCACCAGGATACTGATCACATTCTGAAATTGAAATGGAAAAGTATGAAATTAAAATTTCTGAAATTGGTTTGGAAATTTCCGAATCTGACTTGGAAAAACTATACATTTTGGTTTCAACAAAACAGTTCTGACGTAAAGGGGTCGATTCTACAACTAATTTGCAACAACTTTTGCCTCTTAGCAATTTTTTTTTAGAGGCTTCGTTTTTGAGTTATTTACGATCTAAGATTTTTTTCGTGTTTTCGACCTTATCTCCTATAAATTGCTATAACTCCCTAGAGAGATAATCTCAAATCTGAGTACACCGTTGGAAAGAGCAGTAAATTTTTTCGGAAATTGCCTCACCTGACTTGAGGTTTGAGACATATATCTCTGAAAAGCTAATTTTACTTAATTTGGGAAACCTAGAGTTTTTGGTCGGAAATTGAACTGAGAACCAATTTTTTTTTTAAGAATGCTAGAACGGTAAAAACTGCGTAAGATCTCACCTTTCCAACAGTCTAGTCAATTTTGTCCTTAAAAAATTTTCCTGGGGAGGAAATTGAGTTTGAATGCTGAAAAACATGAGCTTGTTTTCCTTAATCTTATTAAGATTATTTACATCCATGTGTAGTAGTTGCGACAAACCCGTACGAAAAAGGGTGGGGTATCCAGGAACGAAAACGGTGACACGAGACCAATAAACATAAGAATATTTACATCCATATGTAGGTAGTAGTTGCGACAAACCCGTTTGAAGTGAGTCATTTTATTTATGTAAATCGGAATTTCAGTCGTTCGCGATTCGTCCTTCGGTTCGACAATGAACGTTCGATGATCATCGTTGAACGTTCAGCGTTCAATCGAGGCTAAAGCGTATTCTACGTTCCTATACTTGTGGCAGTAGTCTCTAAATAAAAGAAATGGGGGTTTTATTTTACTATTTTTTCCAAATTTTCATTTTTATTTTATGGCATACTGGGTAAGCCGCTTTATAGATTGCTATAGATGTTAATATCTGTGCAGCAATAAAGAATTATCTATCTTATCTATCTATCATTTGTTGGAAACGTTTCGTCCCACTACAGGGACTTCTTCAGTCCTGAACTGAGGAAGTTTTCGTAGTGGGATGAAACGTTTTCAACAAATGAAATTAAAAAACTAATGTACGCTCCACTTTGCTGTTCTAAATGAAAGTGGTCACACCACAATACCACAACCATGAAAAAGCATTGAGATCAGCTAATCACAATGACGGCATCATTATCTCGGTTCCAGCCCTCAAAAGCTCTCAGCATGGAATCGCAAACATTCAGAAATGAAGGGTGACAACGGAAGCGACAATATTCGATATTTATGCAGCTTCAGTGGATCCGGAGAAGCGAAGGAATTAGGTCAAGCCCATAGTGGCGCGGGAAGTAGAAACGGATCGGGAAGGGGGTAAGGCAGGGAAAGAGGTTGGGCTCCGATCGTGCCAATGTTGGTAACCCTGACTCAGATCGACCTGCGCTGACGCGCAACCGCCGTTAAGTCCTTTTCCCCCTCCACTGGGGCCAACTACACCTCACCCTCTCCAACGTCCCTTTACCACCTCTCTCCCAACACACTTCTGTTAGACACTAAACAATTATTGACTTCCAATTTTTCTTCCAACGTGGTTCTGAGATCAAGTTGGGCAAAGGCCCACTTCTTCAGCCTAACGACTACAAAGAACTCAGAAACGGAAGCGCAAATATGGAAACGAAGAATTATTATTTGGGAGTGATTCTGGACCAGTGCTTAAATTGGAAGGATCATGTATCGGTCTTGGGTCGTCGGTTGCGAAGACTGACAGGGATCTGTTGTGAAGTTCGGGGCTTTCTTGCTCTAGAAAATTTAAAAAAATTCTACTATGCACTGGTTCATTCCATATTGTCTTATGGTGTGGCCGCGTGGGGAGGTGCGAGTGGTATCACCATGCAACCTCTCATTGTAGCCCATAAAAGTCTCCTTAAAATCCTACTTAAAAGGCACAAGCGCTTCCCGACTACCAAGCTATTTGAACTTTTTGGCGTCCCGACTCTCGAAACAGCGTGCAAAACAATCACTCTTATTGGAACTTATAAGCGTATGAGGGCTGGTGCTTACGAATTTTGTATTTCGAACACCCGTGGAAGAAAGAATATTAAAATTCCATTTCGTTTAACCTCAGCAGGTCGGACTACACGTTTGTATCGGGGAGCGAGGCTTTTTAATGAACTTCCTTTACAGGTTAGAGAGCTGTCGTCCTTAAGACAATTCAAATTAGCAGTAAAAAAATTGTATTCGTGAATAAGTTTTTCTTCTCTGGTTAAGTAGTTTAGACCTATATATAATATATATTTTTTTTTGTTTATACTATTATCAATTTGTAGCCATGTCGAATGATTGTACTTTCAAACATGAAGATGAACTCCTCCCCCAAGCACGAGGTTTCCTTAACATGGGGGAGTATCATTCAAATGTAACGATGTGCTACCTATGTATTCAAAATAAACGAATGATTGAAAAAAAACTCAAATCCGCTAAATAAAAGCTAAAATTACATTCTACAGATCTCACTACTACAGTCGTTCCTTATGTTAATCTTATGACGTTATTGATGCACATGATATAAAGAACCCAAGTCATAGACAGTAAAATGCTGACATAAATGCACAGTTCTACATTCAGTTTGCGGACCATAATACTGAAAACTGAATAACTCCCGACAATGTTGAGGGAATGGTGGGCATTTCATCGAAGGAAACAGAAGTCAATGAAAACGTTGTCGTTAACAGGGGTTGTCTAATTTACAAGCTGCATTGTTGACCAATTTCATCAGTTAGGTCATTCAGTTACGAATACACAAAAAATAACACACCATATATAGTTAGCATTAAGAAAAGATAATTAAAATTTTTACAGCAATGAATGTACGATTGTGCAAAGTCCCTAAAAAATTTTGAGACATTGATATTTTATTTTTCCACTAGAGGTTCTTACCAATTTCCAAATGTATATAAACATACAGTCCGGCGGTCACCAACTCGAGACGATTGGCACACCTCGTTTTCAATTAACTTGACACATCCCCAAAAAAATATCTAACATGACTGTACCCGATCCTTTGGTTTATTATTCAATAATAAACCATAGTAATCGCTCTTGAAAAAAAATGCTAACCCCCCTGAAAATTTCATGGTTTACGTTTCAAAGGGTGTAGAATCCGAATTTGCAATAAACATTTCTCCGTCCGTCCGCCGTACGCCATACGCACGATTTCTCCCAAACGGCTGGAGCAAAAATCTGAAATTTTCAGGAAAAATCCATGTTGGTCCGACAACGCACCAATTCTTTAGCCAGCTCTCTCGCTTAATTTAAAGTGCCCTTTAAGGGTTGTCAAAGTTTTGTAAAATCCCTAAAAACCTCAAAAAAAGTCAAGGCGGCCAAAATTTGGACTTTTTTTGAAGAACTTTCCAAGAGGAATCGAATGAAGCCTTCCCCAGGCCGGTAGCTCAAACCATTCCCGATGCATGGCCCGATTTACGGTGCCAACATTTGCATCCACATTCACTACATCACTAGGTTACTGCAATCAAAACAAAACAACAGCGTTTTTTTTATCGCAGTAATCTAGTGATGTAGTGAATGTGGATACTGGAGTGAACTCTTAAAAGGGTTTATAGCCGATACACGGGTTGAAGCATTCTGATGCTCCGTCTTACGAAATTTAAAATTTTCACATAGAATATTTTTCCATTGTAATCGCTCTTGAAAAACGCTGCAAATTCTTTCACTGGTGTTTATTATTCAATGATTCATGATTTGAATTTCTACTAAGCTTTGGAGTGTGCGTGTTTCACAGGTGATAGAGCGATTAATGAATTTCAGGAGATATGCATAGAGCACTTAAATCGGTTCTCAACCAAAATACCTATTTGGATTGATCAGTTGATCATATCTGTGCCTCTTGAAATTCAATAATCGCTCTGTGAAACACGCACACTCCAAAGCTTAGTAGAAATTCAAATCATGAATCATTGAATAATAAACCCCAGTGAAAGAATTTGCAGCGTTTTTCCGTATTTACTCAAAAGATTAGTTAAGGTATTGAATAAAATATGTCAACTATTAGTGAGAGTTCACTGCGAACTATTGGCGAAAAAGCCGTAAAAAAATCGCAGAACGTAAAATTAAATGTGTTAAAAATATAAATAATTGTAAAAATGATTTGGCTGGTTTTTCTTTTGTCCAATTTAAATCACTGTACATGTGAGAGATACGTAATCTCGATGTAACTTTTCGCGTAGTTCCCCCTCTTTCTTTAACTGCCTTCGGTGCATTTCTATGCTCTAGCTTTGGATTTGTATGCTTTGCTTGGATTTGATTCAGGGATGCACGGATTTGGATGGTAAAACTATTGATTGTAGTGAGCATGGAACGATTCGGCTCCATTCGTCGTCTGGACATCGTTATCACGGTCGATGGCCCTCCTGTCGGGAGGGAACTTGGCTCTCTGTCTAATTTAATCGTTCAATTCGAAGGCAGGGAATAGGAGACAATGATTGGTTGTCTGAGAGATTGTTACGGACGAGATTAGAGCAAATCGTATCAACTAATGCTGGCTGGATGAATGCTAGACCAAAAACGACCTCAGCCTCTACAGTTGAGCTTGAATTATCTGTTTTGAGTATTGCCACACCTTTAAGCTTTCAGAACCTTGATAGTCCAAGATAACTTACGAGGTACTACAGGGTCAGTGCAGTCCTGTCACCACAACCGTGCCGGTTTGATGTAAATTCAGCCAAGGTGTGCTGACTTGACGTACACTGAATACAGCCTGCAGCTGAAAAAAAGAGGTATCTGGTGTTTCCTTTGCAAGAACAGGGGTATCGGCCCAAAAACTGACGTTCGTGGGGAAGTTGATTGAAGAGAAAGATGACGAAGAGAACCCAAAGTTAAAGAATGTCTTGAATAAAATTAACATAATTACCTACAGTTGTGTGACAAATTAATTTATACGATTACCACAGTTGAGTGGTAATCAGAATACGACTATATTCCGTTTTAAAAAACGTATTTTTGAAATGATCTTAAAGGCGGGTTTACACGTTACGATAAATTGAACGACAAATTTTCGTTGACAAATCGTAACGATTTGTCGAATATCGGTTGCCCGTTTACACGCACTGACTTTTCGTTTAACTCAGTCGGTATTTTCTCCTCTGTGGGAGGTGAGTTGTGAAGTGCTTTGCAGCAATGGAGGAATTGCTGCTATGGTATATGTATTGTGCCTTGCAACAAGTGTGAAGAGGAAAAGGAAACCAAGAAGAAAGTGGAGTCGTCATTGGCTACTAAAGAAGAGGTTATCCCATATGGAATTGTTGAAAGAATTAAGGAATGAACCTGCTGATTGGAGGAACTACTTAAGGATGACAGAGGATACTTACAAAAAATTGTTATTTTTGGTGTCTCCTTTGATTGAAAGACAGGGCACCTTAATGAGAAATCCCATATCTCCACACGAAAGACTCAGTGCTACATTACGATTCCTTGCAACTGGAAGAACTTGGAATTCACAAGACGATTTGAAGACTTGACGGAGTCACCGTTCACACGTTCCGACTTGTCGATGAAGCCCTCCGACTTGTCGTTGCAAACCCGAGAAGTTGGTGGAAATTTCAACAAACCTTCCAACCTGGCTCCAACTCAGACAAGTCGTAACGACTTGCGGTTTACACACACCGACTTGCATGCTACGACTTATCGTTCAAACAAGTTGTTACGATTTATCGTAACGTGTAAACCCGGCTTAAAATTGGATTATTTTCTGCATCCTCAACTTTTTTCAACACCTAAAAAGGGCGAAAACACGACAAAATTCTGCTTTGAACGCTGCTGCTTTGATTTGCAAGCTGTCAAGCAACAACATTCAAAATGTCAAAAACTGAAGAGAACGATGCATCACTTTTTTAGAATATAAAATATAGAATAACTAGAAAATGGGATAGAAAACTAAAATTTACATTATAGTGGATGACATAAAATAAATCAATAATTACAGGGTAGAAGCAGAGGAGAACGACAAAGAAGACCACAATTATGTCTGGCGTTGGGAATCAGAGTAGCCGTAGATCATTTTCAGAGCATGAAGCATGCAGCAGCACTGAGCATGCTGCGGCGCTGCTGCTTTGTGGAGCATTTTGAGTGCATGAATTGCATGTCGCTCATTTGAGTTTCTCTAGTTACTCATTCTGTTATGCCCCTTGTTCTCATTATTGGTTTTAAGCCTCGTATTGCATTTCATACATCATAAAAGATCGACGTGAAACAATAGTGCCTTCCGTGCTGAATTAACGACGGATAAAAGCTTTTGAGAGGAACGTTCATATAGAAGATCTTGCAAGCAGCAAGTCTAATACGAGTGGAATAGTGTAAAAATTCCAATGCTCCCCAGTTCATCAGTAGTTCATTATACAGGGTGTCCCAGGAGTTATGCCCGATCCGACTCCTACGTGTTCTACAACTCATTTCCGACCAAAAGTGCCTCTTAGCAATTTTTTTCTAGAAGCTTCGTTTTCGAGTTATCGTTTATTATAAAATTGTTTTCATGTTTTCTATAGCTTTTCCAAGTCGAATTGAAAATTTTCTAAGTCGAATTGAGAATTTTCCAAACCAAATTGAGGTTTTTCCAAACCAATTTGAGAATTTTTTAAGGCAATTCAAGACTTCTATTGAAAACAAAATTAGTGAAGCAGAATGAAAGAATAGCACTTCATGAACTAATTAACATTGAAATCAAAAAGACAAAATGAACGAAGAATACTTCATAAAAATTACGGTCTTGTTAAGAACAGAAAAAATCGAGGCTACTCTGCGTTTGGCTGGTCTATTGAAGTCAACAAAAACAAAAATCCGTTCATTTTGACATTCTGATTTCAATGTTAATTTGTCCATAAAGTGCTATTCTTTTATTTTGCTTCACTACTTTGGTTTTCAATAAAAGTGTTGGATTGCCTTAAAAAAATTGTCAATTCGGTTTGGAAAACTCCCTCTTTCTTTTTAGTAGTGAAAGTTTCCTAGATTGGAAAATTCTCAAATTGATTTGGAAAATTCTCAAATTGATTCGGAAAAATCTCAATTTGGTTTGGAAAATTCTCAATTCGACTTGGAAAATTCTCAAATTGGTTTGGAAAAATCTCAATTTGGTTTGGAAAATTCTCAATTCGACTTGGAAAAGCTATATATTATGTCACTAAAACTGTTATAACTCCTTTAATTTTAGAGATAAATCAAATTTGAAGACACCGCTAGAAAGAGCGTTAAATTCTCTATCTATTTGATGTCAGATAACATTTTTTTATTGCATTGAAGATTCGCGATTGCCGCGCGAAATGGCAGTTTTGTCAGAATCTTGAAATCGCCTGTTTTTCATCTCGCCCAGCAACCCCATTAATACTTGACACACAACTGTGCAGACCTGGTAAAACGTGCGCCAAAATGTCAGCTTCCTAACGGTGTAGTCCTTTTGGTTTTTAAAAATATTTTTCGTTAAGAAAATGGTGTTTAACTGCGGAAAAACGTGCGTTTGTTAAAATTGAGGTTGAGGTGTTTTCGACTTTACGTCATTAAAACGGCCGTAATTCCGGCGTTTTCGAAGTATTTGCAAATCTAAGGATACCGTTGGGAAAAGCATTGAATTTCCTATCGTCTCAGTCTTCAACAGTGATTTTTCAAAGGGATCTAAAAGGTTAAAAGCTAGCCTAGAATGAATTGATGGAAATCTCAACTGAACAGACTGAATGACTGAATTGATGACTAAGAGGGACTTTTGGTCGGAAATGAGTTGTAGACATAGCCGGCTAAAGGGGGGGGGGGGGCTTGGGGGGCTTAGCCCCCCAGATTTATCAGACAACCTAAAGTTTATATAGCCTACCTAATCCAAGTAATAACCTTGATTTTTTTAGTTAAAAAGCTACATATTTTTTAATTGAATCCGATTAAACATAGTGTCAGTTAAACAAAGATTAAACAATAATTGTAAAATTAACTATTAGTTTAAATTATGGCAATTACATATTTACGCAGTACACAACCTTATACACATAACCTAGCTACCAATCAACCATTCTCAGGTCGAATTGTTGCCGAACGCTTGTTCGCCAGATAGCCTATAGCCTATAGTGTGGCAAAAAATATATGTTATGTACCTATATATTAAAATATAATATTTATCTAGATATTTAAATATATATATATAACGGGCGCTATAGCCCGTTGGCCCCCCCAGAAAAATCAGTCTAGAGCCGCCTATGGTTGTAGAACACGTAGGAGACGGATTGTGCATAACTCCTGGGACACCCTGTATAATAAAAAGAGCACTGCAAAATGGAGGGCCCGTTCCATCAATAAATTTATATTGCCATGTCCCACCACTTCTACAATTCACCTCGTACTATTTATGAATGCAACTACTATACTAATATTGTAAAATTAAAACGTTGGCTGTTGTTGACGCCCTTACATATGAAATGACTTAACTGCGCCACCGTTTGTAATAAACAACGGTATAATAATTTCAAAATGTAATCATTTAATATCAGATAACTTCAGAATTCGATAAACATTAACCAAAGTCGACAAGCCCGAATACCCGGTTCACGGTTCGGTTTGAATCCTACCTGCTTTCGAGAACCAGGTGGGTAACTTCGCATGCTGGAAAAACGTTTTCCTATTAAAAGAAAAGTGCTATTTAATGAATTTTATGTTAGTTATTGGTTCTCGAATCGAAAAAAGCAGAACTAGATTGGGTTCCTACCTTCGCATTTCTCCAATAACTTGTACAAGAAAGAGTACCTAGTCGGTATTCCACCGATTCACCCCTTCCACCGTAGAGTGTGATAGGAATAATATTCCACCCGCTTATGGCTTGCTCGTTTATCCCCACATAATGGCGGATTGAAGGGTTCCCTTTTATGTTATTAACACGACAACGAGAGGAAGGATTGAAGAACGGATTCCCTCCCCTACCGACCCGATCACTTCTCATGAATTATTACCACCCTTGGAAAGCTTCAAATAATCCTTCGGTTTATCCCTCAACTTCTGACCTAAAGGAACAACAGTGAGATTTCCAGATGCTACATCTAGCGTTTCCCTTCTAATAGGATATTCCGGGGATCTGGAATTTCGCAGCTTCTACCTCCAATAAGGAAACTTCTCACTGGTAAACTCTAGGCCATCATATAGTCCATAAATCATGAGATTTATGAGTGAATTGCATACAGATCGTTGGGTAAACTTTATCTATTGTTGATGGAAATTAAGAAATGAAAACGGCTGCCAAGTTGGATGGGCACCTTCCTCAGTTGTTGAAACATGGCAACGTTAGAATTAGTTTTAAAACGAAGTACTAGTCATAATGGTTGAATTCAATACAAAACAATAACGTATATGTGTACTCGATAAAATGTGAAATATCCCACGATTCATACCTGAGAATCCGCGCACCCTACCAACAATCCAACGGCCTTCAACTCTTGAGGAATTCAGGAGCCCGATTAAGAGCTTATCGACCACTAGTATCGGTATTTCGCGATAGTATATCAATTACATTCATGAGCATGAGCAATATTCATTACTGAACCAATTGCAGTTAAATTCATAGGCCCTCCCCACTCACACCCTAAGTATTACTAAAATTGGAATCATGAGTAATCGGCGTTAAAAGAAAGTGCTTGAGCAAATGCTACAATTGGTCAGGTGGAATTGAGCCGTTCGAGAACTCTCTCTCTAGGAAGTAACCTGCATAATCCCAGAAAATGTCATCAAAATCATTTCAACACTCGAATAAATTGAATGTGGCAAGGATTTACCATATTTACAAAACAAAAATTGAATAGCAAGCCCTGTAACATAAAAGTGGGCATTTTGATTTTGGGGGACAACAAGTTAATTAAAGTGCCCTTTAAACGTTGTCAAAGTTTTGTAAAATCCCTAAAAACCTCAAAAAAACGTCGAAGCGGCCTAAATTTGTACCTATTTGAAGAATATACCATGCGGAATCGAATGAGCCCTTCCCCACGTCCGTAGGTCAAACCATTCCCAATGTATGGCCCGATTTATGGTGCCAACATTTGCGTTTTAGTTTATTATTCAATAATAAACCATTGTAATCGCTCTTGAAAAAAAAATTCTAACCCCCCTGAAAATTTCATGGTTTACGTTTCAAAGGGTGTAGAATCCGAATCTGCAATACAAATTTTTCCGTCCGTCCGCCGTACGCACGATTTCTCCCAAACGGCTGAAGCAAAAAAGCTGAAATTTTCAGGAAAAATCCATGTTGGTCCGGTGACGTCCCAATTCTTGAGCCAGCTCTCTCACTCAATCTAAAGTACCCTTTAAGGGTTATCAAAGTTTTGTAAAATCCCTAAAAACCTCAAAAAAAGTCAAGGCGGCCTAAATTTTGACTTTTTTTGAAGAACTTCCCATGAGGAATCGAATGAGCCCCTCCTCAGGTCCGTAGCTTAAACCATTCCCGATTTATGGTGCCAACATTTGCGTTTTTATGGTTTATTATTGTTTTTGTTTTGATCGCAGTAACCTAGCGATGTAGTGAATGTGGATACTGGAGTGAACTCCTAAAAGGGTTTATAGCCGATACACGGGTTGAAGTATTCTGATATGCATGCTCCATCTTACGAAATTTAAAATTTTCAAATAGAATATTTTTCCATTGTAATCGCTCTTGAAAAAAACGCGCAAATTCTTTCACTGGGGTTTATTATTCAATTGGCTTGCGTTCATGATTTGAATTTCTACTAAGCTTTGGAGTGCGTGTTTCACAGGTGATAGAGCGATTATTGAATTTCAGGAGGCACACAAATATGATCAACTGATCAATCCGGGATAATAAGATTCCAAAACATAATTTGCTGAAAAAAATTTTAATCCGAAAATCTAACGATCAAGGTTTTGAAGATGTGGCGGAATAATCATGAAGAAACACTCAGAATAACCGCACATTTTGGACCCTAAATTCTCGATGTTGAACAGGACAACAGACTTGACCTGATCCTGATCGGGAAATTGGATGATTTTAGAGTTAAAATCACATAAACAAGGTCATTTTGGTGAAAAATTATATTAAAAAATTATGATTTCCTCCAAACATTAAAAGTTTTCAAAAATCACAAGGAAATTTGTGATTTTTAATACAAACAGCACTGAATCACAAAAGATGGTAAAATGATGAACGAAACTCATGATTTAATAGAAAATTCAACAAAATGTGACTTTATAGAAAATTGCAACAAAATGTGATTTTATAGAAAATCACAACAACAAAATGTAATTTCTAGCAACATCACAAAGAATGTCATTAGATTCATATTCAATTTTTTAATGTGATTGTAATCACATTCATGACCGTACTCTTAGCCATAATCACTAAATTAAATATTATGATTTTATTCAAGTCATGGTTACGAATATTCCCGTCTCTGTTGTCCTAAAACCAGACTTGGATGGCTAAAATAAATGAGTGTGATTGAAACAAGAAGAGCATCTGAGTTGACAGTCAATCAATCAATGTCATGGCAATGTGTAAATGTGGTGTGGGGATCATTCTACAGAATTATTCGGGGTGACATCTCAGTAGGAGCTTCGTGGTGTCACACCATTCTACTCAAAAGCTCTTTTCTCAACTACTTATGTTATTCTGCATTTTGCTTCCGAGTCTACCAAGGTAGCGGAAGCATTGTTTTCACTTTAGGAATGTGAAAAAATTTTTGTCTCCAAAATCAAAAATTCCACTCGCATTTTGCGTTTTAGACCTTTCTGAACAATTTTGGTTCCGTGTCTGTCTGTCTGTCAGCAAATCCTTGTTACGGGCAAAACTACATGAAGTTATAGTCCGATTTTGATGAAATTTTCAGGGATTGTGCGGGTTGGGGTGTAGATGGTCCCATATAGGTTTCATGACTCCCGTATCAATAGTAGCCTCTGCGCATCCGCAAACGTGAAATCCTTGTTACGCGCATAACTCCGGGAGTTCTTGACCAATTTCGATGAAATTTTCAGGGATTGTTCGGTTTGATGTGTAGATGGTCCCCTATAGTTTCATGACCCCCGGATCAATAGTAGTCTCTGCGCATGCGCAAACGAAATCCTTGTTACGCGCATAACTCCGGGAGTTCTTGACCAATTTCGATTAAATTTTCAGGGATTGTTCGGTTCAATATGTAGATGGTCCCCTATGAGTTTCATGACCCCCGGATCAATAGTAGCCTCTGCGCATGCGCAAACGTGAAATCCTTGTTCGGTTTGATGTGACGATGGTCCACAAGCATAACTCCGGGAGTTCTTGACCAATTTCGATGAAATTTTCAGGGATTGTTCGGTTTGATGTGTAGATGGTTCCCTATGAGTTTCACGACCTCCAGATCAATAGTAGCCTCTGCGCATTAAATCCTTGTTACATCTTGACCAATTTCGATTAAATTTTCAGGGATTGTTCGGTTTGATGTGCAGATGGTCCCTATAAGTTTCATGACCCCCGGATCAATAGTAGTCTCTGCGCATGCGCAAACGAAATCCTTGTTACGCGCATAACTCCGAGTTCTTGACCAATTTCGATGAAATTTTCAGGGATTGTTCGGTTTGATGTGTAGATGGTCCCCTATGAGTTTCATGACCCCCGGATCAATAGTAGCCTCTGCGCATCCGCATACGTGAAATCCTTGTTACACGCATAACTCCGGGAGTTCATGACTGATTTCGATGAAATTTTCAAGGATTGTTCGGACTGATGTAAAGATGGTCCTCGTGAGTAATAAAGAGAAAATAAAGTTTTAGCCTCGAGCTTGATTGAACGAAGTTCTTTAGTCAATAATAATTTTCAATGATCTATACAGTCACGTTATGGATACGAGGAAGCTATGTGCCACACCCACTTGGCAGACGTTTTTGGTTTGATTTAATAGTGTGCCCCCCCCCCCTTCCGTCTTTGAGTGGAGTTTTTCTTTGAACAAAAAAAGGGGGGGGGGGGGGAGCGAATAATGCATTCACTCAGATTCAAATGTGTATTTTTGCAAAATAGTCAAAAAGTTCTTCAGCTGGTTTTCAGCTATATTCAAATTCCCTAAACCCAGGAAAGTCGTCAGGGAAGTTGTTTACTTTCTCTCAATTGTTAAACTACCCCATTGCCGTAATTAATGAAGTTGCTCCACTCTTCATTTGTGAAGCTAACACTAGAGATTTTTCGTTCTCCTTGTAGTTCTTTTTCCTATTTGTAAAGAGGATAAAATACCGACTGCGCTTGCAGAGTTGTTCAGCGGGAAAACTACGAGTGCGTTGGGCCCTTATCTCATGTACGGGAAAAGTGCTTACGTTTTATCCTGTAACATAGCTTGACGCAAAAGGTATCCTTGTTGAAGTTCACTGGTTTTACTCTCTGAGTTTACTGTTGGAAACAACTTTTCCAGGCACACACCATTTCACAAGGCAAGTAATACAACAGTAATTGTGACTAGAGATGACTATATTGGAAAACCTTTCAAATTCTTAAACGACAATAATTGCGTAGTTTCAATATCCGATCGTACCGTTAAATATAAAAAATGCAGTCCTTCACCTAGTCAGTAATTCCGAAAATATTTTCAAAAATATGTGCAAAAGAAGCTTTTTAGAAATGAACCCACAACCTTCCAAAAATGCATTGAGTTAGGTCTTAAAAAGGTGCCCCAACATACAAATTAGCTTAAAAAAAAAAACTCGATACAGTATTATTTACCGATCAAAATATAGATACTGTTGAAAATTCAGAATTTCTAGTATCCAAAATTTAAGATTTTCTGACGTCTCCAAAAGCCAAACTTGGTTCTTCTGATGTCTAGCTGCAAAGATGTGGTCAAACAGATCAATTCACGGGTCCAACTTCAATATTTTTGAGAGATGAGTTTTGAAATTTAATGTCTGGCTGTATGGATCAAAATTAATCTATATTTGAGGGGAATGATAACCTTCAACCAGGGGTAGCTCTGTCCCCCTTGTTTGCGGATATCAACATGGATTTCCTTGAAAGACTAATTTCAACTACAACCAACTACCCAACACAACAAACCAATAATCTCTTGTATTGGTGTAGTTATGTGGACGATACTATCATTCCATGGTCAGGGATCGAAAGACAGTTAAATTTGATAAATTGGATCGTTTCATTGGATTCGCTCTTGAATTCGAATAGAATACATTAGATTTTCTTGATTTGTCCATTTCACTGATAAAAAGAAAACATTCTACCATCTCCATTTTTCTCCATATAAATGTCTTTACAGTGATTCCGTTATTCGTAATACCCCAAATGACCCACTGGTACATGAACAAGCGGCCAATCATACTATCATAAACAGGGCGCTTTCAATACCAATGAAAGTGCATAATTTATCAACAGAAAAATGTGACAGCAAAAGTAAAGCACTGAGTAATGGATATGGGGGAGAGCTCATTGCTCACGCTCAATCCATCATTTAGGGGTTGAAAAGTTGGTTTTTTAAAATAAAAATAATCTCAAAGCTTCATTAGGTCCTGTAAAAGATGAAGTTAACGCACAAGATAAAAGTTGGGTTTAAACTTAAATCACCTTGTGGACAGGTAGAAAATTAGAGGGAACAATAAGAGAAAAACATCAACTAGATTTTACCGGTAACAAAGGTGAGTCAGTATTTGCCAATAATCGATAAGAATCCAGTCACAATTTCAGATTGGATTTAAAAAAAAAAAAACAGTTTTCAGAATTTGTTAACTTTTGTTCAAAAGGAGGTGTTCTAAAAATTTCAAAATAGTTAAAAGCGATAGAGCTGGTAAATGTTTGAATGAGGATATTCCTAAATATATTCCCCCCATTAATAGGTTCATTTCTAAGATAGCTTTGCCTTTTAATTTTTCTTAGGTTTGTTGTGCCTCATTACCTTTATATGTTTACCATAAAATTGTTCGACCCCTCTTTCACCTGCCCGACCATTAGAATTAGCACTCCATTCACTTTCACAGAAACCACATGATTGGATGTTCCCCTCACCTCTTGACCAATGGGAAGAAACTTCCTTTCACCTGTACCTATAACCACTGTTTTCTCGAATGCACATTCAATAATTGTTCTATTACATGATCTATTATATGAGTGGTCTATTACATGTTCTATTATATGAGCTAATCGTCGAAATCGATTTAACGTTGTAACCCTTTTAATTTTCGTGGAAATAGACCAAGTTTCTTTAACAAATTCTGTGTTTTTCTTCACAAGGCACTCCTGATAAGGTGAACTTGATGGAGAAAGCCACCATGCCATGATAAAGAGTAGGTACCTGTTAGACACATATTTATATTCTGTACGTAATTAGTTACTATGAGTAGGTACAGATCCACTTCATTCTTGGTAAAACTGGTTCTACGATCTACTTAACAAGTCAAATAGACAGTATAAGTCAAATTTTAACCATTCAACCAGCGCCCCAAGGTTATTTTCTCAACTATCATGCTCAGTTTTATAAGGATCCTTGATGACACTTTTGGGTAATAATGGTGAGAGATGGAGCATTTCATTGTTCAAAACCCAGACGTTTGGAATATTAATTGTGTCAACACACACTATACACACGATACACAAGACATGTTCACGCAGACATCAGCGCCTTCAAAAGGTGAGTCAACATGAATCTCAGGTCTATCGTGTAACCAGCGGCGTAACGTTTTTCAGCCCCCCCCCCCCCCCCTCAAAAAATATTTTCGAGGCCCCTCCCCATGTTTTTTTTTTTTTTTTTGCGAAGCGTGCACTTTTTCAACGGTCATCGTACAATACGCTACGATAACCTAACTAAAAATACATAATATAATATAACAATTTAACCTACCTTTACGAACTCGAGACTTCTAGTCTACGTAGCAAACTTTTAGATGACCGTGTGTTATAAAAGTCAATTCTTTCCCAGAGACACATAAGTTCCATCAGTCATTTTTAAGTAGCAATATGGTATACAATTTATATTATAACGATTCAAAAACCAAAAGATGATTGATCAATGAACCTACATTACCGTTGATGTTTATAAACATGATGTTACATAATGGAATTTTTCTGTGTATCGTTAGTTCCGCTTTATTCTTTAAAATTGAAAAACAAACGAATTTTGCTAGAGCGCGCCCGTTTACCCCCCCCCACATCGCGGGGTTTTGGGGGGTGTACGTTATGCCACTGCGTATTACTTCTACAACAGGTACAATAATGATATGATCCAGTGGAAATTGATGAGATGATTAAATTGGGAATTCGGCAGTTACCCTCTAAATTTGAGCAAGATCGGAAGGTTGGAAAGTGACGAAATTATGGCTGATAGATTTTCCAGTGATGCATGCAAAGCGTGGTGTATTGTTTTTTAGCAATAAAACTCGTAAGGAACCCGCCCATAAGCAAGAACAGCTGAATTGGGCTCCGCGCTGAACGTGTTAACAAAAAAATGATAATAATGAATTTCCAGATCAAGCCCCAAAGTCAGGGATTGTCATGGGAATATTCTCTAGGAATTCCATAGAATTTACCAATCAATACCGGTACGGGCACATCTACCTTTCCATTAACTATCTACCTAAATATGAAGTTATTCTAAAATGATTAATTCAATATTTGAATTCATGCCAGCCTTTATTTTTTATTATATCACAAGTTTTTGTCATCTTACGATTAATTTACGAATCATATGACAATCTGTTTACATCCGTACCTCAATCTTGAAATGCACTTTATCGGGAACAAAGTATATATTTTATTTTCTATAAATTCTATGTTGATTTATTTTGTTTAATTACTTGTTTATCCTTGCAGTATTTTTACAGGCATGCTAAAGGTTTGTTTTGAAAAGAGGTTCAGAACCAGATCAGAACACGACCCTTTTTGGCTGTTTTGATACGCCAGAACTAGTTCTGAAAAATCTCGAACCTCTTGGTTCGCTGTTCGGACAAGGAGTCCAGAACCACTTAGAACTAGCTCAAGTGGTTCGAAGATTTTTGCCAGAACTTTTAGTACGAGACATGCGCAGTAGATTTATCGCGTTATCAACGGTTATCATCTATTCCCGCCCAAATACGGCCTACCTACACCGTTCAGGTTGTCAAAATAAACTTTGTTTCAAGCATAAATTCTGAGGTTTACTAATTTATTCCAATGTCTAGTTCGTCATCAAGTTTGAGTGAGTGTTATTGTTGCTGTTGCCTCTTTTTTTGGTCTCGATGTCCTGACGGAACCATGCGGGAAGGGGACGTTCAGGTTTTTGGTTCCAAACTAGTTCGGAAAGCGTTCGGACAAGTAGAACGAATACCGAAAGTTCTCGCTGGTTCTATCTCTCCCCCTGTAGGTTCTGGTTCTATCCTGAACTGGTTCAGAAACTCTTGTCAAAACCAACCTTAAATAAACTTTTAAAAACCCTTACCTTGAGTGGACGAACAACTGTAATAGTCTCTATAGTTGTTGCAGTAGGAGCCATTTTTTCGTTCGGCAGTCGTTGAGTGCTAAGGGGAAGAAAGTCACAAATCAGAGATGAGATGAGCAAGCCTTGGGAATAATAAAGGAATATTAATGATTTTGAATAATTACGAAAAATGTATGCAACTCATCAAATTTGGTAACAATCCACTGCCAGCAAATATAAAAAATGTTAAATATTTTTATCTCGTTGGGACAAAATAATTAGTTTAGTCACCCCCCAAATAAAGTGGCCAGACCACAATAAGTGACATTAATTCTCAAATATTCGGATTAATTTGGAGATGGGGTAGGAAGTGAGGCGCTTTTGAAGTGAATCCGAACAACTCACGAAAGTCAGGCCCATCTATAGCTTTTCCAAGTCAGATTCGGAAATTTCCAAATCAATTTCAGAATTTTCCAATTCATTTCAGAATTTTCCAATTCATTTCAGAATTTTCCATTTCAATTTCAGAAACCGCTCCCACCCAGATATTGATCACATTCTAAAATTGAAATGGAAAATTCTGAAATTGGTTTGGAAATTTCCGAATCTGACTTGGAAAAGCTATATATCGCTTTCTCTATCTATCACATTGTTTTCGATATTTATTCTTCAATACCTACCCTTCAAAAAACACAAGTCCCTTCATGTGAAAAGATAAAATAAAATCACTAAAATCTATTCTGACCTTCAGAGGGTCCATTAAAACGATTTCATTCCTGTACGATTGATTTAAAAAAACAACTAAATTCTCGGAGCAGTCACTGTTTACCCTGCCCCATCCCATGTTTGTGTAGGATACTATAGAATCATTTCTACATCCTTTATTCACATTCAAGTCTAGATTATTATACCTGTGTTAAGAATATTTCTGAATTGCACGCAGGAAAGAGTCACGACAAACTGAATTAAAATGTGTTCCAAATTTGAAGATGCACCCAACAGCAACGAACACAGAAGAAAACGTAAAACTAAATATAAGTGTGTGAATCATCAAGTTAAACTCACCAAGGTCAGAGTCGGCAGTTGGTATCGGAGAAAAGCGAGTCAGTTAATTCAAGTAGTGTCTCTGAGATTAGCTGCCACACATCACAAAGTAAATATTAGTAGAATTCAACAAATTTAATAAAACTGCTTGAGAAAAGGAGATAAGAAGACTATTTTACTTCATACGACAATTTAAAGGAACAGTCAAAATTAGATTAGTGCCATTTGTGTTATTCCTGAAAACACTATAAGAATCGTGAACGTTATGATGGGGTTTTCCTAAGCTCCCAAAGTAGGAATGAATGAGGAAGTTGCTTAAATACAATTTCACATCCCCGGGGAGTGAGGTGAGAGAGCGAAGTTGTAGGTATTTTCCTTCTTAATAAATTAATATAGTCAGGAAACATTCTCATCAGCTCAATTCGCCTGTGTAAGTACCAAGTTTTCTTTATTAAAATTATTCCAAGCAATTACATCATTAAACTTGTTCTAGTTTTTTTCCCACTATATTATAGAATGACATCAACTAATGTTACGTAAACAGTTTAGGCTAGGTGGTTCTTCTGTAGCACAGAGGTTACAGTACAAAAATCTAATTTTACTATGAGTTTTTTTTTTTTTTAAGTAATGTAGGAGTTTTATATTTCAACGTTACAACGAGCATCTCAACTGCTCGTTGGAGTGTTACGATTGAATTGGGAAAAGTTTTATAAAATAAACAAAACCACCCCTTTTCATATGAGTACTTTGGTTTTGCCAGTGAGAAAGGATGAATCCTTATGTTACACTTGCACGAGTTAAAGCCACCAAATTAAAACTACACTACACCAAAACAGGCAAGTCACGACCTCAATCAATCATCAATCTTCTTTCCACTCTCTTTGGAGCTCGAATTTGAATGAAGAAAGAGAAAATGACTCGGAGCACTGGGAGAACATTGTCACACAGATGTTTGTAGCAAATTAATTTAGAAAAACGATACTATTCACAAGGAATTGACAGGGAAGGTGGGTGGATGAAATGGTTGGACGAAATCCCGCTAGAGTGCATTTGAAACCATCATCGCCCTCTTCGCCTGAGAATCTCCTAACCCTTTCAACCTCCAATCAATCGTCTCTGCTTTTTTCAATTTTATTTTGTACTATTTATCATTAAGCAATGTTTATGATGGGAGCCAAATTGGTCGAATTGATCAGTTTATATTGCTCAAAACTGCTTTCAAATGCTACCTGTTAGCCACTGGCAATCGAAATTTACCCGGATCAATGAGGAAAATGGTTATCATTCTGTAGTGCATACAGTTTTCTCTGCATTTTTGCATTTATCTCTACATTTGTTGTACATTAATATAAGGAAATCAAATGTATATAAGGAAATACTTGTACGAGTATTGTAGAGTGCAGTAGAATGCCGATAGATGCCAACAGTAGCACCCATTATCCGAATCAGTACTAAGTGTAAAATAGAAATTAAAAACCAACTAATTTTCCAATAAAAACGAGTTTTTTTTGGGGGACAATACAAATGCGAGTGACAATTGCCGTGTCGACGCTAAGTTGACGTTGAGGCAACCTACTCTGATTGAGATGTTCGAGTGAGCGTAATTTATAACTCAAGTAAACTTTGCTCACGGAAAATGGCTGCCAAATCAAAACATGGATGTACGGTTATGATAAGGACCGTTTCACAACAGGGGGAGACAGCGCAAGGAGACCACGTGACCTATTGAAAAGCTAGCATTTGCCTTTTTGTTCCCTAGGTTTGCGTTCAACACCGTTTGCCACCGTAGGGAGGAAAAACTCTTGTGTTTGGCGTGGCAACGTCACTTTTCACTGCGTGCATGTTGAAGCGCCGCAATTGTAAGTTCTGATCGTCATGATTGCTGTGCAGTTTTGAATGTGAAATGATTTTAAAAGAGGAATAAACAAAACTACAGGATACTGATGCTTCTGAGAAGAAGCACCTCGGTCCCGGTAGCCACCTCTTGACTCTAACCCGTCAATGTACTGTGTCAACATTGACACGGCTTCTGAGTAGGTGATCTCTTGGTTGTTGACCAATAAATCATGCACAGTACGGTACATACAGTCATCCCTACTCATCATAGACTCTCAACAGGCGATCCGGCTCAGCGCTGACGCGGAAACAAACAAAATTTTGCGCCAAGGGGAGCTGGTTAACAGAGACTGCCGGTTAATCGAGGTTCTACTGTACTTATTTACTGGCAGAATAGGAAAATAACATTTTAATATTTTGATTTTGTAATGGTAAGTCCAGCTTTTCTCAGGATTCAAGGAAATCATAAGTTAGATCGTCGAAGTCTCCAAGCATATCAAGTACTTTAATTTTCCTGATTATTTTACTTCCATGGTTTTCAATTCTTTTAGTGGTATGCATAATGGTTTTCAATGTTATTTAGCAATATGATCCTTTCACATCAGTAGCAGCTGCGTTTTTAGTTTATTATTCAATAATAAACCATTGTAATCACTCTTGAAAAAAAAATTCTAACCCCCCTGAAAATTTCATGGTTTACGTTTCAAAGGGTGAAGAATCCGAATCTGCAATAAAAATTTTTCCGTCCGTCTGCCGTACGCGCGATTTCTCCCAAACGGCTGAAGCAAAAAAGCTGAAATTTTCAGGAAAAATTCATGTTGGTCCGGCGACGCCCCAATTCTTGAGCCAGCTCTCTCAATTAGTTTAAAGAGCCCTTTAAGGGTTGTCAAAGTTTTGTAAGATCCCTAAAAACCTCAAAAAAAAATTCAAGGCGGCCTAAATTTGTACTCTTTTTGAAGAACACTCCACGAGGAATCGAAAGAGCCCCTCCCCAGGTCCATAGGTCAAACCATTCCCGATGTATGGCCCGATTTATGCTGCCAACATTTGCGTTATTTTGGTTTATTATTGTTTTTGTTTTGATTGCAGCAACCTAGTGACGTAGTAATGTAGTAAATGTGGATACTGGAGTGAACTCCTAAAAGGCTTTGTAGCCGATACACGGGTTGAAGCATTCTAATAATTTTCAGGAATCAGAAAAGCTGAAATTTTCAGGAAATGCTGCTAATTCTTTCACTGGGGTTTATTATTCAATTGGCTTGGGTTCATGATTTGAATTTCTACTAAGCTTTGGAGTGTGCGTGTTTCACAGGTGATAGAGCGATTATTGAATTTCAGGAGATATGCATAGGGCACGTAAATCTATTCTCAACCAAAATACCTATTTGGATTGTTTAGTTGATCATATTTGTGTGCCTCCTGAAATTCAATAAACACTCTATCACCTGGGAAACACGCACACTCCAAAGCTTAGTAGAAATTCAAATCATGAACGCAAGCCAATTGAATAATAAACCCCAGTGAAAGAATATGAAGCGTTTTTTTTTTAAGTTTTCGTTTTTAAATAATGAAAATTAAAAAACAGGAAATTATTTACCTAGTCAAAGTTAGTTAAATGTACTATACGCATACAGAGCGGTCCTCATCGATTGATGAAACTCTGAAGCTAGAATCTGTAGGATCAGTACTCCATAATTATCACTCCAGAATGGAATTGAAAACCTTTGGAACTGCTAGGTTCAAAGACAAGGTACAAAACCCCCATAATCAAGCTCCGAGCATAATTTCTTCCTCCTTATCGTTGCGACGATGAAAATTCACACGGAATTTCTATTAGGGTGCCCTCATTCTAGCAGCCGTTCTATTTCAAATACAAACAAATGACGTTATACTAAAAACATTCGGGGTGTCCTGCTAATCGTTAATACGTTGAGAGCAGTCAACGACGGTAGGATCGTTTTTAAAAGCAAGCGTCTACTTCATGACAAATAATTTAGAAACGAATGACAAGGACATATGTCAAGTCCTAATTGTGACAACAGGATGTAAACAAACTGACCCACTTAAGGGAAAATCATTAATGAAGAGTTATTGTCAATCAAATTACTGTCATTCAATCACGACTGTCTTACCTTTGATTGTGATACACGTCTACGATAGAATCATCGTCGAATTCACTAAAATCTGGGAGAGAATCGCCTACGAAACTTGTGTTACCGAAATTGTTAGAATGAAAGGCTGTACTCATCATAATTCAAATCGGAAATTTTTCAGATTAGGTAATCAAACAGACCCGATCACGAATAAATTATCAACATCACGTCACGTCATCTGATTATAATAGGGAAATCATTCTAGGATAACTAATTAAAATCAATCTCTGATAATACTTATTTACGCTCTAATATGAAACACTCCTTCAAGAGTCCCAAATTGGCCTCCTCGTCTGCTTCCTCTTCTTCTTTCGTTTTCATGTCTCAACCAGGGAAGAAGAGATTTCATTTCCTAATCCTCGGCCCAACCGGTAGAAGTACGACTTGTATTACCTGTTATTCTTCTTTATTTCCTATTTGTCTTCGTTTTCTGTTGATTTCTCACTGCACTATCTTTCATCTTCTTTCAGACATTCTATTATCTATTCGTCTTGAATCTGGACCATAGAATTCCACTCTTTTCAACTTCGCAACAAGTATAACCTCTTCTTCTATGGCTAGAGTTGTCATTGCCTGTCATGAATACCGTGAGCGATAAAAGAACGATGATAAGAAACCTAACCACTGCTTTGTTAGTAAACTAACAAAAATAGGTCCGACGTCGGTAGTGAATAGTGAATACCCATTTGCCGTGATGTAGGAAAAGTATTTTGTTCTATTGCTTTAAGAAAGTAAAATAAAAGTGATTCATGTCTTCTGTTAATGTCTGGTACGTACAATCAAAAATTAGTATTGTCTTGACACTTATACTAGTTGAGGTACCTCCCAATAGTTCGGTAATTCACACGTGAGTGTAGGAATTGGCTAGTCTGCATGAAAAATGGGTAGAAGTCGAGAATAGGGGGCCCCTTCCTGATAAGACCGTCGCCGTATTGAAAACCCCGATGTCTCCTGTCGATATGTTCTGTCTAGTTCGCTGTTCTGGATGCTCGCTTCGTTCTCATCTCAGAAACAAAAAAATATCCTACATCAATCCTTCTAGTAAAGTATAGATCAGAATGTGTTATAACACTTGTGTTTCTGCGTATTAATAATTATTTTATCGATATAACGGTCTTGAAAATCTTTCCATAATACATCGCAGTGATATCGATATAATCCTATATACCTATATATTCTTCTTATACACCTATTCTCTACTTCAGCCGAAAAATGTTATAACTTTGATTTTCCAACGTTTATTTTGATTTGGTATGTAGCCTAGATGATAGTAGGTTCAGCGTGTTCTAACTATTGTTCCAATCTTCGATTTTTACGTTGACAGAGCTAGGCAGGTAAACCCATTCTCTTTAGGAAGGTCAGGGGTCTTCAAGTTGGTTCACACTGTGGTCCCAAAACGGATGTTTGTAGTTAAAACTTTGTATGTAGACGAATGAGTCTTAATGCCTGTGATTGTAGACAGAAAGGGTAGAAGTCGAGAATAGGTGACCCTTTCCTGATAAGACCGTCGCCATATTGAAAAACCCGATGTCTCCTATCGATATAGGTCCACGCTTTCGATGTGTGTTCTGTCTAGTTTGCTGGTCTGGATGCTCGCATCTCAAAAACAAAAAAATATCCTACATCAATCCTTCTAGTAAAGTATAGATCAGGGTATATCCAAAGAATAGGTAACGCACCTCTTATCAGTGATAAGTTATCACACCCGCAATATCGATATAGGTCCACGGTATCGATATATCGAAGAAACGTGTTAATTAACATCTGATTAATACCTCAGCTGTGCAACAATATGGGGGTTTTGTCCGAAACAAAAAAACATCTCAGCTGGGCTAGAATATGGGTGTTTGGTCCGGGATTAAAAGAAACATAAATACGAATGAAAGCAACAATTTCTGGTTTGAAAGCAAAAATCTCCTACCGTCTAGTTTGGTGGTTTGGATGCTCGCTACGCTCGCATCTCAAAAACAAAAAAAAATATCCTACATCAATCCTTCTAGTAAAGTATAGATCAGAAGAAACAGAAATAGGAATGAAAGCAACAATTTCAACAACTGGATGGCGCATACTGGTGTCGGGTGAAGGTAGGTACAATGGTCGTGATAATCGTTTCAAGATGGCACTGGTATCGATAAATTGATACCAAATATATCGATGTAAGTACACATCGATACATCCTGATAAGATCGTGATAAGAGGTGTGCGTTACCTATTCTGTGGTTCAGCCAAGGATTGATTTAGGATATTTTCTTGTTTTTGAGATGCGAGCGAGGCAAGGATCCAGACCAGCAAACTAGTCAGAACACATTCGAACGCACATTGAAAGTGTAAACCTATATACACAGATAGAAGTTACAAACGAATCAATTTTGATTCCAAGGGTACTTAACTGTTGTAACTTCTGCGGGAATTTTAAGGAGCCTCTGGAGTAGGTAAATGTACATGTTCTCTATTAAATGGGAACGAAAATAGTACATCATCCTCGCTCATCCAGGGAAAATCTCCCATAGAGCAGGCTTAATCGTCGAGGTGCTTCCCTTACACTCTCCCGCTCCAAATACGTTCGAAAAATCAACAGCAACTCCTCAGTTGAAATCAATCCGTTAACATAATATTCAAAAAAGTCTTCCACCCCCTGCATTTTTGGATTAAAAAAAAACGAAAGAACGAGTGATCCGAGTTATCTTGTAAAGCATCAAAAAGACTGCTCGTTTTCTTATAGTGACGTGAAAGCAAAACGTACATGACTCTTAGATACGGTTCAGAGGTACCACTAGTTCAGCTGAGTTGGTCCGCCACCATTTTTGCTAACCAGAGCAGCGCTCGCCCTAGATACCACCACTGACTAGATACTATACCACGGTGTCCGAATCTCCTAGGAACTCTCTAGTGTCTTGCCCCAGTGACACTTGGAAGATATATTTAATACACTGCAAGACTGAGTTTCCACTTTTACCTGAAAGTGTTAAAATCTGGGGTTACCCTTCCTTAATGTCTGCTGAAGAACGGCTGAGTTGTCAGCTGCGTTCTGTCTCAAATGAGCTCAGTGCGGTGGGTATCCAATCCTCCGTTTTTGGGAATAAGTATGGTATGGGCACGATCTCTTCCATAGGAATCTTTTACATCTATCAAGTTTGAAATTATTTCTACAGCACGATTATGTGATGCACATGCATTATTTTGATAAATCGAATCGTTCTTACGTATCGTTCATCATTATTTTCATGTGAAAATAACATGTTGAGACTCATGTTATTGTAAAAGTGTCTTTGTAAAAACTTGATTTCGTTCATTCGGAAATTATTTGACTCCTACTTGTTTCAGATATTTCCTTACATACAAGGAAATGAGCCTTGAAATAGTTGATCTGACAATTGATCATTCTGACGAGGATGACGACGACGACTGCATCTTGTTGGACAGTGAAGATGAAATTCTCTCAAACACACAAACCTTTGAGGTTGGTCTGACAGAATCAAGTCCTCAACTAACTGATCTATTTAAGAAGTCCAACTTCTTCGTTTGTTTCAACAAACAATTTGGCTCCAGTTGTAAAGTAGACGCTTTTCAAATACTTGGTTCCACAAAATTTCAAAAGTGTACCCAATTCAGATCTGAAGTTTGTTGGTTTGTTGGCACAGATGATATTTCAATTCTGTTTATTTCATGTTTCACCTCCATTTTTCTCTCATATTTATTAATCAACACGAGTTGGCACTCGAATTTTAAAGTGCCTGAAAAATATAGTTTATTAAAATGATATCCAAACAGCATTTGTGATTTTGTTGTATTTTTTTTTCGTTTCTAAAGTCTGTCAACTGCTCAAAATTTTGTTTATTATGTGGATTTTGATTCAGCTGATATTGATGAACGAACTTGATGCTTCATTTCGTGTGAAAAATGTCTTCAAATTATTGGTCAATTTGCACATTCAATTATTTGATGGATTGTTCAGTTTGGTTTATTATTCAATAATAAACCATTGTAATCGCTCTTGAAAAAAAAAATGCTAACCCCCCTGAAAATTTCATGGTTTACGTTTCAAAGGGTGTAGAATCCGGATCTGCAATAAGAATTTTTCCGTCTGTCCGCCGTACGCACGATTTCTCCCAAATGGCTGAAGCAAAAAAGCTGAAATTTTCAGGAAAAATCCATGTTGGTCCGGCAACGCCACAGTTCCCGAGCCAGCTCTTCTCTCACTTAATTTAAAGTGCCCTTTAAGGGTTGTCAAAGTTTTGTAAAATCCCTAAAAACTTTGAAAAAAGTCAAGGCGACCTAAATTTGTACTCTTTTTGAAGAACACTCCACGAGGAATCGAATGAGCCCCTCCCCAGGTCCGTAGGTCAAACCATTCCCGGTCTATGGCCCTATTTATGTTGCCAACATTCGCGTTATTTTGGTTTATTATTGTTTTTTTTTTGTGTTGATATCAGTAACCTAGTGACGTAGTAATGTAGTAATGTGGATACTGGAGTGAACTCCTAAAAGGCTTTGTAGCCAATACACGGGTTGAAGCATTCTGATAACCATAAAAAACGCTGCAAATTTTTTCACTGGGGTTTATTATTCAATTGGCTTGCGTTCATGATTTGAATTTATACTAAGCTTTGGAGTGTGCATGTTTCACAGGTGATAGTTCGATTATTGAATTTCAGGAGATATGCATAGAGCACGTAAATCTATTCTCAACCAAAATACCTATTTGGATTGATCAGTTAATCATATTTGTGTGCCTCCTGAAATTCTATAATAGCCAATTGAATAATAAACCCCAGTGAAAAAATTTGCAGCGTTTTTCCCATTAAATTCTGAATCCACAATAAAAAATTAGGCTCCCCATGTGAAAAAAAAGTTTGTGTACATTGTGCGATCGGTAGTCGATGTTCTTGCAAGCCGTCATGACGAACCGTCTGAAATTGGTTCTCCTATACGTCTTTCCTTGACAAGTTGGCAGTAACATAACCTTCCATATTTATAACCCATTTTACCTATTTCTCATATTCTGTTTTCCACAAATCCATAAAATACAACTTCAAATCAACAACACAAACTTCAATCCACAATAACGACAGTATACAACTTCCTATGAATGAATGTGGAAGTCACGTTTAATGTGACGTCAACAGCCGGTAGCCTTGATGCTATTCGTCATGGAAATGTTAGCATCCAACTGCTCGCCTCAACTCGGCGACCACGTTTTCCTAGTCGTCGTCCACCAGGATCGTAGCTTGGCTCGCTGCCTCCCTCTATTCTTCTTCTTATTCTTTGAATTCAACAGAAACACAGACAATTATTCGGTAGATAATATGGAGGAAGGAAAAATCGTGTAAACGAGTGAGTAACCCATGGGTCGAGAGAGTTGAAAGAATCAGGGCCAAACCGAGCAGAAATGTTTTCACGTTCACGGGCGCACAATTGAAAAACTTCAAACGCTTCTACTGAACATTTACGTTTTCAAGACCCATTTCCTCTGGTTCTATCAAACGGAATCTAACTTTTTTGTTTTGTTAAATTAGCAATAAGTTTCTCTTTTGATAGACGTATTGGTTTTGGCCGATTGTCTTTCTTATCCACGTAGTACTCCTACAAACTCAATTTTTCATGGAGACTTTTATGGTATCACTTCTTATCTCTACCAAAAATCAGATTTTGCACATAAATCAAATCCAATCCGTCCAGTTGCTCTAAATATAGTTGTGAATAGCCGGAGAAAACCAGGAAGACGTCAGATAGTTCAATAAGGAAGAAAAAGGGACAAATGTGGAAGAAAGTAACTTTTTTTTTTCTTAAAAAAGATCAACTTTATCGAACCTCTACGAGGTTTGTTACTGAGCCAATTGACAAAATTCGACACTTTTTGGAAACTAGAGTACCTGGCAGTTCTAATGGTATATAATAAAGTTATTTTTATGATTATATTCACCGACGTAACTGTGGGTTATGTAAAGCCATATCGTTTTGAGAAGCGAGGAGAGTCTGTGGGTACCCAACCCCCTTAATATAAACGATGCATTCATAGTTTTCTTCGCGATATATCAATTTAGAATAGGGATATACTTTTATCCAGCGCTTCTGCACCTTCGGCATATTTTACATCGTTATTTTATTTTCAGATTACTTCAAAGGATCTTGAAGAATATAGCCCTTGCAGCCCCACCGAGTCATTGGACAGCAGAGATGAACTGTACAGCCTGTTGGATTTGACAGATCTTCCTAACATTAATGAGTTCACAGACTTGGAATCAGAAGCGGCCCTAGAACCAGAGGTTGAATACAGTGATTCAGACGCGATTGAAATCGAGACGCAAGATATTTTCTCCAACTGCGTCCCTAGTCTTCGCCGTTCGTTTAAATGCTCATTTTGTCAATACACCACCGACATTGAAGAGTGGTTTCACGATCACATTCAGAGTCATGTTCCTGAAATTAAACAACATAAACAACGCGTTTACTGTCCTGACTGCACTTATTCGACAGGCGGGTTGAAATTTCTCTTCTTTCATATGAAAAAAATGCACGGCATAAACAAACCGCATTTTTACAGAATAGGAGAAAAAAAATATAAATGTAAACATTGCTATAAATCGACAGAGTTGCGAATTGACATTGAAGCACATATAAACCAGCACTTATCCAAACCGAAAAAAAGCACTCTTGGATCTCGTTACAAATATCTTTGCATTTCCAAAAGATGTTCATTTTCGTCCGAAAAAATTAAAGTGATTTTTCGCCACATTAAGAAATCTCATAATTTGGCCTGCCCTAAGGGCTATAGAGAGCGTGATAAACGTCGTTATAATTACCATTGTTTCAAGTGCTCTTTTTTCGCGCCTTTCATGAAAATGTTGAATGAACACGCTCTGAAGCATTACACTAAGAATCAACTTAAGCAACCGTTTAAATATTATTGTCCCACCAGCACTTGTGAATTCGCGAGTAGCAAAGAGTATAAAATAGTTAGACATTTGAAATTGGAACACTCCTCTGAGCGCTCGTACTACAGACTAGGTCCTGCTTTGTTCAAATGTTTTTCTTGTGATCTGAGTAGAAATACTACTCAGGATATGGAGGAACATTATAAAAATCTTCACCGTAGAGTAAAATGACCAATGAATGATTTTAATTAGAAATAAAGTTAGAATTCAAGATTCCAGCTATAAGTTTTTTAAGCACTAGCTGGTTTTCCCGGTGTTGCCCGGGTTAGGAAATACAATTTTCCCCTGAAACTGGTATAATTAAATGTGAGTATCTAGTGAAACGGAAGAAATTATCCTGATGGGTCATCCAGCAGTGAGGATACTCCTTAGCTCATGATTATTTGAATTTAAAAGCTAAAATGAAACCTAATTACGTAAATTATTATTTGTTAATAGACCAAAGTTAGAACTATTTGTTTTTTTTTCGGTAGGCAGGTGAGGAAATCTTTAAGATAAATCGGATCTCGTAAGATACCCAGAAGGGACCGCTCTTCGGGTTATGTAGGATTCATACCCACTAACCTCACCTTCCTTTCCCACGTTGGAACTCGGCCTGGAACTGTTCAACACATTACTTCAGGCCAGAACAATTTGTTGAAACCATGACATTTGCCTTAGATATTTAAGGAGTTTTATACCCGTTATAACCTATAAACGACAATTTTAACGTAAGGGCATTCTTAGAACGGGTTTAGGCATTTTGGAGGCAATCAGATGGGTAACGTTTGGCCTCATCGTCTTTCAGCCCTATGTACAAATTATATTGTCCCTCTGGAGACTTGCTCCCCTTCTATTTGAACACCATCCTTGGTATCCAGGCTAAGAGGTGGCCTACCCAGGTTCCGATGTCTGGGATTTCTGATGGTTCTTGGGAATTTAAGGTGAAATTTGATAGCCTAGTGGACTGCCCATTGTGCAACCTTACCTAACCAGATGCTATCTTTAATTTTCTTCTTGTACGTCCTGTCCTCCGCAATGTGCGTTTTTCCTTTTTTCTGTATAATGCATAGTCTAATTTTGTGCTCTCTTCTCGGTTATGTTTTAGAGATGTGTTCACATGTCAAAGAGTTTTTGGCTTTATAAATAATTGTATTAGAACAATATTTTAATTTTTGAACAAAGGTTTTCTACATTAATTTACTATTTTATCATTGTTCGTTCTTTTGTATCAATTTTTATTCACTGTTTATTCAGCTTATTTCATTATTTATTAATCTTTGTAAATTTGATCGCCAACCTTGTAACACCGGAAGGCTTTTACAAATGGACACAATTTCATTTCATTTCAACTTATAAACTATAAGTTCGATCCAAATAATTCAAAGTGGAATATATGCATCCATAATCGACCTTAATTATCATACCATTAAATGGGTAAGGAATGATGTGATAAGAATATCCCCACTTCTATAGCACTTATAGCACTTCTGTTATCGTGACAGTTTTTGTGACCGATTATGAGTAGGTGCCATTAATGTATAGAAAACCATTGTATATATCGTCAATAGTATTGTCGTGATAGACACTGTTTTTTATGTAGTCAATCGAGATCTCCAATGTTTTTGAAAATATATTATAGCATAGGTCACTCAGAAAAGATGTAGCATTTAGAATTTTTTAAAATCGGTTGAGTTGAATCGTAACGTACAAAAAATCAAATCTTTCCTCTTTATAATATTGGTATGGATTACTGTAATGAGTTTAAAAAAACTACATTTATACTTGCAGTAGTAGTGAAAGCCTTTCATTGACAAATTCGAACACGAACTAGTTAATAGAAAGATCTAATTTGATGTATCGTTTGTTACATTGTTAATTTATTACATCTAATGCATTTTGTTCATTACAAACTACATTTATAGTGTGATGTAGTGAATAATTCAACCACAGTTAGTTTTTAACCTAGAAAATGTATTTCAACGTTTAACGTTAACACCAGATATTTAATGAGATTACATCAATTGAGTAATGTCACACTGTGAAAACTTCAAATAATAATGTTGGTTGTGTTTGAATCAATTTAAAAAAAACACCTAATTAGTGAAATGAAAGACACCAACAATTTTTAAAACATGTGATATTGAGAATATTCAAACTAATTGCAATACATTATTGAGAATAACTGGCTATGTCTACATGTTTCACCCTTTTCTTCGAGATTGTGATGTTTCGTACCTGTTATTGTCTTAAATCGGTAATTTTGCCCGATTTAAGTTCCACAACAGGGTGTATCTTGTCACGCTCGAGAACTCTCCTGTAGAATTATTCATTCGCTTCTTGAAAGTAGATTTTATTGAATTTGGCCTCTGTATGTTGGCCAATTTTCCAGAAAAAGCTCTGAAATATTGGCTAATTTTTCCAAAAAGTGACATTTTAACTTTTGGTCTATTTTCGACCGATATATTGGGAAGAAGGGTGTGAAATAGTCATTCTACAGTTTTAAACTTGTGAGGAATATAGGTAAATGTTGTTTTTATTAAGGACATTTAATTACCAGACATTTTAGACGCTCTGTTGGGAAGATGTATCATTCATAGATTTTTTTTTTCACTTACATAAAACCAAAATAAGTAGAAATGCTTCAAGGAAAAGTTGAATTAATGTTGAATTATTTGTGTAAAACTATGTAACTAGGTAGGGACTGAAACATTTCGCAGAACATTTTAACTTAACATTTAAGTTTACAATAGGTCATAAAATGAAATAAATTAGATTAAGACAAACATTTTTAGAGGAAAGTGGTTCATATGAGTAGGTATGTACAAGTTATAATAAATGAAAACATGAAAAATGATTATCACTTTTTGGAAAAATTAGTCAATATTTGCAGAGCTGTATCTCTGGAACTAATGGAGCTACAGGGTCCAATTACGTCTCAAATTATAGCAAATTTTTTCTAGTTTAACAAAGGATGAGAGACTTTTCTCATCAAAAGGCTCCTTTGGTGACTTTTTTGCGAAAAACTGAAAACAGTGCGAAAATTTCGTGGTTTTTCGGCTGTAACTCCCGTTGTTTGCGGTTTTCAGGCCTGCAAATCTAGATTAGTTCTATCTGGGTGAACCCTAACAACATATTCAAAAAGGAAGTTCACAGCACTTTTTGCAATATTTGGCAAACAAATTGTCTAATATGACTGGACTATATTGTCCTACATTTTTAAAGTAATAGTCCTTCACTTATCGGTCGGTGGCTGACATCAATGATAATTTACATGATTGATGTTGAAACACTACCCACGTCTATAGGTAGGTATTTGATGACAAATACCATTCTCTCAACAGTTTATATGCAATTTCTTACCACACCCAGCACTTACAGTCGTTGTACATGGTGAGGCTTGGCTAAGAACAATGTTAGCGCCACTTGAGCACCGAATAGCTTACTTTCCTGCTCTAAATCAAATGCCGGCTTGTTTTAAATATGTAGTTTATATCCCTGCCAACAATCTCATTGTGCTCCATAAGTAACATCATTCGACTGCTATTCATGAGTCTGAAGAAGCTTGCTGAGAACTGCAAATTGAATTTAAATCGTGAAATTCTAACCCCAATCACCCTTTACACAACACACACACACCACCAAATTTATAAGCTCTAGTCCAGTAGTTTCGGAGAAATGCTTTGAACGGCGCACAGTGGAAGAAAACGGGAAAACCCCTTTTCAAGGGAATATTTGGTGGAAACTTGATGCATTAATGCGTCACACTAATTAGTGTTTTTGTGTCGTGGAAGCCGAATTCGAAGGCGGTTATTGCCTTACCCCATTTTGTTGCGACCTTAAATCAGCGTTTCAACGAATAAAATCACAGATTTTCCAGCTGTTTTTCTGCTTTAAACAACCCATTATATAGAGTACAATAATTATACTCTTATACAGTTGGATTAATAAGAATTATTCTCTTATACAACACAAATTTCCTTTTTTATTGGAAAACTTTTTCTGTTCTAACCAAAATATGCACTATGCATATCTCCTGAAATTCAACAATCGCTCTATCACCTGTGAAACACGCACACTCCAAAGCTTAGTATAAATTCAAATCATGAACGCAAGCCAATTGAACAATAAACCCCACTGAAAGAATTTGCAGCGTTTCATGCAAATCGGAATGCTTCAACCCGTGTTTCGGATACAAAGCCTATTAGGAGTTCACTCCAGTATCCACATTACTACATCAATAGGTTACTGCTATAAAAAAAAAACAATTATAAACCAAAACCCCAGTGAAAGAATTTGCAGCGTTTCATGCATATCAGAATGCTCCAACCCGTGTATCGGCTACAAAGCTTTTTAGGAGTTCACTCCAGTATCCACATTACTACATCAATAGGTTACTGCAATCAAAACAAAAACAATATTAAACCAGAATAACGCAAATATTATCACAATAAATCGGGCCATACATCGGGAATGGTTTGAACAAGGACCTGGGATGAGGGCTCATTCGATTCCTGAAACTTTCATAGAAAGTTCATTCAAAAAAGAACAATCCAAATTTATCGAAATCGCCTTGACTTTTTTGATGCAAAGTTTTTGTGGGATTTTTTGCATGCGAAAAAATTTGACAACGGGTTATTCAAATTAGGTGAAAGAAAAGCACAATTAAGTGAAAGAAGAATTGGGGCGTCGTCGGACCAACATGGATTTTTCCTGAAAATGTCAGCTTTTTTGCTTCAGCCGTTTGGGAGAAATCGTGCGTACGGCGGAAGGACGGAAAAATTTCTATTGCAGATTCATATTCTACACCCTTTGAAACGTAAACCATGATATTTTCAGGGGGGTTTAGAATTTTTTTCAAGAGCGATTACAATGGTTTATTATTGAATAATAAACCAAAATTAAGTAACGTCAAGTTACGCAGTCACCTTTTCAACGCAAAATCCCGCTAAAAACAGCCTCAAAAAGTTGAAAATTAAAAGTTGAAAAGTTGCTTTTTCGCGACTATAATTTCCATCTAATGTACAGATATTACGCAAGTAGTTTCTAATACTACTTTTTTAAAGTAAAATTCGTTATTTTTCAGTTTTGAATAATTCTATAATTATTGTAGATTCTAGGGGATACATTTTTTCTCAACAAAACCCAAAACGGCATGAGGTTCCGTATTTAAATTAGGTACTGAGAAAACACAACAGAGAAGAGAGAATTTGGGGTTTTTTAAAAACAGAGTTTTGGCCTCCTTGGCCTTTTTTTATTCGATTTTTGAATCTGCACAATCTTGAAACTTGAACCTACAAGTTTTAAAAGGCGCTGATATTAATTACGTATTTTTGGTGATCACAAAGGTGCATTATTGAAAATGAAGCCGAACCGGCGGTGCTCACTGTTTCATGGGACGAGTAGTTTGTCAAATATTACCTCCACGCTTTCATGTAATAGTTGAGTATTTAGTACTTCCATATAAATTGTGTTTACTTTTCCACTGGTTGAGCCTTTAATACCGAAAATTTTGGAAATATTGACTTTTTCGCATTTCCCTTTACGGTGTGAGAACAGATGAGCATACGTTCGACACATGGAACTGATTTCTATTTGAATCAAATTATGAAAGACCGTTTTATTTGGAATGATTTCGAACCCACGGTTTTAAAATAAACGACCCTCGACTTGTAGTCCTTGAAGGGGATCGAAATCAAAACCAAGATCACCGGCACATCCCGTGTCGATGAATGATTTCTGAACGAAATTTCGTGACAGTCGAGTGACTAGTTCAGAAAAAACGCTGCAAATTCTTTCACTGGGGTTTATTATTCAATTGGCTTGCGTTCATAATTTGAATTTCTACTAAGCTGTAGAGTGTGCGCGTTTCACAGGATAGAGCGATTATTGAATTTCAGGAGGCACAAAATATGATAACTGATCAATCCAAATAGGTATTTTGGTTGAGAACAGATTTACGATGGATACATGTATTTCTGGGTAGAACACGTATTTCTGGGTAACTTCCAGAAAACGACCCTAAATGTGTCACAAAAGTAGCGGATTTTATTTTTCCGATAGGAAGGGAAGCAACGCTCACTCACAAGCGTTCTCGGTTGAATAATGAGACTGGATTGAGAGAAAAAACGTCTGCCAAGTGGGTGTGGCACATAGCTTCCTCGTATCCGTAACTTATCATTGAAAATTATTATTGACTAAAACTTTATTTTCTCTTTATTACTCACGAGGACCATCTACACATCAAACCGAACAATCCCTGAAAATGTCATCGAAATTGGTCTACAACTCCCGGAGTTATGCACTTAGCAAGGATTTCACGTTTCCGCATGCCCAGAGGGTACTATTGATCCGGGGGTCACGAAACCTATAGGGGACCATCTACACCCCAACCCGCACAATCCCTGAAAATTTCAACAAAATAACTTCGTGTAGTTTTGCCCGTAACAAGGATTTGCTGACAGACAGACACGGAACCAAAATTGTTCATAAAGGTCTAAAACGCAAAATGCGAGTGGAATTTTAGATTTTGGAGCTACCTTGGTAGACTCGGAAGCAAAACATTTATTGATCTTTATATGGGGTGGAATGTTGGATTAGTTGGGTTTGAGAAAAGTATAAATTGATATGCCAAAAGGTCGAAGTGGTATGCCAAAAGTTGAAATTGATTCGCCGATATATAGAGTCTGTTTGTGCCAAATTAAATTGAATACATTTTTTAACGTTCAGCCAATTGAAGTTTCCCATCAGAGTAGAGGGTGTTGTCCGTTTGACTTAAGTATGTAAATTCGATGCATCGATCAAGGAACGTCCCTTCATCGGTAATTAATGGTTTGAAAAAACGCGAAGAGAAGATGGAATTACAGATAACCACCATCCAGAGAATCGACAAGTAGTCCTGAGAGGTAAAAGCGTGTTCCATGTTCCTCCAATGGTCGACGAGGCTCTACACAAAGCTCTGTTTCCGATTTTGGTTCATTATTCAATAATAAACCATTGTAATCGCTCTTGAACAAAAAAATTTTAACCCCTCTGAAAATTTCATGGTTTTACGTTTCAAAGGGTGTAGAATCCGAATCTGCAATAAAAATTTTTCCGTCCGTCCGCCGTACGCACGATTTTTCCCAAACGGCTGAAGCAAAAAAGCTGAAATGTTCAGGAAAAATCCATGTTGGTCCGGCGACGCCCCCATTCTTGAGCCAGCTCTCTCACTTAATTTAAAGTGCCCTTTAAGGGTTGTCAAAGTTTTGTAAAATCCCTAAAAACCTCAAAAAAAAAGTCAAGGCGGCCTAAGTTTGTACTCTTTTTGAAGAACACTTCGCGAGGAATCGAATGAGCCCCTCCCCAGGTCCTTAGGTCAGACCATTCCCGATCTATGGCCCGATTTATGGTGACAACATTCGCGTTATTTTGGTTTATTATTGTTTTTGTGTTGATATCAGTAACCTAGTGACTTGGTGATGTAGTGATGTAGTAATGTGGATACTGGAGTGAACTCCTAAAAGGCTTTGTAGCCGATACACGGGTTGAAGCATAAAAGCAGTGGAAATTAGCTCGAAATTCAGATAGCAGACTGAAATGATTACCTTTGCTTCTTCTTCTAAGGAACTTCATGTATATTCTGGGCATTCCTGTCCAAATTCACTTGGATGAGTGTCTTTCGGGCCAAACAATCGTAATCGTCGTGCAAAATTTACCGCCTGGTTCGGTAACACAAAACGCTGCAAATTCGTTCACTGGGGTTTATTATTCAACTGGCTTGCGTTCATGATTTGAATTTATACTAAGCTTTGGAGTGTGCTTGTTTCACAAGTGATAGAGCGATTATTGAATTTCAGGAGGCACACAAATATGATCCAAATAGGTATTTTGGTTGAGAACAGATTTACGTGCTCTATGCATATCTCCTGAAATTCAATAATCGCTCTATCACCTGTGAAACACGCACACTCCAAAGCTTAGTAGAAATTCAAATCATGAATGCAACTCAAATGAATAAAATTTAATAATAAACCCCACTGAAAGAATTTGCAGTGTGCGTGTATCACAGGTGAGCGAGCGAGCGTTTTTAAAATCCATTTATCTTCAAAAGTCAACCAAATTTTTTTTTTTTTTTTTTTTTACAAAGTTCATTATTGGTAATCAATCATGAATCAATGGATCAATTTCAGCTCTCAGATGATTAAATTCGCTCTGTATTCATACACCCGCTTTTATTAATTTGCTCTGTAAGTCTTTCATGGGAAGATGTGGGGGAATACTCGAGAAATATCGGATTCGTCATCCATACAGTGGTAACCCAACTCCGAACTGTCAACGAAACCTTTTACTGCGCCTACTAGGTGTGTTGTTATGTAACCGGTACGAATGCCGACCATCCGAAGCTTACGGTTCGGTCGTCCTTATTCGGGGTCGGTACGTCAGACAGCGAAGTCGGTAGTGTTTTTCTGTGCATAGCTCCCTGTTATTATTTATTCCCCCGTTATATAGACATCGTCCATGCTGAAATAGATTCCGATTTGTGTGATCTTTCAAGATGAATATTGCCTTCGGTGACCGAAAACAATCGGATGGTATCGATGGAACTAATCTTTTTAACGGATCCAATGTTTACGAGATGTCATCGGAAATTAATAAAATGGTAAGTAGACACCGACCCAGTCAGTGACTATATATTTTCAAGTCCTCATCATATCATTTCACAATCCTCAAATATTCAATTGAACTATAATTTGCGAGTTATTCTCATGTGTTTTTCGTATTTTTAGTAACAATTCTTACATTCCTTCTTCCTATTTTCAAATAAAAATATGTCTGGAAGCGTGGCAGCCAAAGTATTTTTATTTGCCAATCCCACTCGTTTAAGCGATAATGACAGATTCATAAAGACAATTTTTCCATTTCCGATCTAAGCTCATATAGGTATAAGGAATTGAGTTTAAAAAAAACTTTTTCGGGACGATTATATAACTCGCTGATCTTTCGGCTAACGATGAATCATCACTGACAGGTAATAATTAATTAATAACAGCCAATAAAAAAAATGCACATAGTAGGTACTTATGAAAAATTCATGGAACAAAATAAGCGTGAAAAATCGAATATTTCCCTACATGAGCGAATCTCTAGATCAAACAAAAGTAAATTATGATATTTGGAGAAGTATTCAATAGTTAGGTACCAAACCATTGTGTAATAGCCATGAAAACCCGGCTCAAATTATAACGCTAAGGTTTGAAAGTACACTGGTAAATCGATTATCATACAATGGAACCTACGGTACATCGTTCTCCAGGTACCTACCTATAATTACGCGGACTTGGGTATTTAACGCTGATTTCTTTCAAAGGAAGAAACGTTCCAGTCGTAAAGCGCGATCGCTAAATAATTATTGTGGTAGGAATTGCGAGAAAATGTATTTGATGTTGAACTATGAGCACTTTGGGACCTAAGATAATTTTGATCAGAAATTATAAGAAAATCACCTTTTTCCAAGTAATATTCCGGCAGAAGAACAAACTTTTGGATTTTCACAATTTTTTGTGTTCTTGAAAACTTCTAACTCACGTTAATGGAATATAAGTTCATTTTCCAGTGTAATTTCACACTGTAAATTTTTCAATGCCCTAGTTCATATTTAATTAACGCTTTCTGAGTGGTAGGTTTTTTGCTAAAAATATACATTTGTCTATTTTTAGCCGATTTTTTCATTATTAGTAACTTTTTAGCATACGTTTTGACATTGGACCAATTCAATGTGCTCATTAAGTGCTTTAAAACATACTCATTCTGTCTTTTAGGATGCTGGATTTCTTGGCGAAAGAATAATTTTTTATCACAATCCTATGAGGTACTGTCGGGAATGACACGTACGAATTGGTTCAGGAAAGATGGACCACCCTCCGGCATTTCATTAATTGACTATGTAGAAATACGCCATTTTTCATAAGTCTATTTCTTCTTTTCTCTGATCTCTTTTAAGCACGATTCAGGAAAAATACGTTTGCGCAAAAGATGCTACCTTTGGTAAACATCGAAAGGTAAAAAAAAGGTTGAAAACACCTCAACCTCGATTTTAACAGAAAACGCACGTTTTTCTGCAGTTAAACATTATTTTCTTAACGTAACATATTTTAAAAAACCAAAAGAACTTCACCGTTAGAAGGCTGCCATTTTGGCGCACGTTTTACCTGGTCTGCACAGTTGTGTCTCAAGTATTAATGGGGTTGCTGGGCGAGATGAAAAACAGGCGATTTCAAGATTCTGACAAAACTGCCATTTCGCGCGGCAATAAAAAAAAAAAGTTTCTGACATCAAATAGATAGAGAATGTTAACGCTCTTTCTAACGGTGTCATCAAATTTGAGCTATCTCCAAAATTGAGGGAGTTATAACGGTTTTAATGACATAAGATCGAAAACACGAAAAAAATTTTTTAAATCCCGAATAACTCGAAAATGAAGCCTCTAAAAAAATTGCTAAGAGACACTTTTGGTCGGAAATGAGTTGTAGAACACGTAGGAGTCGGATTGTGCATAACTCTTGGGACACCCTGTACATCATCCCCTTCAAACTTGAACGCGACAAATTATTTAATATGTTACCGTTCAGAAAGTAAATAGTACAGAAGCACAAGCAGTTGAAAGTAACTCTGATTAGATTCTACTCGTGTATTTATAGGAAATCAGAAGATGAATGAATTGACGAGCTCTATCCTGGTCAGATATCGAGTGCAGGCAAGTTGTTTACGTCTGTTGTGTGTGTAGCACCACAAAAAAAGCTGGTTTACCCACGTGCGGTGCGGTTTACACGTGAAGCTAACCACGATTTTTTGCAGGTGGCTCCTGAAAGATTACTTCTTCCTTAATATGCATATACCTAATCGACGCGGACTAATTTTCCGTCAGTATTCGTTTTTTTGTGACTGGATGACTCACCCACGTTAGTCGGGTCTCAATGAGGCTTTTTTTTGCAAAACCATCAACGGGTTCTTGTGATGGTTTTTAGCCACAAAAAATCCTGTAAGCGTTACCACACATCTTAAATCGAGGAAACCTAACGAGTCGTTAGTAATGACATTATCCGAGTGAACACTATAATAATGGAAGGTGTTTAATTCCCCTAACATGTTGTACTGCTCATAACCGTAATTACTGGAGTTTATTCATACTGCGAATGTCAAGCTAATAATGCCAATGAAGCTTGAATAGAAACTCGAACCTTCCTGTAATGCCTAGCGGAATTATTTGTCAGTTATTGCTGAACCAATACATGCTAATGCACCAATTTGACGTTGGTGGTACCTACCTACTTGCACTACAATATATGTTAATATATTCCCTTATTACTGTATAGTTCCACTATTTCAGGAAGGGATATTTCATGATTTCGAACGACCATCTAACGGGTTTGCCTTGACGTGGAGGAACCTATCTGTTTCACTACTGTGCCATCATGCGAAATACTTTGGTTTAGTCGAAAGATCATCAACGAAACGAATAATTGAAAAGGGTAAATATTTCACAATATACTATCTAGGTATGTATTAAGTTTTATGGCGATACCTACCTTATTTATTGACAATAAGCAGGCAGAAAACCATTTACCTACTGGTCATAATTGAATGTAAGGAACTTATGTGTCAAAACTTGAAGAAGTCTCCGCCGGCTTTTTATGAGGAAGGACTTTCGTTCGAAACACACTTTTTTACGGCTGCACACATCTTGAAAATGGATTGGGATAAGAACGATTGAAAACACTTAATGAAAATGAGGAGTTTAAATTGAAACTCCCCATCTTTATTATGTAATTTCAATCTTACTCATCCCAATCCTTTTTCAAATCATTTTATATAATTAAAAATTATATAAAAGGGTGCAAGAATGGACAAATTCAAAATAACTGTCGAGGGCACAACGCCCATTCGTCGTAAGAGTTACTGATCACTACGAGTTTGTTCGTTGTTCGCTTTGATTGTCTTTTCAGTAAATACTAGTTCAAAGAATCACTAGGAGTTGATGAAATAACACAACTGAGAATAACACACATCAGCATTTCCATGCAGGCCACATTCACGACTTTTGAAACTAGACTTCTTCCTGTAGTTGCATATGATATTGTTTTCCACACAACTGAAATGATGAACTGCAATTATGAACACTTTTCTCTGCTGAGCAGTTTATAGAGGACATTAGCTTAACAGTGAGCACTTTTCAGAGCTCCCAAAATGCTATATTCTAGAGTTCCCTCTTACAAGAATTACCTCAATTTCGCGAGTTACGATCGACGTTCATATTTTGATGTATTGTGTGTCTTCGCAGCATAGATTTAAGAAAAATATGTTTATTAGGCATACGTACCTTATGGTAGAAGTAGGAACAATGGTTATTTTCTGTCTGGGGTTCACAGTCGAAAACACTTTTTACTTCTTGCAAGGTTCTTCTTTTTCTCTGTACCGAACTCAAGGCTTAATAAATCTTCGGCTGCCCTCCATTTTTTGCGTAAATAACTTGAGGCAGGTAAAACTCTTGTGACCATTATATAAAGCGATGCTTGCCCTTATACTTTATGGGACTTAGAGAACGCAACCTGACTTCTTGTAGCCTTCAGCTAACACCCTCATGGACCCTTAGCCATCTGAAGGGCAAAATAAGACGACGCGTCGTTAGAGAACAAACCAAAGCAGCACCCATCTTAAAAATCGGACATGTGATTTGAAATTGTAACAATTTGTATTGATATTGCAAAATGTCTTAGCAAACTAATTTCACCAAATCTTCTGTGAGTAATGAGACATACGAGAGCATAGGAAGATAACACTAACACCCCTGCAGACAATAAAGAATCCGATTTTTGGATACTAGCTCCCAAATCACATACATCCACACCTACTAGACCAAACTTCGCACTCCCTATGAATATGCACACCCCTACAAGAAAAACGTGTCACTGTTATAAGAAAGTTGAGACAATGTTAACCTGATAGGTACATGTATAATTTATTGTTATGTTTATTGAGTTTTAGGAATATAATTTAGAAATGAGTTTTATTATTAATATTATTTTTAGTTCTTACATTTCAATTCTATTAGTTTCAGGAGCACTTCCCCCCGGTAGTTTGGTGGCACTCATGGGTCCCAGGTTAGTATGTTCGCTTCCTTATGGATTTAGTTGTAAATTGTATAAAACAAATTCAATGCTGTCACTGCTCTACTATTGTGGAATGCTTTGTATTTATTTTCAATGGGTTTATTTGACAGATAGATCTTGGCACAAATGTGTGCGTTTTCTCTACACATAAGTAGCTAGGGGATATTAAAAGCGATCTGGTGAAAATTGAGATTCTTTCTTACGACACACCGTCTTGTGTTTCAAATCGTATGTCGTATCGACGGTAGTTATTTAATCGAAAATTCTTCGATGGCTTCCAAAAAACAGCGAGTTTGACTCTATTTCTTGCTACAGTATTAAATGTTTGCGTTTAGTATTTGAGGTTGGAACTCAAATTGATCCAAATTGCCTGTTGGTAAAAGTTTTGAATTGGGTATCTACATCGTAAAATAATAATACATTATAGACACGATTTTATCTATCTTGGTCTTCCATCCATTGAAAAACAGTTGTTTTCTATATTGTTTTGAGCTTGTAGAGCTTGAGCCTCAATTTGTTGAAATGTAGGCATCTATGTAGTTTTATTAACTCGATTTGTATATAAATTTTCAAATGCACTAGTGAGACTGGCTTCATAGGTATATTGATTGATATTTTAACAATTCCTTTGATTTCAGTGGCGCTGGAAAAAGTACAATATTGAGTGCTCTGGCCCGAAGATCTCCAGGTAATTAAAATAGTCTCAGGGAAGATACTGTACGTGGGGGGGTCTAAAATGGAAACGGGGAAAAAAGGCATGAGGTCCGATTTTGAAAATTACTATGCGGCCTACCAAAAATGACTAAAATTGTAAAATTTTCTAGCTTTTCTTCCACAACTGTCAAAACGTTAGTCCTACATAATCGTTCAACTAAAGATCTGAAGCGCTCTAAAGTTGAAGACCACGAACAAGCAATGCGATTTGCTCCAATATACATACATACTGACTCCTGAAAAAAGGAAATTTCAAACATCTGAAATCCAAATTAATTTTGGGCGAGTTCCCTTCTCTTCTCTTCCAGACTTTTACCTTTCAAACCCATCTAGCCACCCATCATTATTTATTGTATGAAACCATAAAACCCTGCTTTAATGGAAGATAAAATGTAAAGGGTCGGCGTTGAACCTTGCTCGGGACATTAATTCGATTTTCAGAAATGTTTGAAATTCGCTTAACCCAGGAGAGAATTGACATTCTTTGGGGTCGTTTTAGACATCCTCGTGTTGCTGCCATTTCATATTGCAACTATTTTGAGTCCAAAATTTTCTCCAGCAAGGACTACATTTTCTGAATAACATAGCTACCCAGGACTGAATGCTTCTGATAAAAAAATGCAAATTCTTTCACTGTTTTATTATTCAATTGGCTTGCGTTCATGATTTGAATTTTTACTAAGATTTGGAGTGTGCGTTTTTCACATCTAGAGCTATTATTGAATTTCAGGAGATATGCATGGAGCAAGTAAATCTGTTCTCAACCAAAATACCTATTTGGATTGATCAGTTGATCATATTTTGTGTCTCCTGAAATTCAATAATCGCTCTCCACTCGCATTTTGCGTTTTAGAAATTCAACAATCATGGACGTTCCCCCCCCCCCCCCAGTCTGTCAATAATTTATCAAGTCCTTTAGAACTCGTATTGCGTTAAAACTTCCCCAAATCCAAATTTAAACGATGTAGCCAAAGGTAGACTGATTACCCCAGTAATAATATTGAATAATATTTACCTATATATTATCAGCGTTTCATGCATATCAGAATGCTTCAACCCGTGTATCGGCTATAAACTACAAGTATCCACATCGGCTATCACTCCAGATCCACATTCACTACAACTCGACGCATCGGCATCACTAGGTTACAAACAAACAATAATAAACCAAAAAACGCAAATCTTGGCACCATAAATCGGGCCATACATCGGGAATGGTTTGACTTACGGACCTGGGGAGGGGCTCATTCGATTCCTTATGGTATGTTCTTCAAATAGGTATAAATTTAGGCCAATTCGACTTGTTTTGAGGTTTTTAGGGATTTTACAAAACTTTGACAGCCCTTAAAGGATTTAAATTGAGTAGAGAGCTGGCTCAAGCATCCGCAATCGTCGGACCAAGATGGATTTTTACTGAAAATTTCAGATTTTTTGCTCCAGTCGTTTGGGATAAATAGTGCCTAAGGCGTATGGCGGACGGACGGAAAATGTAAATTGATGGATCCTACACCCTTTAAAAAGAGTAAAATGAAATTTAGCCAAAGATTTTGTTCTATTGCAAATCGTTGTTGCATTATGACAATTATTTAATGAATTTCGATCCCATATGTAATAATTTCTTGTGTTTTTTGTTCTTTGCTTGGCGTAACACCTACTAAACGAAAACGAATGAAATCGAATATGTAATTCATACGCAGTTAGAGCTCGTGTGGAATTCAAAAAAACAAAAGCTCGGATGGCCAGACGAGACAGAATGAGCTTCCCAAGGCCACTTTCCCTCACTGCACTCACCTAGAGCCCAACGACCCCTCGCCCACTTCTTTCCTTTTTGCAGCCGTTAAGCTGATAAAAAACTTTTTTGTTTATGTTAATCTCGCCAAGGCCTTGCACCTCCAAATTCTTTAAGAGCTCCAAGAAAACTTATTTTACAAAACTCCATTCCTAAGAAGGTAATTCTGTTACGTACATCGGCTGGTTCAAACAGCGAGGTGCGTAAGGGATTTTCGCTAAATCCTTGCTTGGAATTTTGGTATTATTTAAACATTACGTTCTTTTTTCATGCTTAGTCTTTTGATTATTTCGCTGCACTGATCCACGTTTCAACAAGATGTGTTCCCCTCACGTACGTTGACATATGAAAACTGAAAGAATAGCTTATAGGTTCACAGAACACGGTCACCCTAACCATGACATTTGAATAACTGCTTTCGAGTTCAACGACTTCGTCGATGATTCTACAAAGAATCAAAATATTAAACTTGGTGGCCGAGAAGGTTCTATTTAAAATTTAAAGTTGTCTAGTCGCTTAGGTTCTTTTGGTTTATTATTTCCAATAATACGCCTTCGTAATAGTATAGCATATCTGCTATGTTCGTCCGCTGTCCATATTAGGGGCCTTAAAAGGCCTTAGAAGTTACTTTTAACTGGTCCGATCCCACATAGGACTCCAGTATAATGAAAAGGCAGATATGGCGGCGAAACAAGCGGCAACCACTGGCAATACGGTACAATATGGATTGACAAAGGAGGAACTATACGCTATTTCTAAGAAGGAAAATCAACGCGCATGGCAGGAAGTGTTCGCCCGAGGCTCTAAGGATCAGTTGAAAAAAAATATAAACCCTAGAATCGAATCAGTGCCTTGGTTTAGAATGATTAATAAAGACAAGAGATTTATAAGAATATTATGCAGACTCAGGGCGAACCACGCAATATGCCCAGCCTATCTATACAAGATCCATAAACAAGAGGATCCTGCGTGTGAATGTGGGGAACCAAATGGTGATGCGGAACATGTTATAATGAACTGCATGTCAAAATAGGGAAGACAGGTTTTTAATAATAAAAGGTACCTCAAAATAATCCATTTAATTACATTACACTATTACAGACTAAGAAATTGGAAATATGGGAAGAAATTTATTCATTTATAAACAGAAATAACATAATTATATAAACATATAGATAATACGTGGGCATATAAATATATGTATAATTATGTAAACATATAAATTGTAAAATTGATTAATATATAAGTTATTGAGAACATCCATGAAACTATGTAATATTAAGAAGTGGAGAATTATTTTGTAAATAATAATATGGCTGTATGTAAATAAAAACAACGTCAATTAAAAAAAAAAGTTACTTTTAAAATCCGATCTTTTGCCCGCGTTCAGATGATACAGGCCACAACAGGTCAAAAATGTGGTTTTTCACGACTGACATTGACAAGTGGAATGTCATTTCCTATTAATTTTGGAAGCAAATCGACTGGGATAGATCCTTCGAAATTCACCCGTAGCAAATGATCACTATTTCCGAACGTGAAAATGACACTAAAACCTCCCAATGACACGAGAAATCACGCAATATTAAAAAAAAAATGTAATAAACTCATAAATTGGAATAGTTAGCGTTTGGTTTTTATTGGTACTGTGCGCTTTTTGGAGCTTTCCTCCCAAATTCCAGGACCAAACTTTATGAAACTTGGACGAGAAGAAGCACATTGGTCTTAGCTAGTTCTGAATTGGTTTATTACAGTCGATTTACGTTACAATGTGTCACAATTCGTAATAATGTAGTCTGTAGCGTTATAATTGTACTGCCCGTGTAATAGCATGCTCCTATTAAACTATTTCGTTCATGCCTACTTATTTTTGATTATTCCATGTTTTTCTTTTTGTATTCCGTAGGAGGTGTTACGGTCACTGGCGATGTCAGACTGAACGGAAGATTGGTCGACGATTCTATAAGAAAAGTCACTGGATATATGTATCAAGAAGACTATTTCATTACCGTTCTGACCGTTAGAGAACATTTGAGATATATGGTACGTAGTCATACAGTTATCTACGACGGGTTTTGGTTATTTTTTTTAAATAACGAACCTCTATAACCGACCAAGAAATGAACATGTTTAAAAAAAATTCCATTTCAAAATACGATTCCGAATTATATAGCTGTAATTGCTTTAAATTGAACCTCTCAGGTTGTTGTGCGTTCATTCGTCCGCTCATCATCGCTGAAAAAATCGGTATCTTGATAACTTTGTAAGTAAAAGGATTTTTTTATGCTGAGTTTAACAGAAAGCGATATCATCTACGACAGAATCTACATACATCCACATCTACTAATGGATGACCTACTGTAACATTTGTGGTATCGTTGAACTCATTGGAATATTATTTCCGTGAATTAAATCATCTATGAAATAGATGATTAAACGCGAAATAGAGGATGCAAATGACTGAAACTAAGCCTGTGGATGTCGATTTCACCAACGAAAGAAGAATCGGGTACTTACTTTCCCGTTCATTTCAAGGGCAAAGTGATTCCCGATGCTAATGGAGCCAAATACCTTGGTAAGACGCTTGTAGCCAAGCTCAAATGGAAAGTTCATGCCAAAAAAATAAAAAATAAATAAATAAATAAGGAAGCTCACACTTAACAACAAAGTCCTTGGCCAATTTAGACTTATGGAGCTCAATTGTAGGGCTACACGACTCCATCAAACATCATCCGAAGATTCCAAAATAATTTGTTGAGAAATACTGTCAAAGCACATTGCTACTTCCGAATCTAACGTCTCAATTACGAGCTTTAGATCGAAACAATGGGCGATGATTTAGTAGTTCGACACCTCCATCAGCTTAGATTTCACGTCAACGAGGATGCTGTCCGTCTTTGACTCAAGTGATATCGCCAAACGATTGAAACTTCCCGAACCACTTAAACCGGCTTACTTGAGAAGGAGTGAAGAGGAATAATCGCTATAATCCACTTAACTCTGTGGTGTACTTCAGTGTTGAATAATTGTCCATATTTTCAAAATCATATTGTTAATATGTCACACCAGGTGCAACAAAGAATTAATTTAAAAAACGCTGCAAATTCTTTCACTGGGTTTATTATTCAATGATTCATGATTTGAATTTCTACTAAGCTTTGGAGTGTGCGTGTTTCACAGGTGATAGAGCGATTATTGAATTTCAGGAGATATGCATAGAGCACGTAAATCTGTTCTCAACCAAAATATCTATTTGGATTGTTCAGTTGATCATATTTGTGTGCCTCCTGAAATTCAATAATCACTCTATCACCTGTGAAACACGCACACTCCAATGCTTAGTAGAAATTCAAATCATGAACGCAAGCCAATTGAATAATAAACCCCAGTGAAAGAATTTGCAGCGTTTCATGCGTATCAGAATGCTTCAATCCGTATCGGCTACAAAGCCTTTTAGGAGTTCACTCCAGTATCCACATTACTACATCACTAGGTTACTGCGATGAAAACATAAACAATAATAAACAAAAAAAACGCAAATGTTGGCACCATAAATCGGGCCGTATATCGGGAATGGTTTGAGCTACGAACATCATTCATCATTCATGAATAATGCATCCATGTTTTAAAATTGTCGGTTTTTTTTATACAAGCTTGTTTAACTTTGGTCCAGTAGTTATGGAAAAAAGCTCCAAAAGGCGAAATGGATGGATGGATGGATTCTTTAAAATTGATTATTGATCAACGGAACCAGCGTTGATGAATCTAGGGCCGAAAATCACAAGTGGGATCGGGTTGAGACTGAACTCTCGGCAGAACTTTCTGTACATCTTAAAGGATGAAATGAAAGGGGTGAGATATGGAAAAATCTGAAATCGAAAACGTTATTTACTTTTACCCTTTCCTCTCCCTTAGGGATAAAAATTTGTCAAAAAAAAAAAGAACGTGAACACAAAAGTTAATGTGAACGCGCTTGAATATTGTAAAAACCGCCTAGTAAGTCGTGTTGACACGAATTTGTGAAACGGGATTTCGTTTTCAAGAGTACAGTTTGAAATTGAGTTTTTGACATCTTATGTAATTGCGGACAATCGAAGCCTTGGTAAGAGTATAATTTGTTTTGTCAAATTTCAGCTGTCCAGTTCGTGGGTTTGTACGTTTATGTCAATATTGAGTATATTGCTTCATTTTTGGTTATTAGATATCATATTTAATTGTTTATAACACGACTAGTGAAGTGTTGGTGTTAACGGAGTGTAGGAGTTGGAGTTACATTTATGAGAAAGTATAATCTTTAGGACGTCTAGAAGTCAATTTCAAGGTATTTGAACATACTGATAAGTTGAAGGTATGGCTCATTTCTTTAATCTGTGCACAGTGGTGTAATCTAAATGGAGCTATTTTAAATCACAGTTTATGGAAGCGCCGCGATAATGTACGACACACTACATCTAATAAACATCCATCAGTGATTGACGTAGAAGGGTTTTGTAACGCAGAAATAAAAAATCTTTGTGTGATAATTTGAAACATTTGGGATTCTATGCATCCAGGAATGTGAACCAACAAATTTTGTGGGGGTTCCAATTTGGTTCATTATTGAAAATGATGAATCAAACGATAAATAATGAAAATAAATAGTATTGGGTGTGGGTAGTGGGGTGCCCACATTCATTTTGAAACTCTTATTTGGAGCATACGTATTTTATTTCATTCATCCCAGAAACGTTTCGTCCTGCAGCGAGGACTTCTTCAGTCTTATTATGTCAAAATTACATTCAGAATTTAGGCTGTGATGTAGTGGTGCCACCACACATCTCTTCTGTTTGTTTGTTATTACTGAAACTTGTAGCTTGGGTAAGCGAAGTAAAATTGCTCCCTCATCCTTTCCCATACATACAATGTGGTCATGATTAAGACTTTGTTGGTCACAACTGCGTTAATTATTTAAAAAAATTGTTTATTATGAGTAACAAAGGGGAGAGAGGAGAGCTGCAAGCAAAAATTAAAACTTATTTTGACTTAATACTTATAACCACTAAGTCACAGCCTAAATTCTGAATGTAATTTTGACATAATAAGACTGAAGAAGTCCTCGCTGCAGGACGAAACGTTTCTGGGATGAATGAAATAAATACGTATGCTCCAAATAAGAGTTTCAAAATGAAAATAAATGTTATATATGTAACAGGTATTTACTTAACTTGATCAACTTGTTTGTTAAAGGCACGACTTACAATGAGTAAAGATACGACCAAGCTAAACAGAGAACGAAGGATCGACATTTTGCTTCAACTGCTGAATTTAAAATCAATTGCTGACAGCCGCATTGGTGGACTAGCATCGGATGGTGAGAAGGTATCCTAATTAATTGTCATATTTCCCGTACACGTGCACATCGACATTCTGCATCGTATTTAAGATCGTTATTGTAGTTGAGTCATAAAGCCTGAAGCAGAAACATTGAGTAAACCCTCAATTTTCTCTGTGATGTGTTTGAATTTCATTTAACAAGATATTGAAATATCTCATGAATGAGAATGTGTGTGGTTGTGACGCTTAACGACCATCATTTTACAAGCCTGGATTACAAACATGATTTGATGAGGTTGCATCGCAAAAAGTACTAAACGCCATTTTTTTCAATTTCAAACTAATGGTTGGTTACGGGTTTGGGGAACGGTTTTTTCACGAAAATGAAGTTTCAACTCAAAACGTGCTCTGTCCATTGAAAAATGAGCGATGAAAATGGTACTCCATCCGTCATCTTATAGATCTGACGTTTTCAGCAAAAATGTACTCTATCCAAAAATGTTTCATCCAAAAAATTACTCTATCCATTTAAATCAGTCAAAAAGTACTTTATTCATGGTTTACAAATTTAAAATTTGACGAGAATAATCGCGTTTTCCACCGACTATCTAACTGTTTTGCCACACAATACAGGAGAAAAAACCGGTCAATTAAAAAAACGCTGCAAATTCTCTCACTGGGGTTTATTATTCAATTGGCTTGCGTTCATGATTTGAATTTTTACTAAGCTTTGGAGTGTGCGTGTTTCACAGGTGATAGAGCGATTGTTGAATTTCAGGAGATATGCATAGAGCACTTAAATCGGTTCTCAACCAAAATACCTATTTGGATTGATCAGTTGATCATATTTGTGTGCCTCCTGAAATTCAATAATCGCTCTATCACCTGTGAAACACGCACACTCCAAAGCTTAGTAAAAATTCAAATCATGAACGCAAGTCAATTGAATAATAAACCCCAGTGAAAGAATTTGCAGCGTTTTTTTATGGTTATCAGAATACTTCAACCCGTGTATCGGCTATAAACCCTTTTAGGAGTTCACTCCAGTATCCACGTTCACTACATCACTAGGTTACTGCAATCAAAACAAAAACAATAATAAACCAAAATAACGCAAATGTTGGCACCATAAATGGGCCATAATCGGAATGGTTTGAGCTACGGACCTGGGGAAGGGCTCATTCGATTCCTCATGGAAATTCTTCAAAAAAAGTCCAAATTTAGGCCGCCTTGACTTTTTTTGAATTTTTAGGGATTTTACAAAACTTTGAACAACCCTTAAAGGGCACTTTAAATTAAGTGAGAGTGCTGGCTAAAGAATTGGGGCGTTGTCGGACCAATATTGATTTTTCCTGAAAATTTCAGATTTTTTGCTCCAGCCGTTCGTTTGGGAGAAATCGTGCGTACGGCGGACGGACGGAAAACGTTTTATTGCAGATTCGGATTCTACACCCTTTGAAACGTAAACCATGACATTTTCAGGGGGGTTAAAATTTTTTTTCAGTAGCGATTACAATGGTTTATTATTGAATAATAAACCAAAAAATGTGTGAACCTTTGAGCTAAAATTAATGTGCTACAGATTTTTGCGTTTACTTCAAAATCCATTCAAGGGGGTATAGTACTTTTTGGGATGCAACCCCCTTCTGTTGTTTCAAGTTTCATGACTCGTTGTTCACTACTTCATATTCATGTTCCTTTCGCATGGGTTTTTTAAAAATGAACATTTGTTATGAAAACAGGGAATTCTGTCAGGTGGTGAAAAGAAAAGGTTATCGTTCGCAACAACCTGCTTGACCCTTCCGCAAATCCTTTTTATTGATGAGCCTACAACTGGTTTGGACTCTTTCACAGCCGCTAGACTCGTGTCGGTCATGAAATCGATGGTCGAATCAACTGGTGCTTCGATGATCGCGACAATACATCAGCCCAGCCCAGAAATCCTAGCTATGTTTTCAAGCATCATTTTGGTTGCTGAGGGACGCCTCGTGTTTTCGGGCACGACAAACGAAGCTTTGCAGTTCTTTCAAAAGTGAGTGAAAAATAGAACAGATTAGAAATTACTTAATTTCAAAATAAACAAGCCTTCTCAGTATGGCATACTATGTAGAATTAACTTATTGTTTGCAGCATATACGATTCTATTGCCGTTTTCTCCTTATATATTCTCTCGGGATGTCCTCCATATTTTGAACACAAGATACCCTGGTAGTCAGACTAATATGAAAAGTATAGTAATGACTTCAGTATACTCTATTGATGTCGATAATACCAAGTAGTATTCTATGTGTCATGAACCTAAAGATCTTTTTTGATGCCGCCAGACATGTTCTTGCCGACATCAACGCCTTCAAAAGGTTATCCTTCTAGGTTGCGGGTCTGTCGAGCTATTTCTATAGCGGGTAGAAAATAATGCGATCGTGCTGAAATGAAATGAGATTCTTAGAATGTTCTACCTCCACTACCTTAAAAATTTGAGAGCGAACGGACATGAAAAGAATTTGATAAAATGATGCTCTAGAATGATGTATTGATTTCTGAGCAAGGGAACTCATAGGGATACCATCAATGACAGTATTCATCAAAATAGGATGAAAGCTGTTGGACCTAGGCTTGTTACAAGGGTTTTATGCACTCGCATACGCAGTAGCTACTAATGATAATATCGCGCAGATTGATATATTAATATCCATTTCCGAGCAAAACAACTCATAGGCGACCATCTACACTCTAACCCGCTCATTTCCTGAAAACCTCTTAAAAATCGGATGAAAACTGTAGGCTAAGGCAGGGGCGGATCTATACATTTTGGGCCCCCCTGCAAAATCTATCCTGGGCCCCCTTAACAGTACGTATGGAATAGCTTGGTTATTATTAGATGGTTATTATCACATCTCAAACATAATTTTTGCAGCTAATAAGCCTAGTGATTGGAGGTTAATGTAATACAACCATTGTTGCTCACACGAGCGATATTGAATATAGAATCGGCAATAAGTAATTTTTTCAGTAACGAGATTCTTTTATTTTTGCGGCAGAGGTTTGGGACCCCCAGGGCCACGGGCCCCCCCGCATTGCGGGGTTTTGCGGTTCCTAGTTCCGGCCCTGGGCTAAGGTTTGTGACAGTGATTTGCGAACACACGGACAGGTAGACATGAAACAAAAATTGTTCAGAATGGTTTAAATCGCGAAATACGAGTGGAAATTTTGATTTTGGATTAAAACACTTTCATCATCTTTCCGAAGTGAAAACAATGCTTCCACTACCTATATATGGACTCCACAGGAGTGGTGATGCTTATAAACGACATAATTGAATTTTATAATATTTTTAATACCATTTTCTTTTCAAGAAATAGAGTTAATTCTAACTTTTGTTATGCAATGAACGACTTGTGAAGCGTAGGTAGGAGTTTTATTTCATCTCATTAAACTTCTTTTGCTCGATATATTTAGTTTCTGTTGAACCATATTAGCTGGATGTTAGCTCTCGCAATACACAAAGGAAGTTACAAACGTAGGTTTTTTCAATTCCTCTCGGTTGGTGCCTCATTCTCTATAGTGATATTTAGATTACATTTCGTAGTTGTTCAATACAGAAGTAATAAACCTTTGAATATTAATTTGCACCTTTCTAATGATTGGATTAGCTACTTTACGGTATAATGAAGATATGTAAAACTGATAATTTTTTTGGATTTGAGAGGAACTCAATATTTAAGCTCCCTATTAAGAGAGTTGAGGACCTTGTTCGTGTTACGTAAGACGTGCGTCGTGCGTAGGGAATGAGATTATGCGTACCTGTTTGAAATGACCTTGAAGGAGAACAGGTTGGACCAGTCTGTTCCAGTTCGGACTTATAAAACTCATGAAATCAAAGTTTCTTAACGATTTGAAGTTTCGAACTTTAGGCGCTGGTCAAAAATTATTGAACCAATTGAAAATTGATCATATTAAATACTATCTGGTTAAGTGCGGATTTTGTCAAAGTTTTTGGGTGGTCTGGGGGATCCGGGGCCTCCCCCGGAAAATTTTTGAAAAATACAAGCTAAAAAACGTGTTTTCATGCTATCTGATGCACATTAAACTTTTACTAGTTAATTATTATTTCATAAGCAATTTTCAAGAAATAGCTTTTTTAATCACCCAAATAAATTAAACAATTTGTGTGACTATCAACATCAATCTAACCTCCGTCTCGTCTGTACAGTACAGACGTACAGACAGCAACACAGCTGATGTCATCGTTCGTGCGTTCCAACGGTTCAGAACATGGATATAGAAAAGTATAGTTATAGCTACTGTATATTAAAAAAATAAATATACGAATTTTAAAAAAATCTTTAAAAATCTAGCACCAACCGTAAACCCGCCCATGTATCTGGTAATGCGGCGGTGCTCGGGTTACGCTAGTAAAATAGATGTGGGGTTCACAATCCCATACGAAAATACAGATGAACTCCTCATTTTCGATTTGTTTCTCTAATATCACCATTGAGAATTTGCCTGTAGAAATGCTAACAGTAAAAGATCTACAGGCTCTGAATAAAGTGCTCTTAGTGCCATCAGTGTCATTAGTAAACCGGACGGAAATTAGCCCCTAGGCTCACACAGGTGATCGGCGATTAAAGTCTGTAGAACTATCAATGAACTAGAACTATCTGTTTTTCGTTCCGTGTCAGTCCGACCGTGTGATTGTGTCTGTCATATGTCCACAGATCCTTATAACAAGTTTTAAACCTACAGTTTTCATCCTAATTTGATGAAATTGTTAGGGAGATCCCTGTACAGTTTGTACTCTAGTCCCTCGTGCCAAATCTTGTCAAAGGCTTGAGCCACATCCAAGAAGATACTGGCACATATTTTTTTACCTTCTAGGGCCTTTTCAATTATAATAGTGATTCGATGGACTTGATCTATAGTAGAGTGCCGTTGTCTGAATCCGAATTGGTGTTGGGATCAAATCTCTATAATCTATTAGTGGTTTAGTCGTTTAAGAAGCAGCTTCCCTATCGATTTAGCTTGATTAAAGCCCAGAACTAAGAACTAGAGATGTTCAGAATTGTTTGTTTGTTTAAATAACGTAAAAATTTATTGTTATAAATGTAACATTACAATTTTGTTGGCTTTTCATATAATCGTATGATAGCAGGCCTGTAGACCTAATTAACATGGAACATTGAGTGTGGGTTCAAATCCATTGAATGTCCCACAAGCAACAAATTCGATAACAAGGAGTATGAATAAATAAATGAATAACGTGGAAATGATTCAGTCCTCGGGAAGAAGATTACGGGGCATTTTTCGTTTTAAACGCCGTTGCCAATGTCAACTAGTAGCACGTTGCGGTGATTACTCATTGAAAAGTGCAGGTTTGCATACGACTTGCGAAGGATTAATTCCACTTGAGGTAAATAGAGATCGGCGTACCACCATGTTGGGCCCGTGATCATCCGTAATACCCAGTTCTGGAGCGTTTGTAAGCGTTTAATGTGTGTATTTGCGGCACAGCCCCAAATTCCGCTCGAATACATCCAGATAGAACGTATTAGACTCAAGTATATGAGACGCTTTGTAGCCAGGCTTAGTGGAGGGTTAGAGCGCAAGAGACTTTTCAGTTGTCGTATTCTCGACCTTATTTTTTCCACCAGCTTGCTCTTTGAAACTGAAAAGTAAAGTAGAAATTTCAATTTAACAGGAGTAAGATTGTCACCGATGGTGCTATTGGAAAGTTTACTAACTGAAATCAGGGATGTTTGGCTTTGGCCATCCCACTCTTTCAACTTTTTGGGGAGGGGACAGAGAATGAGGAGGGCGAAGATTACCTCCTTTTGCCGATGGAACCTATCGGCAAAACGTTTATCTGTGAGTGCTTCTTTGTCCATTCATTTGTTTTGCATTGCAGTTAAAGTACAATTGAAGCAAAAACGTTTCGAAGGGAAACAAATGCCAAGATTAATTTCTGTTTCTTCGTCCCTCACTCTCGTTGCCAAGTTTTGTTTGCTATTGCTAAGAATTTTTTAATAACGTTAATGTCATAGTTCGACTTTTGCTTGATTAGACGTTTCGCAAAGTATGCTATTGCAGATCCCCTCTGCCTACATAGTAATTAAGATTATTTATCTCCCTTTTCACAAAAAGTTCAGTTTTTTGCCATGAAAACTGACTTACCTATTTAAGCTCAGAGCAAGGTTACCGTTGAGGAAGCTAGTACAGCCGTTACTAAACTGGGATGGTGAAGTTTGTACCAGTGTAGCTGAAGTCATGAACCAAAGAGTTTGCTTACACAACTTTCTCTTTATTTCAAGTTGCACTTAAATACTTACACGCTGATGGGTCAGATCATTCGATTGGGATATCTTCAGATCAGAACATGAGACTAAGATTTGATAGAAAAATCGATCGTATATTGCCACAATCACGGTCTGTGCAGAAGAGCTATCGGCTCTTTTTTGTAATTATTTGAAGCGTTGTTAGAAAACGATTAGGTTCATTAAGTGGAGACTTCGTGCGGCACTTGGTCATTGCAAAATGTAATAGTGCTCAATAATGATGGATGCCAAGGTCAGCAACATTGTGAAGGAGGCGGCTTATTTATTAAACCTCTCATATGATGCCTTGCAATCAGAAAATGTATCCTATACATGGTATTAATTACACTTATTAAAAGAATAAATGAAACTCTACTGTGCTTAGTGAAATATGATGATACTAGAGAACAATCCAATCTCTTTAGATATTTAGTGGGAGAATTCATATTAAAATACTTGTAGCAGAGGAAATTGAACTCTGGTGAATTGTTGGAAGTATTAAAAGGATTACATAATTATATAACATCTTCCGTGCTGATCAAATAATTCAATCATTTCTGGCATCAAATGCTGACAATGTTGAGGACCTTCGTTGGACTTAATAGCTGTAATTTTAATTGTTTTCAGCTGTGGAATCAGAAAGAATACGTTAATAACTGATGGTGAGTTTTTACTAGAATGTTTGGCTCCCCCACGTTACACGGATGGAAAACCTACAACATCAAAACTCGAGAAAACAATTCCTGTACGGAAATTAGTTGAATCATTTCAGACTTCTAAGCATTATTCAGCAATCGAAGACACCATTCAGCTGTATGAAAAAGAGGTAATAATGATTTCAATAATTATAATTGTTATACAATTATATGTCGACAGCTTATTAATAATTTGCGGAATAAAATTTGAATATCCAAGCTTTGGTTTGAACAATCGCTTGACTTCGTATTCATATAAATGAATAGGTACTTCAGGGTTTACAAGGAAAATGTTGATAATAAACTTGTGTGTGTCACGTTTTTGTATAATTTTTTCAATTTGTATTTTTAAGGGAGCGACAGACATCTCTCAACATTTGTATTAGTGAGTATGAACAAGTATAAACTACTTATATACGTGCCACAACTTGTAATCTCCCAAAATTAATGCATGATCTTCGTTATCATTAGGTGGTTCCTTTTTAGCTAACCGAAAATAAATAAATTAAGGTGGTACTTATTATTATTATTATTTTGAATAAAAGTACTCCACGTTCAGGTGGTGTCTCGAACATTACTTCGCAACCCCCTCCTAAAGCGTTTTCACCATATAGTAACTTTTTCAACCGTTAAGAGCAAAATGTAGAATACGAAATTAGAATGTAGTGTACGAAATTCAGAATTTTCTCACTTTCATCTGCCTCCACTGCTCATTTACTCGATCTGAAGACAATGTTGTGAGATTCGCTGTTTTGTTCACACAAAATGTTTGATTTAATTCAATTTCGTTTCTAAATTTTTCTATGATTCTATGATTAGTTGGGAAGGAGGACAACTTACACATTTGAGATTGCATGGCAATAAAAATGTGGGTACACAAATTTAGGAAAGAGATTAGCCAAATAGATCGAACCAATTACAAGGCGCACAAACTCATAACTATATTAATTATAGCAATGAGTTTGTACTAATTATTGTGTCAATTAACATGACATGTAACCAATTAGGATGTTAACTACTGAAACGTTTCGTGCCACTAAGTACCTAATTTAGGAGCCCCCTGGAAATTGGTTTGTAAAATTTTTAAATTGATAAAACATGCAATATAAAATTGGTTTGCTAATTTTTTATGGATCAGGAGTTTAATAGAAGGTAAGATTCATGGTCACTTGTATGGCAATGTTTATAATTATGCACATTATTATATGACTAGCGTATTTAATAGCTTGGAACTAATTTCTTCGTTTGTATTTCCTTTTTTTCTTCAGTAAAGAACCGTTTTGGATACAGAAACTCTTCTGGCTTACAGTTCGAGGGTTTTTAGAACTAATCAGAAACCCCAACGTGCAATGGATCCGAATCGGACAAAAGCTGGTAAGATAGAATGCACATATCTGAACTATTTACTGCTGATATCAACTAGGTATAATTTGATATTGAACGATTTTTTACGTTATGATTATCGTTGGTAAGACCAATAATAGGTTCTTCATTGGAGTGTCGCTTGAATGAACCAATCAATATATACAAGGGTGTTCCCTGACGTTTTTGCCCTTAAAAAATGCAGTTTTCCGTTTTTTTAAAGTTATTTTTCGCTCATGATTTGATACAAAATACAGCCCGATCAGAAAACTGATATTATCGTGCGATTGAGCGTAAAAAGCACCAAAATATCATGTATTACACTGGGGGGGGGGGGGGGGGCACATGTACCTAAACATGGGCATTTTTGAGCGCTACCTGAGCGGAAAGCGGGGTTCAAAAAATCGATTGAGGGGTCAACTTTTCATGAAATTTATCGTAGAATCCGAATCCGAAATAAGCAAGGGAGTTGAATTGAAAAAACAATGAATGATCTTTTCTAGGATCCTTACAAAAAATCGTTTGGAAAGCAATGGAGGGGGACTTCTGTCTCTAGGGACACCCGGTATATCTAGTCAAATGGTGAGATTCATGTTTGAAAAGCGATAATTATTACAATCGAAAACTAGCATCAAGGTTTTACGATGTTCCTGGGTAATGTTTTTCTTATCACATATTGCTTCCGAGTCTACCAAGGTAGCGGAAGCATTGTTTTCACTTTCGGAATGTGAAAATTTTTTTGTCTCCAAAATCAAAATTCCACTCGCATTTTGCGTTTTAGACCTTTTTGAACAATTTTGGTTCCGTGTCTGTCTGTGTGTCTGTCAGCAAATCCTTGTTACGGGCAAAACTACACGAAGTTATAGTCCGATTTTGATAAAATTTTCAGGGGTTGTGCGGGTTGGGGTGTAGCAATAGTAGCCTCTGGGCATGCGCAAACGAGAGATTTGTTACGCGAATAACTCCGAAAATTTTCAGTTGTTCGACTCATCAATAGAGATCCTTGTTACGCAAATAACTCCGTTCTTGAACAATTTCGATGAAATTTTCAGGCTCAATATTTTTGGAATATTATCTTGAACTGGACATTATACCAGTTTGATCCGTCGTTGAACGATTAATTTTAGAAATTTAATTATCAGCCATCTATCCATTCAGCGTCAATGTCAATTTTTATTATTAGGTATATTTTATAGTTTGTTCAATAGTTGAACATTACCTTTATTTTCTCAAGTTATCACAATATTTACTTCGCCTAATTGAATGACGAAGTTCTTTAGTCAATAATAATTTTTAATGATCTATACAGTCATGTTATGGATACGAGGAAGCTATGTGGCACACCCACTTGTTTTACTATGTGTTTTATTTAATTTTGACCATGTTTGCGTTAACTAAAATTGTTGGGATTATTTTAAAATGTCTGTTTTTCGGTTGCAGCTCATAGCGTTAACAGCCGGCGTTTGCTATTACGGAGTGATTTTCAATGACCAAAGAGGCGTTCAAGATATCCAAGGTGTGTTGTTCCTTCTCGTAACAGAAAACGTATTTGCTCCCATGTACGCTGTTATGGCAGTCTTCCCGAAAGAATACCCGCAGGTTGTGAGGGAATATCGGAATGGAGCGTACACTCCGTCGGCTTATTACTTATCGAAGATATTTTGCATCGTGAGTGTACCCACATACTAAACTAATAGAATATGTAGATAAGCACCTTCCAGCCTTGGTGGTATGAGAATATAACTTTTATTAAAAATTTTATAAATACGGCGGAGAAAAACCAATGCGCATGCATCCATCACCCCCATTATCACTTAATTTCGAGAGCTAGTTAGGTAATGGAAAAATCGGACGTAACTACAGTCTTCACAATTTTTCATAGTAGTTTTAAAACGCCATACATCATTACAGAAAGGTTTATTATGTCTTCATTAGAGTTCTTCTGTACAGAAACTGAAAAAAAAATTAAAAACGAATGAAGGAAAATAAATTGAAATCGGCACTTTGTGGCTTAAATGTGATTGTATTGTTGAAGCCCCAAGCGTAATCGATTCTATCTTGATTTTTTCTAATAGGACTCTCAATTTATATTAAAGTTCAAATTTCACTAAGCACTTCATACTTTCATCATTTAAATTTTTGAACAAAAACGTATCCAATTCTTTGCGAAAAGAAACGACATAAAACAAAAGTCCACAACAATGTTGTTGAATAGTCGTTAGTTAGTCTCGCAACATAAGGAGAACAAATTGAAATAAGCATTTTGTTATTGGTATATTAAGCATTAATTATGTATCTAAAGACGCATGCCTAGTTGGGTGGGCAGTACAGCCTCCTTACCTATTATAACACGGATGTAAAGATTAGGTTGAAGAACAAAGTACGATTCAACATTATATATTGCAAATCAGAACAGTATTATATCTGTACATATGACAATATGAAAAGTAGGACTAACTACAATGTCAGTTTGCTCAAGTGCTTACCGTATGGTCAAATCGAGAAATTATGTGGCACATTTGCCGTACCACACTCTACCAATGTACCCCACATAACCTTGATGTTGTTAGGCACCATTCCTTTTAGCTCACATATGGCGTAGGTCATCCCTATCACGTTTATGCCAGGTCTGCTCCAAAGCCACGTTGCCAACAACAACTTGGATTTCCAGAATTTTGGCATAATCAGGCTTGATGGCAGCATTTTATATCTCGTTAAAATTGGACTGTCCAGATTTCACACATACGCTCATTTCATAATCCACTCCCTCCAAAAGTCTGTCTCTCCCCGGAATAAATTTCATAGAATCCAAATCTTTATGTTCCAGTTGTTAAATTCAAGGTTCCTGGATTATTGCTACACCCTCCACTTTTGTAAGAAATAATTGTTATGCAAATCTGTGGTTTAATACAGGGGCCAGGAGCAATATTGGAAGCCTTTCTCTTCACTACGCTTCTTTACGGTCTCGCTGGACTGCGACGCGAGTTACAACCTTACATGATCACTACAGTATTCACATTCCTGTGCATAAACGTAGCTACAGCCTGTGGTAAGTGACTTGAGTTGTGTTAAAATAGGTAGGAGTGGCAGGGCCGTGGAGAGAGAATCCGGGTCCAGAGGCGAAATTCTGGGACCCCTAAACAAAATCATAAGCCATTTCGAGAGAGACAGGAAAATTAAGGGAGGAATATCGACTGTGGAAAATTGAGAATGATTGAGTTCTATAGCTTTGTAAGTGTCTATTTATTAATTCTGTTTTAATACTTCCAAACCAAATTAAAATTAAACGAGGGAGTTTCTAAAACTTCAAACGACTGAAAAATCAGGGCCCCTTACGAAGGCAGGGCCCGGGGGCATCGGGTCCAGTGCTACGGGGTTGAGGAGGGGAAAGGCCACTAGGTGACTTTCATTTAATATTTCCGACAATGAACCTTTGAAATCGACTGAGTAAACTCGGAGATACGCGCCATGGCAGAATCCCAGCCCTTCGCACCCCCGGTTTATTAATTTGCACGTTCTTTAGGAGTCACCGCGGCGTAGGCATAGTTCATTTTTCAAAGAAACATTTTAATGTGTTGTGTGTCACAATGGTGAATCACATCCTGAAGATGTCGTAGTCTTGTAGTTAAAATAGTTGATTCGATAGAGAAAATTGGGATATTGAAGAAGAGAATCTGAAACCATCCGTTTTTCCCGAAATACCGAGGTTTTACGGATAAATTCGTAGACCTGGCACCTTTAGTACTCCAAAGATAGCTCCAATACACATAAAAGTCACCAACCACAGCCACAGAGTCTGTTCATAAAGTGTGCTCATGTGTAGTAGAAGGATGTTTTGGGGGTTCTGACCTTGCCTATGTTGCTAGCCGAAACTCTCTGGTCACTCCAAGACCGCTCCTGTCAAAACAGGTTACGCAGTCTATTGGGAACATACGTACATAGATCCATAGGTACCAGTACATCCATACATTCAAATAAACTTCAAGTTTTGGACACCGGATATATTTCACTATGTGTGAATATGATCACAAAAATTCACACATCATTCTTCATTTTTCTAGATTAAAAAATTGAAAAAATAGAAATTGTTTTCAGAGTACTGCAGTGATTCCGGGACTGCACGTTTCACAGGTGATTTGAATCATACGTTCATTTAGGCGACTGAAGAAAATAATAGCTTTTTTATCTGCTTTGTATTTGACAATTTTTGGAAACTAAGTTTTGGTTTATTATTCAATAATAAACCATTGTAATCGCTCTTGAAAAAAAAAAAAATTCTAACCCCCCCCCCCCCCCCCAGAAAATTTCATGGTTTACGATTCAAAGTGTGTAGAATCTGAATCTGTAATAAACAATTTTCCGTCCGTCCGCCGTACGCACGATTTCTCCCAAACGGCTGGAGCAAAATATCTGAAATTATCAGAAAAAATCAATATTGGTCCGACAACACCGCAATTCTTTAGCCAGCTCTCTCACTTAATTTAAAGTGCCCTCTAAGGGTTGTCGAAGTTTTGTAAAATCCCTAAAAACCTCAAAAAAAGTCGAAGCGGCCTAAATTTGGACTCTTTTTGAAGAACTTTCCACGAGGAATCGAATGAGCCCTTCCCCAGGTCCGTAGCTCAAACCATTCCCGATGTATGGCCCGATTTATGGTGCCAACATTTGCGTTATTTTGGTTTATTATTGTTTTTGTTTTCATTGCAGTAACCTAGTGATGTAGTGATATAATAATGTGGATACTGGAGTGAACTCCTAAATGGCTTTGTAGCCGATACATGGGTTGAAGCATTCTGATAACCATAAAAAAACGCTGAAAATTCTTTCACTGGGGTTTATTATTCAATTGGCTTGCGTTCATGATTTGAATTTCTACTAAGCTTTGGAGTGTCCGTGTTTCACAGGTGATAGAGCGATTATTGAATTTCAGGAAGCCCACAAATATGATCAACTGATCAATCCAATTAGGTTTTTTGGTTGAGAACAGATTTACGTGCTCTATGCTTATCTCCTGAAATTCAATAATCGCTCTAACACCTGTGAAACACGCACACTCCAAAGCTTAGTAGAAATTCAAATCATGAATGCAAGCCAAATGAATAATAAACTCCAGTGAAAGAATTTGCAGCGTTTTTTGAAAGAAGAACAACGAACATTGAGGTTTAAAATTTATTTTTCCTTCGAGATTTCAAACATTTATTGTTAATAACAATGGTAGCCTCTATCTTGTGTCGATTGCTGCATTGCACCTGCCTAATCTTTCTTTCAACTTTGGTGGGGAATTTTTTAAATGTTTTTGAAGACAAGTAAGGTTTTTTTCATTATTGAGTAAACTTATGGAACCTATCTCCTAGAAATGATGCTTTGAGGGGACCTAGCAACACAATTAAAATGTCTCTTGTTATTTCAGGTACATTTTTCTCGAATGCATTTAGTTCAATCCCTATCGCCATGATGTATCTCCTTCCAGTGGAGTACGTGTCTATGGTAACTTCTGGAATATTCATGAAACTCAGGTAAAATTAACAACGGATTCTCAACACTTTTATAATTCAGTACTGGTACTTTTATCAGCACTGTTGGAAACCATTTTGTCTAAAAGTGGTGTATTCGGACGATACATCCGAAGAATATGTATGAATTTAAATCTATCTTGCTTTTTGATCGTGTCATTAACAAGTAGAAGACCAGGAACATAATATACGGTTTCCAGGAACTAGATGCAGCTTTCAAGATTCCCGAAGATGTAGATTTTTTTAAAAAATGACATGTGTAAATTATGGGCGAAAAAAACGACGCAAATAACTACAGAAAATATTTATCATTTTTCTGTGTTACACAATTTTCCTATTAAGAATTCCTTACATTACTCAGATCACTGGGTAACTAACATTCAATAAACTCCAAGAACTGCACTGTACAGCAAGAACAGTTCTTGCCCTACCTTACGATACACTGAAAAGAAAATACTGCTAATTATTACAAAGAGGTTTATTATTTCTGTAACAGAACCCTTGCGCAGTTCACCGGTCAACTGACAATTATCAAAATAATTACATTTATGTAGTAGACTCCTGTTGAAAAAAAAAATAAATTCGATGAATAGATACAACAAATAAACTAAGGTTTCCCTAGTTATTGAAGGAAAATCCGCACAACGAGAAGGAGAATAAACCTTTAACAACTAGTTTTTTTTTAAATTATTATGATAACTTTATTGTAATTTACATATTACATTACAGTTTTGCTGAGTAGTTCAATATTAAGGGGTTGCCCCCTAGATTCACTTGTTACGGGGGTACTATCCATTGACAGTCCCCGTGAGTGTATTACTTGACAGTTTATAATATTATAGTACTTAATTATATGATATAGATATATAAATTTAGTAGAAAATACATATAGTTTGAGATCATTTTAAATACATATTAAAATTATAAGGATTCAACAATTATGAAAAATAAACAGCTCTTAACAACTAGTGTTAATTATTTCTGAACAAAAACTGTTAGGATCGTGGTTTTGTAAGTTCTTTGTTGAAAAAAATCACTGATGGGGCGAAAGGGTGATCTGACAGCAACAGGAGTGGCATCACTGAAAATCATCCATCATAATCAGCACAAAAAATTACCCGTTTTGGGAAAGGTGTGTGGTTATGTAGGTAATGAAGTTACATAATATGTATTATGTATTTTGATGTATTTATGTATTATGTATATGTATTATGTATTAGATAATATGTATTTATATGTATTAGATAATATGTTTTCTATATTATAGATAATATGAACTATACGCTCCGTTCATTGCAAATACACTTATTGTCCAGTGATCTACGTGAAGGCCTACGTAAAACTCAGAAATAATAAAACTTTATGTTATCCCGTCCTTTAATTTTATAGATCTCGTAGAAAAAATATGAATATATATATATTATGTGTGTGTGTGTGTGTGTGTGTGTGTGTGTGTGTGTGTGTGTGTGTGTGTGACAAATGGTTTTCATTACGATAGTTTATTGATTCTTAAAGAAGGTACCTTTAATCAGTAACGGATTTCAATAGAATTGTATTTGTTTTTCAGTTCCCTTCCATGGATCACTTCGTGGTTGCAATATGTTTCTTGGTTCATGTACACTTATGAAGGGATGTCTGTCGCTCAATGGAAAGACGTTCAAAATATAAGTAAGTTATTTCGTAAGCAACACGAAACTCACTATGGTCTGCTGAGGAGTCATGGATTTTATGAAATAATTACCTAATTAAAGAGAATTAAGAGAACAACGACGTGTTAGTAGGAAAATATAACCTACCTAAATGTAGATATTTTTCTTCTTGAGACAGCTAACAAGCAGATATTTGGACCAAGGTGCAGAAAGTCATAGGAGACCTCTCTATGAAATTCTGGTTAGGCCCCATCCTATTACAGAGAAACCAGCTGATTTTTTGGATTGCTTTCAGTTTAAGACTCGTGTTTTCATGATATTATCCTGATTTGTCTGAGATGCATAACTTTTACACCTCCCCGTAGAAGAGAAATTTTCTATCAAATCTATTATTCTATTTATCATTATATGTTTGTTTTTGTTTGTGGGGAGTGCCCAGAATTTATGCCCTTGAATTCTTCTTCACTGCCCCCCAACCCTTGTCACTTTTTTCCCATTTTCCTTTCTTAAATTCCGTTGTCTCCAATGGTTTCGGTCCAGCACCGTAATTACTTACAGTTAGACAACAGCTTTTATTGAAGGTTGGTCTATCTTAAGGCCTTGATATTTTAATGATAATGATATTTTCAATATATAATTGAACAATTCAAAATGTAAATAATTTTTTTTTGGCATGGTTTTCACATACAGCCATTAATTAATATATAAATATGTACATTTCCTTACAATTGATCGGTAAATTACAATTACAGTTTTAATACAAGTTCGATTACTATAAAACATAATTAATTTAAAAAAAAACACAGAACCAAAAAAACTGCTGAGCTACTGAACGTACACTAAAACTTAAATTTTTATTTTATTATCTTCTACAAATTTGAAGATTTGCTGGAACACCTCCAAATTTTCTACCAGCAAAACATTTATAATTAAAAGGGCTTTTCAATATCCTATATAATTCTGTAAATAAAATATCTCTAGAACCAACATAGGTGGCACATTCCATCACAATGTGTTCAACACTTCCTTCTCCACCACAATGAGTACACATATACCTATGTGCCGATTACTGTCAGGCCTGACCATAGCTAAGTAGGCTGGGCATAATGCGTGGTTACTCCTCATCCTACACAGTACTCGAATGTATTTTTTGTTTGGATCGGAATTTTTAAACCAAGGGTGTTTCTTAATGTACGGGTGTATATCTTTGTAAAACCTGCCCTTGTTACCCTGTATGTATCTACTTTGCCATTCCTTTTTCTTATTCTTTCGAAACATAGCATATTAATCTTCTTTTGGCAACAAACATTCCACCACAACCCCTGCTACTGCTGCTGCTTTGGCAGCCCTGCCTACTCTCTCATTATGAACTAAACCATTATGTGCTCTTACCCAAATGAAACCGACATCAACATTTCCAGATCTGCAACTATATAGTAATTCTATAATCTTAGCAATAATGTGATTATTGAATTTACACAGCTTATTGGTGGAAATTGCTTTTAAGACGCTTTTAGAGTCTGCACAAATTATTGCGTGTTCAAAAAAACTGACGTGTCATAATGTTGCACACATATTCAAGAGCAAATTGTATAGATGATAAAAATAATTATTTTTTTGTGTCATGAATAGTTGGATATTACTTCTAAGAATTAAATGAGACCACACGGATCGCTGTTCGTTCGTTCGTACTCTCACTCTTTTATAAGACCAAGAATGTGCAAGTGATTGAAATCAGTTTTAAACCTAGTAAACATTCCTTAATACGACCGATCAGCTGATAAACTTTCAATGGGATTCCCTTTTCAAAAATCCGAGCTTATAATAAAATTGTTTACCTGTGACGACTAGTAAAGGAGTGTGACGACTGGTGTTTTATTTCATTTCGTTAATTTTCTGTCGGTGGTTACCTACCTACGTACGTTACAGTTGGAAAATGTCGCACAGATGTACATCAAATGATTTTCTAGTAATGAAATAATGAAACTCTACGATACTCTATTTATAGTGTCCTAACTCAGTTTCGGTAACTTGTGAACTTATTCAAGGTGCATATTATACTTGTTACTTAAGATATTTCTCTTTTTTCCTTTTCAAGTGAATTCTTGTTTGTTTAGCCTGTCCCAACGAAGAACTTCGGGCGACTTGTCTTTCAAACGGAGAGGAAGTTTTAGAGCACTTCGACTTTTCTCAGAACCACCTCGTTCGAAACGCCGCGGCGCTTGTGATTTTCTACGTAGTTTTTCAGATTTTAGGGTTCTATTGTTTCCTTAGAAAAGTAAAGAGAGAGTTGTGAAGCAATTCGTCGATTTGATTTCGCCCCTGAATTTCGAAAATTACGTAACGCGTTATAACGACGATAAAATACGTTGACACATTCTTGTTTCTCGTCGAAACCCTTTATAGTCAAACACCATTTCATTTTCTGATTCTGTAACCAATATGTACCAATCCATTCGCCTTAATTTCGTTCGCTTATACATGGGAAAGTATGTTGCATAACGGGAATATCTCCAAGTCGGAATCACGTTTAATATTCTTCCAAGAGAGGGGAGTTGGTCTGGACGAACGTAAATAATTCAGAAGTTTCACTCACTTAATATTACTTTTTCATTTAACTGAAGTATTGAAGTTACTAATCATACTATTATTTTCTTAAACAGGACCAATTAGGAAACAAACCACTCCGCTCCTTTAAAAAAAACCTTGTATCTAATAATTAATATTGCTTTTTCATTTAACTGAAGTATTGAAGTTACTAATCATACTATTATTTTCTTAAACAGTGAGTAATTGACCAAGGTAGAAACGAATCACTCCGCTCCATTGAAAAAATCCTTGTATCTAATAATTAATATTGCTTTTTCATTTAACTGAAGTATTGAAGTTACTAATCATACTATTATTTTCTTAAACAGTGAGTAATTGACCAAGGAAGAAACAAATCACTCCGCTCCTTTGAAAAAATCCTTGTATCTAATAATTAATATTGCTTTTTCATTTAACTGAAGTATTGAAGTTACTAATCATACTATTATTTTCTTAAACAGTGAGTAATTGACCAAGGAAGAAACAAATCACTCCGCTCCTTTGAAAAAATCCTTGTATCTAATAATTAATATTGCTTTTTCATTTAACTGAAGTATTGAAGTTACTAATCATACTATTATTTTCTTAAACAGTGAGTAATTGACCAAGGAAGAAACAAATCACTCCGCTCCGTTGAAAAAAATCCTTGTATCTATAATTATTATAGTCCGATTTTGATAAAACTATTAGCGCACTTAGCAGATTAGCGCAATATGTAAGTGTCACCATAGGTTTCGTTATCAACGGACTAATAATGACGAATTTTCTAAAACACCCAAATTCTCCCGAGCTTATCTCTTTCATTCGCTCAAAATCAGAGATCAGTTTAAGAACGGTTCCAAAGGGATTTCCCATAAATTCAAAGTCTTTGAATCAACTATGGCTAACCCAACTTAATTGGCGGACGGAAAAAGCTAAAAATGGTGAAAGAGTTCAGCCAAATCTAATGGAGTTTTGAAGGACTATGCAGAGAGTTGTTATACGATTACATAGGCTTATTATTTAAAATAATAGGTCAAAATGAGCCAAGGGTGGTCTTCCCTCAAAATCATAATCCATTCGTTATTTTCTCTAAAATCACATAGAAACCGTTCTTAGATTATTCTTTGGTCCTGCCCCTAATGCTATTTTACATACCAATATGGTTTTGGTTTATTATTCAATAATACTCGTAAACCATTGTAATCGCTCTTGAAAAAGAAAAATTCTAACCCCCCCCCCCTGAAAATTTCATGGTTTACGTTTCAAAGGGTGTAGAATCCGAATCTGCAATAAAATTTTTCCGTCCGTCCGCCGTACGTCGTACTCCGTACGCCGGACGCACGATTTCTCCCAAACGGCAGAAGCAAAAAAGCTGAAATTTTAAGGAAAAATCCATGTTGGTCCGACGACGCCCCAATTCTTGAATTCTTTCTCACTTAATTTAAAGTGCCCTTTAAGGGTTGTCAAAGTTTTGTAAATCCCTAAAAACCTCAAAAAAAGTCAAGGCGGCCTAAATTTGGACTCTTTTTGAAGAACATTCCACGAGGAATCGAATGAGCCCCTCCCCAGGTCCGTAGGTCAAACCATTCCCGATGTATGGCCCGATTTATGGTGCCAACATTTGCGTTATTTTGGTTTATTATTGTTTTTGTTTTGATTACAGTAACCTAGTGATGTAGTGATGTAGTAATGTGGATGCTGGAGTGAACTCCTAAAAGGCTTTATAGCCGATACACGGGTTGAAGCATTCTGATAACAACTGCAAATTCTTTCAATCCTTGCGTTCATGATTTGAATTTCTACTAAGCTTTGGCGTGTTGTTTCACAGGTGATAGAGCGATTATTGAATTTCAGAGATATGCATAGACCACGTAAATCTGTTCTCAACGAAAATACCTATTTGGATTGATCGGTTGATCATATCTGTGTGCCTCCTGAAATTCAATAATCGCTCTATCACTTGTGAAACACGCACACTCCAAAGCTTAGTAGAAATTCAAATCATGAACGCAAGCCAATTGAATAATAAACCCCAGTGAAAGAATTTGCAGCGTTTTACATGTTGAGATTAACTTCGGGTCAATCGTAATTTATCTAGAGTGGAGACGAGTAGGTTAATCGCATCTGAAGGTTCGAGTTAGCACCTTCACAGTTCAGAACTTCCACTTTTGATTCTATATATTCAAGGATCTAAAAACTACCATTCAGCTCAGTGGTGGGAAAATTTATAATACCAAAACCAATTTTTTGGTCTTTAACAGGGTTGTTTTGTTTTGAATTACGCTATTTTGAATGATTCGGTTTCTGAACTGACATCGAGATTAGCTACAAAGTAGTTACATTTTATTGTCAATACGCTTCAACTTGGAAGCGGCGCTCTTTTATCACCTTCCTCCAACGAAGATATAGCGTCATGGAGAACCAAACTGAAAAGACTTCCCTTGTAAAGTCTAAAAAGCGTGACGTGAATCGCCATATGAGGCATTCCCAAAATGAGGTTGTCAGTTATTGTGAATCAACAGCAGGTGCCGTCAACCTTCCATTTCCATATCAGGGAGGTATTGTTGTTTATTTTGTGGACCCGCAAAGTGAAAATAGGCTACGGGGAGTAGAGTGGCTTTCATGAGAAATAACTGTTTCACCCGGCGTTGCCCAGGTTAGAGTAATAAAATAGGTGAGGGATTCACACTCATCATGATAACATAAGAGCCAGCTGAAGTACTGTTACTCATTTTGGTTTATTATTCAATAATAAAAAATTGTAATCGCTCTTGAAAAAAAAATTCTAACCCCTCCTGAAATTTTCAGGAAAAATCCATGTTGGTCCGACGAAGCCCCAATTCTTGAGCCAGCTCTCTCACTTAATTTAAAGTGCCCTTTAAGGGTTGTCAAGTTTTGTAAAATCCCTAAGAACCTCAAAAAAAGTCAAGGCGGCCTAAATTTGTACTCTTTTTGAAGAACACTCTACGAGGAATCGAATGAGCCCCTCCCCAGGTCTGTAGGTCAAACCATTCCCGATGTATGGCCCGATTTATGGTGCCAACGTTTGCGTTATTTTAGTTTATTATTGTTTTTGTGTTGATATCAGTAACCTGGTGACGTAGTGATGTAGTAATGTGGACACTGTAGTGAACTCCTAAAAGGCTTTGTAGCCGATAAATGGGTTGAAGTATTCTGATAATACTCAGGAAAAATCAGAAAATCTGAAATTTTCAGGAAAAAGCTGCAAATGTTTTCACTGGGGTTTATTTTCCAATTGGCTTGAGTTCATGATTTGAATTTCTACTAAGCTTTGGAGTGTGGGTGTTTCACAGGTGAAATGAAATGCAATAACCGCTCTATCACCTGTGAAACACGCAAAATCCTAAGCTTAGTATAAATTCAAATCATGAACGCAAGCCAATTGAATAATAAACCCCAGTGAAAGAATTTGCAGCATTTTTTTATTGAACCTCAACACCCCCCCCCCCCCCCCACAATATAAACATCTATAATTTATCAAGTCCTTTAGCACTCGTATTGTGTTAAAACTTCCCCAAATCCAAATTTAAACGATGTCTAGCCAAAGGTAGACTGATGTAAAGGAGGCACACAAATATCATCAACTGATCAATCCAAATCAGAACCGATTTACGTGGTCTATGCATATCTCCTGAAATTCAATAATCGCTCTATCACCTGTAAAATAGGCACAATCCAAAGCTTAGTAGAAATTCAAATCATGAATGCAAGCCAATTGAATAATAAACCCCATTGAAAGAATACTTATTTATCCCAGTAATAATATTGAATAATAAGCCCCAGTAATAATATTGAATAATATTTACCTATATATTATCAGCGTTTCATGCATGTCAGAATGCTTCAACCCGTGTATCGGCTATAAACTACAAGTATCCACATCGGCTATCACTCCAGTATCCACTGTTCACTGCAACTCGACGCTATCGGCATCAATAGGTTACAAAAAAACAATAATAAACCAAAAATGTCTGAAAATTGGGAAAGCTACGGAGGAGGCATTGTCTTGGTCAGGGGCAAGATATGCAATGACCCGCACGACCCTCAGGTCTTGAAGGAGGGGTTGCTTTTTGCGCCGTGTATTATCATCCCCAATCTGATTTTGCCGTGGTATTGGGTCTTGCAATGTTAATAATTTGTTGTTACTGACCAAATTCAGTTTTAGTAAAATGTTTGTTGACTCAAACATGTTATCCAGTTGAATGACAATGGTAAGAACGCTGCAAATTCTTTCACTGGGGTTTATTATTACAAATACATCGGGAATTACAAATATGATCAACTGATCAATCCAAATAGGTATTTTGGTTGAGAACAGATTTACGACCTCAATGCATATCTCCTGAAATTCAATAACCGCTCTATCACCTGTGAAACACGCACACTCCGGAGCTTAGTACAGATTCAAATAATGAACGCAAGCCAATTGAATATTAAACCCGAGTGAAAGAATGCTTATTTACCCAAGTAATAATATTGAATAATAATCCCCAGTAATAATATTTACCTATATATTATCAGCGTTTCATGCATATCAGAATGCTTCAACCCGTGTATCGGCTATAAACTACAAGTATCCAGCACTCTCACTTAATTTAAAGTGCCCTTTAAGGGTTGTCAAAGTTTTGTAAAATCCCTAAAAACCTCAAAAAAGTCAAGGCGGCCTAAATTTGGACTTTTTCTGAAGAACTTTCCATGAGGAATCGGATGAGCCCTTCCCCAGGTCCGTAGCTCAAACCATTTCCGATGTATGGCCCGATTTATGGTACCAACGTTTGCGTTATTTTGGTTCATTATTGTTTTTGTTTTGATTGCAATAACCTAGTGATGTAGTGAACGTGGATACTGGAGTGAACTCCTAAAAGGGTTTATAGCCGATACCCGGGTTGAAGTATTATGATAACCATTAAAAATACCGCTGCAAATTCTGTCACTGGGGCTTATTATTCAATTGGCTTGCGTTCATGATTTGAATTTCTACTAAGCTTTGGAGTGTGCGTGTTTCACAGGTGATAGAGCGATTATTGAATTTCAGGAGGCACACAAATATGATCAACTGATCAATCCAAATAGGTATTTTGGTTGAGAACAGATTTACGTGCTCTATGCATATCTCCTGAAATTCAATAATCGCTCTATCACCTGTGAAACACGATCACTCCAAAGATAGAAATTCAAATCATGTGTCATTGAATAATAAACCCCAGTGAAAGAATTTGCAGCGTTTTTTCTTGTGGAATGCTTGATGTTTTCAGCGAAAGAAGTTTCGTCTCAATCCTAATGGAAGTATCCATGAAGAAAACCATTGTAATTTTTATTATAAAAATATTGGAGCCCTTACAATAGCTTCATTTTCTGAAAAAAACAGAACTGGTATGTTTAAAACGAATTTTAGTGTTCGTCCAATTCCTTGGTATGCACAAAAAGATTTAATATAGCTTTCCCGCTAACTCCTTCATATTACTTTCCCAACCGGGGAGTGAATTGCTACAGCTTTTAAGGGAATGAACCTTGACGATTCGATTCACATCAGATCCAAGTTAAAACTCCCGGTTCTCTTAGGGGAAAAATATTCATTTCATACTGGCAGACAGCCCTTCACAACTTTGTGATGATGATGTCCGGGAATAAATTTTGGCAAGTTGCTACTTGTGTATTTCAGCCATCGAACTGTTTCTGAAAAATGTTTTTCAGGTATACTCTCTTACAGTTTAAATTTCATTAGGATATTTGAGAATTGAACAAGAAAAGCCTATCTACTTTTAAAATTTAAAAAGAATTAAAGACCTTACCTTTTAATTAAAGAGGCTTATCAGATTAAAGAGCTATGCCTCAACATAGCTTATTCATCATGTAAGGAGGTACTTGTTAAGGAGTAAGGTTGCAAGAGTAGCCACCTAGAAAGTATAATCTTGAGTGGAAATTTCGTCTATTCCTAATCTTCTGTCATGATAACTTTCTTAACAAACTATTTTAATTAGTAAATCTTACTGAACAAAACATTATCATGATCCCGTCTGTTGACCACCGATTCCTATCAACAAGAACGATTACGTTAAATGAGTCATTAATAGAAAAAACACTGTCAGTTAAAGTACGTGAAAATCTATTAATGATTATATTTATCAAAACATAATATGTTTGTCATATTATGACAAACCAAACAGAAATAACAAGCAGTTAAGTTACTTGGAGAATTCTCAAACTACGCGCAAATTCGTGTAAGTGCCGTTCAAGATCGTCTGACTTTCAACTATTTCCCCCTATCTTCATACAATTATTGAGTACTGCATTGATCAATAAAAACCCTCGGAAGCTAATATAATTTCCATGTTTTTTAGGGTTGAGAAACCATGATTTGTCATACTCAAATTGTCATTGTCGTTACTGAAACCGTCACGCCATTGTTGTGACTTCTACCAAATTTGAATTTCGCGAAGAATAATGGGATGTCTTGAATTACTGGGCGTCAGAAAGACATCCAGGGAGGCCAATTAAGCGATAAACATTAAAAAACCTACACTGCAAAACAAACACTTAGATTTTTAAAATGTCGGGACTTGAAAATTGCCCGTAGTTTGAAAATCACCCACTTGAATACGTCATGGGTTTTCATGTGGAGTAACCTCCAACACCACCAGTACATTAATTTGAAACTATGTTTGTTTTACTTTCTTCTAATACTTCATTAAAATAGACTGGCTTTAGGAATTTGATTAGGAGAAAATTATCCTTAAAGGCTCCTCACCGGGTCAGTGCATCTGCAGAACTCGTAATTGTTCTCCTGGTGTTCCAAAAGCTCTTCTTTTCTTTCCTAATGCAGTACTGGACGTAGTTCCGTCTATGGTTGCCTTAGGTTGATGAAAAATTATTACATACCATCCGACTCATTCATCTGATAGAAGATCTTGTCCACGACTGCTGTCAAGTATTGTACCAAATACTTCTACATCTTTTCCCATTTCACCATTAGTGTTGTGCCGCAACACCTACGTAGGTCTACAGTTGTCTTTTATACAGACAATACACATGTAACCCTTCTGACCTCTCCTAATTAAGGGTTAATTATATTCCAACGGCCTAACGGACCTCCCAACCATTTACCTTTCGCTCTTCGCTCGCAGGTAACTATGTAATGAGCAGCCTTAGTCCGAACCACGTAGAAAACCTAAATTTTTTCTTTGCTATATCATTTGTAATATATATTTGAAATATATAGTACACGTTTCAAATACATTGACATTTAAAAAATTTTTAATTATTAATATTTGTTAATATAATAATGTTAATATTTGTTTGTTGTTAATCAATAAATCGTTCTAACAAGGACATTTCAATTCCCACTGCCCTTGAAGATGCCATTCGATTCGCTTCAGTATTTTCTCTCTTACCCCGTAGATGCTGTAGTGAATATTTTATTAAAATAAAGAATGGCTTCTGTCCTCATGATGCTGTTCTCATGGTGGTTCTATGCTCATGGTGGTGTGTATTGTTTTACGTCTTCTTCTTAATTCGCCGTCTCCACGCGGAGGTTGGCGATCCAAACGGCAAGCTCTTCTTTGCTGGTTGCTGCACGGAAGACTTCCACCGAAGAGCAAGAAAACCAGCGCCTGAGGTCCTTCAGCCACGAATTCTGCCTCCTCCCAATCGAACGCCTCCCGCAAATCTTGCCCTCGATGATTAGCTTCAGCAGCTCGTAACGAGCTCCCCTCATCACGTGCCCGAGGTACCGCACTTTCCTCTCTTTGACGGTAAGAAGAAGCTCCTTCTCCTTACCCATACGTCGGAGCACCTCAACATTGGTCACCCTCCGAACCCACGAGATGCGCAACATACGTAGGCAACAGTTAATATTACAAAACTAATTGGTTCTTATTCATTTGCCTTATTCCATCCTAGTGTAGATCAGTTTTGAGAACAGATTAACATGCTCTATGGTATGCAAATTCAATAATCGCTCTATCACCTGTGAAACACGCACACTCTAAAGCTTACTGGAAAGTCAAATCATGAATGCAAGCCAATTGAATAATAAACCCCAGTGAAAGAATTTGCAGCGTTTTTTTAATGGTTATCAGAATGCTTCAACCCGTGTATCGGCTACAAAGCCTTTTAGGAGTTCACTCCAGTATCCACATTACTACATCACTACATCACTAGGTTACTGCTATCAAAACAAAAACAATAATAAACCAAAATAACGCAAATTTTGGCATCATAAACCGGCCATATATCGGGAATGGTTTATTCTACGGACCTGGGGAGGGGCTCATTCGATTCCTCGTGGAAAGTTCTTCAAAAAGAGTCTAAGTTTAGGCTGCCTTGACTTTTTTGAGGTTTTTAGGGATTTTAAAAAGCACTTTAAATTAAGTGAGAGAGCTGGCTCAAGAATCGGGGCATCGCCAGACTAACATGGATTTTTCCTGAAAATTTCAGCTCTTTGGCTTCAGCCGTTTGGGTGGACGGACGGAAACATTTGTATTGCAGATTCGGATTCTACACCCTTTGAAACGTAAACCATGAAATTTTCAGGGGGGTTAGAATTTTTTTTCAAGAGCTTTACAATGATTTATTATTGAATGATAAACCAAAAACGATGACAACCTACTACATGAAAATTAAACGCCACCAGATCGATTATGATTGTTACCATGACTGTTTTTTATAGTTCTTTCAACTGTGGGGTACATCTCAGGATCTTCCATCTATATAATTTATTTATAATTTGGGGATAAATAAAAGTAAAGGCTTTCCAACGAATGGTGAACTTCAGTCCAACAAAAACTGAGGAATGCATTTCCCTACCAATGGCCATCGTTGTGCGTGACAGTCCTCATTAAATTTGGGTGAATTTGGGTATATAATGGGCATGAAGTGTTGAATTCCGCACTACGGGAATGATCTTGTAAAGGCATTCCACTCATCTCCTACTTATGAAGTCGGGAGGACAATCAACATCAACATTTAATACAAAATATTTGCAGAGAAGTAAATATAATAAGAGCGCTTTCGAGAAATGCACTGTACTCCTAATTTGGCTGATATTTGGAGTTGACCATTCCCAATATCACCTTCAATCATGATGGTGTTCATTTCATGGAGATCGATCCTTGATGTTAGGAAAATACACTAGTGTTAGCTATTTTCTCTCATTTATATTAAAGATATAACGTATACGATAATCATGCAGGAATTCTTATTCAATACCTTTGTAAGAATACTACCTACAGTTTCTCTACAGGGAAACTACAGGGGCTTTTTAAAAATACATTTTGGTTCACATTTTCGTTACAACTTTAGAAAGATGTTTAAATCTTAAAACATCATTTAGGGTGAGATGTTGGTCTTTTAACGACAAACGCTAAATTCTTTCACTGTTTTATTATTCAATGATTCATGATTTGAATTTCTATAAGCTTTGGAGTGTGTGTGTTTCACAGGAAATAGAGCGATTATTGAATCTCAGGAGATATGCATAGAGCACTTAAATCGGTTTTAAACCAAAATACCTATTTGGATTGATCAGTTGATCATATTTGTGTGCCTCCTCAAATTCAATAATCGCTCTATCACCTTGAAACACGCACACTCCAAAGCTTAGTAGAAATTCAAATCATGAATCATTGAATAATAAACCACAGTGAAAGAATTTGCAGAGTTTTTTTCAAGAGCGATTACAAGGAAAAATATTCTATTTGAAAATTTTAAATTTCGTAAGACGGAGCATACATATTAGAATGCAACCCGTGTATCGGCTACCCTTTTAGGAGTTCACTCCAATATCCACATTCACTACACCACTAGGTTACTGCGATAAAAAAAAAAAAGATGTTGTGTTTGTTTTGATTGCAGTAACCTAGTGATGTAGTGAATGTGGATGCAAATTTTGGCACCATAAATCGGGCCATACACCGGTAATGGTTTGACCTACTGACGTGGAGAGGGGCTCATTCGATTCCTCGTGGAGTGTTCTTCAAAAAGAGTACAAATTTAGGCCGCCTTGACTTTTTTTGAGGTTTTTAGGGATTTTACAGAACTTTGACAACCCTTAAAGGGCACTTTGAATTAAGCGAGGGAGCTGGCTAAAGAATTGGTTCGTTGCCGGACCAATATTGATTTTTCCTGAAAATTTCAGATTTCGCTCCAGCCGTTTGGGAGAAATCGTGCGTACGGCGGACGGACGGAAACAATTTTCTATAAACTAAAACACCATTTAGCACTTCTCTTCTCCAAGGGTAATGCCAACCTGTTGCCTCTTCTCAGTTTATTCACCGCCCAAACTTACCAACTCCGAAACTTCAACCTCCTAAACTGTCCTGTGTAACCATTAGATGTATTCATTCGGACGACTTTTTTGACTGGCGAAATGTCCTTTCAATAGCATGCGGGTATAGCGATATCCCAACATTTAACTATTTCTGCAAGGTCGTCTTATAAACACTAGGCCTCCTTTTGTTTAGCCAAGCGGCAATATCCAGCAGCGATGAAATATATGACGGCAGACGGGGTTATCCTCGTTCAGTACAAACATAGCGGACGCCTCCGTATTTCCTTTGAAAGATTGAGCGTGGGATAGCTGGAGGGCAGCAACGCATTTCATACCTTGAACCGATCAAGTATTAGAAATGAAGGAGTCTTCATTCGTGGACCTGTGTTCCAAGAACATCAAAACATCCATTGGTCAAATATACTTACATTTTCGAAGTTCTTGTAAACTAACCCCATTTAGTTAGTAAATTGATATTCTTCTACAAAATGAATCTGCTATATTAAAATCAGAGTAAAACCAACACTTCTTGTAACAATAGTCAAGTACTGCCAAACGTCAACAGCTTGTTTTTGTTTTCAACATCGTGAAACGTAGGAAGGTGTTTTATTCTATCTTATTAATTTTTATTTGAACGGTCAATATAAATACACCAAGTCTGTTGATCTATTCCACCTACTATCTTACCAGCTCGTGTTACGTACAGCTGATACGGAGCGATAGTAAAGCTACGTCTGTTAATAATTTAGAGGCGTTTAATACAACTCCCTACTACTGCCCAAAGAATCCTAGCTATTGAGTTGATTCCCACTAGAAACAGCCATCTCCTGTGTGTGGTAACTTGAGTGTGATCTTATTCGGCAGTATTCTATATTAGGACACACACTTCCCTCTCAAATTTATATACTCGTATAATATATTTTGTTGTAGTTCTACGATTTGTTGGACATAATAATAATACTATTGTTTATCGCATCATAGCAGCCTTGTTAGTACAGGAAGCAGGAAAATTTACGTGTACTTACGGAGAGTGTAACCTCGTATTCGTTTGAATAAATGAGGTTTTTTTTAATTCAAACCTTGAACAAACAATCACCGGGGACGACCAATCGATGGAGAACGAGAGGATCATGAGACTTAGATGTGATTATTTTTCTAATCTCGGTGTACGTGGAATTGGAGCAATGAAAAATTTGTTTTTTTCAACGGAATGTTTCCCTTTTTGTAACAGTCCGTTTAGCATTCGATTGAGCTGTTATGAATTCACAAGACTCTACTGTCAGTTGTAGCAACTTTAGAAAGAAAAATGCTGATTAGGGTCAAGAATGTGATCTTTGTCTATCAATTTTGTTTCAATCATTAGCTGCTAGCAAATAAATTGATGTTATGGCTCGAAAATGAAGATCGGATGGAGCAATTCGCGTACAACCCTTACAACACTCATTTTACTGGAATAATCGACTTTGAATGACTCAAGATCAGCATAACTCATATCATTACTTATCTGATCTCATAAGAAATATGTACCTGCATCCGAATACGAACCCTTGCTAGTATCGGGGTAGTTTTGAATACTAATATTAATTCGACTTGACACTTGACATGATAATCCCCTACATATTTTATAGTCTTCGAACGATTAGGGAAGAAATGGGCTCCGAATCTTCTGAAGAAACTGAAGCAGATCAAGATGGTTTTATTGGTTTATAACTTGCATTAATTTCTGTTTTTTGTTTTCAAGTCAATTTTTACTGCCTGCACTAAAAAACGATCCAAATTGTTTCATAGAGGTTTTTTATTTCTTGATTAGATGGCCTATTTACGTAAATCACTTATTTAAGGAAATTATACCTAGTCCGTGGTACAACGCCTAAACTCCATACCTTGTAATTGCATTCAAGGTGAAAATACTTGAGTAGCCGCCAGCCAACTATTTTCCCGTGGAACAGGCTCTATAGCACAGCTCTCCTGGTCGATCGTAGACGACCTATTTTCATTACTCGAAGAAGTGGTTTTTCAAATAGTGAGTCAACGGATGATCAAACAGCAACCTAAGTGGTCTCATTCGATTCAGGGAACTAATTTCTATCTTAATCCAACAAAAAACGACCGTTTTACATCAAAAGTTTGTGAAATACCTTTTTTTATAGATTAAACCTTGGATATAATGCCTTAGGGTTGACCAAAATGTCGAGATTATTGGCACACCTCGGAACGACGATGTATATTCATGGCCAATTTCTGAAGTCTAGGTCCTGTAGTTTCGGAAAAAACCTTCAGACTGCGTACCGCGGAGGGACGGATGGATTTTTTTATTCGATTTTTGGAATCTACGTATCTTGAAACTAAAACCAACAACTTTTGAGGGGGACAAGGATTGAACTTTTTAAATTAAAATAATAAACCAAAAAATCCGTCCGTCCGTCGTCCCAAGTTTTTTTCGAAAATACTGGACCAAAGTTTAATAAGAAATTGGGCTCAAAAATCCAACATCGATCCGGGATCTGCCGGTAATCTCGGAATCTTGATCAACACTAAGGGATTATATAAAAGGATTAATCCGTCAAAAAATAGAAATCTCGACAACTTTTGATGTATGAGGGGAATCGAATGAGACCACTCGGGTTGCTGTACGATCGTCCGTTCACTCATCGTTTTAAAACCTCATATTCGGGTTGTGAAAATCGGTCGACGGGGGGAACGTTCAACGGGAAGGCGGCCGATCAGATATTTCCATCGTCTTATTAACAACTTCGTTCAATTTGAGTACGAAGAGACAAAACGACGAACGTATCCTGTAAAATTTTGTCGACATTTTCTAGAATAGATGGAATTGATATGAGATTAGAAGTAATCTCATTCATTTAGAGGTTGGTGTCCGACCGCTCTGCTAAAATCCATCACCGACCAAAAGTGTCTCATCGGAACATGTGTCTCCTCGCAGCCCTGACCTCACCCCAATGGGTTTTTACCTCTGGCGAAATTTGAAAACGAAGGTGTATGATGTCAGGATTGAGTCGAAATCAAACCCGATCTAAAGGATTTTCGAAAGTGCAGACGACATTGGAAGAAATCATAGACAGCTCCGAGATGCCGTAGACGCAATGTTCCGATGAACTGGCCTCCGCAGACGCCAGAATGGAGGAAATTTCTAGCAAGATAATGTTTAATTGAATAACAAAAATTTCAATTTTTTCCAATTCCGAACCCCTGTTCTAAAAGGGTCAGGGTTATTTCGTAGTCGGGGAGATGTGGGAGTGTCCCCATTGAATTCCGAAAAACTAGAGAGTTAGCCTGAAAAAACACGTATTTTGGCACTCAAACCTCATTTCCACTGTGAAATCCAATTACAATCAATTTAATTAATCCATTAGAAAACTGACGTTTTGGCGCTGTTTGTAGGTGGTCTGCACAGTCCTGCTACGAAACTCTCAAGATTACAAAGTGTTTAAAAAAGACCTAATTTTAAAATTTTGACAAAATTTTATTTTTGGACTCTTTTTTGCGCTTCAATTTTGCTTTTTAAAAATGTGTGGGCATTAAAAATAGAGAAAATTTAACGCTCTCTCTGACGATATCCTCAAATTTGAATTTTTTGTGCAAATTAAAGAAGTTATGGCAATTTTAGTGAAGTAAGGACGAAAACACGAAAAAAATCTTAAAAGTGAAATAACTCGGAACAGAATCCTCTAAAGAAGAAACTTTATGAGGCACTTTTGGTCGGAAATAGAATAGAAATACGTAGAATAGGGAATAGAATACGGAAATACGTAGAAGAGCAGTCGCACACGACTCGCGTTACAAGCTGTATGATAAATCTTTGTGTAATATTTTGAAGCATTTTGTGTGTAACTGTTATCATTTCATATGTTTTTTTCTCTTTAAAAGTACATAATTTAATAATTTTGAACAAACGAAAATTCATGAGTATGTACAATAAAATTTATTGAAGAAGGGACCTCAACGATTTAGTACTTACCGTAAGTAGATTCAGTGTTGTAATATTTTTTCAACAACTGTGTAGGTATTCGAATTTCAAGACTAAAGGGAATATTGATAATAATCATACTCAATTATAAAATATACTCATTTTGAAATTGCTTTATCATGACGAAACATTTTATACATAATAAACAAAGTTTATTTATATCACTCAGTCGTATGTTCACTTGTTTTCATATAATATCATTTCAAGTAATTTGGTAATAAAATAACAACACAATAAATGTATTGATTGTATAACATAAGTATGTCAAGCCTACAAAATAGTGTGAGAAGTATACAAACAGTGCGGTAGAGACATTTGGAATGTTACAATCCTTATAAGGGGATTCAGGGGCTCAATCGGGATAGTTCGGGAACTATCTCAACGCAGCTTAGATACATTTTTTCTTCATATTCGCTTGTATCTTGCACACTACCAGATATTGTAATTGATATCATAAGTTCATTACAGCCAGAGAAAACGGGAAAACCCCCGATTGAAAGCCATGTTTTCGTTGATTTCTTCTTAAGAAGATTCACATCCTACAATTTTTATGAAGTTGCGGAAATTTTTAAATTTATTTTCTGAGGAATGTATCAGGTAGTTGGTAGTTACCACGCAGTAGAAAGTTAATAGAAATGTTTTGTTTTCGTTGGTTCTTTCCCACAATGAGTCAAATCTTAAAATATTTATGAAGGTCGATCTAAAAATGCCATTTTTTATCAAATACAAAAGAATAAACTCAACGGATTTTAAGTGTGTTATTATCCTTAGCCTTTTCAGGTTCATTCTCAAAAATGCAAAATTTGCTTTTATAGAGTATCAAGTAGCTTGTATGCAATAGAAACTTTACTAAACGTTTTTGTGAATTACATTGTGCATGGTTTTGTACAACAAGCTTGAACATGCGCCATACATAATTAATGAAGTTAATACCTAGTAGTCGATTGAAATCATTCAACCCTAGCTGTGGAATGTATGTGTTATTATGAGGTTAAAATTTTCCGTATGATCCGGTACCGTACATAGTTTCAAAAAAATTACCTTCAAGGGTATCGAAACACGATGTTGATGCAAAACAAGCACCGAACAAGATTAGGAGCGATTCCATTCCGTTATGAGTTGTTTCCTATTTTATAAAGCTCCGTACGGTTAGGTTTTCACACCAAATGAATGACGTTAATGAATTAAGAATTATGGGTACGATGAAATCAACAACATCATGTATTTGTAATACTTCATACCGTTAAATAGATAAGCAGTTGCAAACAACGCCGGGGAAAATTGTATTACGATTAAGTTAATCATTTAATGATCAAGAACGTTTGAGTTAAGCATGTACCGTACAGAATGAAATAGGATATGATAATAAAATTTCATAGGTAATTGATGGTGAAGTTGTATACAGATATTAATCTTTGTCGGCTGAGTCAGTATCATGCAACATTTTGTTTTGTGTGAAAAAATTCAAATTAAATTTCTTAAATTAAAAAAGAAGCGTACAAAATGTCTACAGATCTCTTCTTACAGTTTAGGAAGTCGCTAAAATACTTACAATCAAGGACACAATGAGATAGATAGGTATGATGGGCCGTGAAAATATGCCTGTTGGAGTCATGATTGCTTTTCCGGTGGGAAATACGAAAGAGCAACCGATCTCTGCATCATATCTCCATTCAGCATAAGTTGGACAGTTGGAATTTTGCAAAACTCTAATAGCATTCGTGAAACACTGAGGTACAGAATCTGCTGCGGGAGATGTGCATGTATTCTCTCACTGGGTCTGTTTGCTGTAGGAACTCTAAAGCGAGAAAATCCAAACGATTCATACTTTACATCAATAAACTATCTATAGAAACAAGGAAATTACCTATTTCAAAACTAGGAAGCTTGAAAAAAGGTTGAATTCGTTAACTGTATTTGCGTCAGTAGTAGAGCGGATTGATTTGTTGAGGCTTATTTTTCTGGTTAGGCTCTTCGGATGTAATTTTGTGGAGCTTTCCTGATGAACCCTCGCTTTCTTCCCATGTTGCAAATCTTGAAATGGCACAGAGTCATGTCTGCAACATCAGATCCTCCGATGAATAACGGAATTTGAAGGCAAGTGAATTCACTAAGGATTGATAGCTATGTATGATTTACCATTAGATTTAAATATTGCTTCCAAGTGTACGAATAGTGGAAGCATTGTGCTCATATTTGTGCGGTGAAGCTCTAGTTTGTCCAATATGGATACTCTCCCTGCCATTTTATACTTTAACCATAGTAAATTTAACTAAATTTAGACAGGCTTATATCGTGACAAGTAAAATGGAAACTCCCTGATTGACATTTTGTCCGGTATTTTGTAGATTCTTGTTCTCGATACAGATTTTAGTGCCACAGTATGATTACAATGTTATTCTCAGAAATTAAATGGGTTTGGCTTATACGACATTTACGAATCAGCCAGTTTGATCTTTTGTTCAATTTCATGAGACGTCTTTAGCCCTATCCTGGTTGAACAGAACTCAGAGAGACCCCCATTTTTATTTGTCACCGGTTTTTCGTACGCCTTTATCTTCACCACTTCACAGTAAATGCATTTTACTCACTCCGCTATATCCTTGATTTAGATTATATCGTTGTTCCATTTTACAAGATGGTTCTACAAGGCTCTTCACGAGCAGGAATTAACTATTCACCAAAATTCTATAGATCAGCAATCTATTGTTGACCTCGACCTCCACATTTTTGGTTCAGCTTTGAATTAGTGAGTCTAGCTTTTTCCGACATACCCAGCCTAGGTGATTGAAGTGTGAACTTTCGTCTCCATTCCCCCGAACCCTTCAATTTCTATCCAATTTCGATGGCTACAGATACGAATTTTATTTCATAATCTTCAGTGGCATTTACTTGTTCTCGATTATTAAATGCTTATCATAAGCCTGTCAAGAAAATTAAATCTATTACGTCTACGATAAGTAAATGGGTATTTTTTTTTATCTGACTGTAATTGGCCACAGTCTAGCCCATTGCTAGGATTGCAGGACGTAAAGACTTGAAACCCAAATGGTAAAAGTCGACCTAAAACGAATAACGCGAGTGGAAATTCGAATTCTCAACACCTTTTTTTAGTCATTGAAAAGCATTTAAATTGCAGGTAAACTTGAAAGCAATAGATGTCATCAAAGATACAGGAAGAAGGACTAGGATGAGAATAAGATGAAGCTTGGTCAAAGCTATCTCGATTAAAAGGCTGTTTTGATCCATTTAATCGGCATCATATTCAGCTAGAGCCGGAGTAAGTAAAGTAAACAAGGAATTTCACCTTGGATTTTCGTCCGACTACCCGGAGGTGTCGCGGACGTCGCCAGCCGTCCTCCAGAGAGGATCGGAACTAGGTCTGACGATTTTCCCTCTTGGCTTCCCATTGCCTCACGCCCCTGGGTTGGGAGCGTTTTGGATTCACGCGATATCGAGATCAGAGGTGAACTGTCTAACGACAGGACCGGTATACTACACTTGATAGGATTTTGGCCATAATCATTGGTGCCTGCCGGATTCGAACCGGGAAAATCAGTACTCCCACTGAAAGTAAACAGCCAAAGGACTGATGCCTTAGCTCGCTCGGACAACCTGTCAGCCAGAACCAGATGTTCTCTTCATTTCAAACTGATCCCAACGATTTCTTTATTACCAGCAAAGTTTTTGAGCCACCTAAGATTGTGGAGGGAGCTGATGCTCAATGAAAGAACATTGGAAAATCTTAGGTATGATGGAGCATACAGGTAGTCCATGTAACTACGCTCCCTCGCCTTATTTTCTCAAATTTCCGGTCGGAAAATTCACAACAAATACCTTTTTTCATTATTATTATTATTATTATCTTTTTTTTTTTTGTAGATTTCAAAAACGACAAAATTTCGCTTTGCACCATTCTGCACGTATGCTCAATCGGGACCAACTTTTGTTGTTCTGTCTCTTTCAAAAGTAATTTTAACACTTGAAAATTTTTCGGTATTAAGATTTTTAAACACTTCCCTGTACACCCAAGCTATAAAAGTCAAAGGTTTGCAACACTCGTTACTCGATACGGGCTCAAACTTTTGATTTTGATAAATTTGTTGAAGCACAGCGTATGTGCAGTCCACTGTTTAGTGCATAATGGCTAATAGACAGGGCGAGCGTTTACTTTTAACTACTCGGAAGCAATACATAACAACCATTTATTGAAAATAAGTTGAGACTCGGAAGAAAGTTGCTTACAGCTTGCTCTTTTGTTTATTGACATATCATCATCCTGTTTAGGGTCGATTTCGTTCGTACTTAATACATATCGATGGTTTTCTGAAAATGCTCCAGGTCTCCGAAATTTGCGGTCTCGATCACCAGCCATGTAGAGGTGTGCACTCTTGTCCTGAAATACAGAGTTATTTTTGTACGTCGTAAGTTGGAGTACAACATTGTTTGGAAAGATCAAAGCACTGAGTTACTGCATCTGCTCCTTATCAAAAATGAAGTACTTGTAGTAATTGGATACAGTTACAAGTGAACAAACAAATATTTGTACGTGTTATGTACGCCATCGCAAAACCAGACAATTTAGCAGAAGAGACCTTTACCTGGAGGTATGCTATGAATGACAGAATATCTTCAATATTCAAGGGCTGAACTTCCTCTTGGGATATCGCAGCCGGGGTTGGAGTGAGGAGACCCAGAAGCACCGCGCACACCAAAACGGGCTGGGCGACTCCTGAAAAATTGATACGTACTATGAAAATTTCAAGTTGATATTATAATGGGTTCATCGTTGATCTTGGGAATAAAACTCGGGGACTTCATTATTATAGCGAATATAATAATTATTGTATTACAATAATACAGGAAAGACGCTGTTGTGGTGAAATTCCTTCATTCCAGTTACTTGAACCTGCCCATCCCGGGGCTATAGCTAGCTATACCTGGCTAAGATCCATTTCCAATTAGAAGTTGGGAACGGAGTAAGGGAGAGAGATGTTGATTCATAACTTGGCTCCTTTGTGTTTTCTGAGTAAATCGATGATTTCCGAATAAAATGCCAGTATCTTTAGTGAACCGGAATGATATTAGTCATTGGGCTTGCACATCTGATCTGTGAGACTCCGTAGCTCATGGTTATTACCCATAAGCCTGCATGTCTATTAAATTTCATCATTACACATGCCGAAACCGATACTACTCTGAATATTAGTTTAGATGAAGTTTTCAAGACGACGGTTTTGAATTTTTGCCAGCCACTTTACAGTTAACATGCAGTGGATAACGACGACCTTTCAAAGGAGTCTAAAATTGCACATTTCAAGATTCTCAACAATTCTTCCTTCCTGTAATTTACGGCGTTTAGGGGAATGAGGGGTAATACCGTGCATCGGGTAATGCCGCCCATGGCTGTTTCGGATGTTTGAATCGACACCAGAAACGTGGGAATGAGCGCCGATCCTAAAGAAATGTCCCGCCAACTAGGTTCTAGCGTTACCCTACCTGCAAAGTTAGCCTTCTTGACGTAAGTGCAGTGAGTATTTTTCCGAATCGTTTGATGTTATTTCTTGTGCATCGGAAATAAGCAATGTAAGTCCCATTTTCAACTCTTTTTTAGATTAGTTTTCATGTATATACGCAGAATTTCATCATCTTTCTGAAGCACTAACCAAATTTAAGTTTTGATTGTAAATGAAGTCAGCGTGAATGAATTACGAAAAACGTAAACATTGGGGTAATGCCGCCCATCATATCGGGGGAATGCCGTGAATTTCTGAAACGTCAAAAAAAGATGGAAAAGAACAACAAATAACCAACAGAACCAGGAAATTCAGCTGGATTTTGATCAACTGGGGAACTCTAGCAGAGATGGGGTGCAGAAGAAGAAGAAGAATTCTTGACTTCGTCTTTCGTGGAAATCATGTGTAAAATTGAAAGACCTCAAAAATAATTCGCCTAAAGAGGAAGCGCAAGAGAAACAGAAGTGAGAGCAGTGACAGTGATGACTGGGGAGATATCTCTGAGGGAGACCTTGTTGGAGACACAGACGAATATGTTGAAGAATTCTTGACTTCGTCTTTTGTGGACAGCTTGTGTACAATTTGCCAAGAAGCCGATAATAATTCGCCAAAGTGGAATTGCAAGCACTGCAATCACAGCAGCCACTACATGACGACCTGTTCCATTTTATAATTTTGTTGAAAAGCTAAATATTAATGTGGGTTCACTACACATGACTATCGTCGTTCATTTTAACTATAGTTTATCGACTGTTTTCATGGTTTTTATTGTCATAAATAAACTGAATTGAATCCCATTAGAGCATTCCTCGTACTGTACCTGTTCCGACTCAATGCTCGGTACATTCAACACTATTTTCTCCATTTGTTGTTTCCAGGGCATTATGTTAATGAAAACTATGAATGGCTGAGACAGTTATTTTTACTAATTAGAAAGTAATATTTGATAGCAATAATAAATAAAATCACCCAAGGGCTCGGACCGGGTGAGAGCCCACCGTTAACACCGTACGGCCAACTATTCGTCCTCTTCCCCTAGATCAATTTTTGGTTTATTATTCAATAATAAACCACTGTTATCGCTCTTGAAAAAAAAATGCTAACCCCCCCCCCCCCCCCCATGAAAATTTCATGGTTTACGTTTGAAAGGGTGTAGAACCCGAATCTGCAATAACATTTTTTCGTCCGTCCGCCGTACGCCGTACGTACTATTTCTCCCAAACGGTTGAAGCAAAAAGCTGAAATTTTCAGGAAAAATCCATGTTGGTTCGGCAACGCCCCAATTCTTGAGCCAGCTCTCTCACTTAATTTAAAGTGCCCTTTAAGGGTTGTCAAAGTTTTGTAAAATCCCTAAAATCAAAAAAGTCAAGGCGGCCTAAATTTGGACTCTTTTTGAAGAACTTTCCATGAGGAATCGAATGAGCCCCTCACCAGGTCCGCAGGTCAAACCATTCCCGATCTATGGCCCGATTTATGGTGCCAACATTCGCGTTATTTTGGTTTATTATTGTTTTTGTGTTGATATCAGTAACCTAGTGACGTAGTGATGCAGTGATGTAGTAATGTGGATACTGGAGTGAACTCCTAAAAGGCTTTGTAGCCGATACACGGGTTGAAGTATTCTGATAATTTTCAGGAAAAATCAGAAAATCTGACATTTTCAGGAAAACGCTGCAAATTCTTTCACTGGGGTTTATTCAATTGGCTTGCGTTCATGATTTGAATTTCTACTAAGCTTTGGAGTGTGCGTGTTTCACAGGTGATAGAGCGATTATTGAATTTCAGGAGATATGCATAGGGCACGTAAATCTGTTCTCAACCAAAATACCTATTTGGATCGTTCAGTTGATCATATTTGTGTGCCTCCTGAAGTTCAATAATCACTCTATCACCTGTGAAACACGCACACTTCAAAGCTTAGTATAAATTCAAATCATGAACGCAAGCCAATTGAGTAATAAACCCCAGTGAAAGAATTTGTAGCGTTTTTGTAGTTTAGTTACCTTCTTATTAAAAAATTTTTCTTCTCGAGATCTACTCATAAAGCACTTGCGATCGACCGTTTGAGCACTCCTGGCCTAATGACTTATTAAACATAAGCTCCATTCATCGCAAGTTCTCGAAGTTACTGGTAACGACTGTTATCCGTTTTCGGCATGGAACGATTGAAACTGGTTGCGGTTTAGCATTCTGATTCCTGATGGAGTTAATCGAAAACGATTTCAGCGGCGGAAACTATTGGAATTTCTATCAAAGACCGGAAACATGCTCTACCATGCCTCGCCTACACAACGGAAATGCGCTGAGTGACGATTCGGTGTATTACCGAAAGAGTTTCGAATTCAAACGTGATTGTTCCAATGGTGGATCCTGTCCCTGAACAAATACGAGCAGTCAAATCTAAAGTAGAGCTGCTGTCTCATATTCAAATACATCTTCGCTTGTATAATTTATATTTTAAATGGTCTTTAGTAATAGTGATGGAATTTGAAGAAGGAGCAATAAGGGTAGGATAGAATAGATTAGAATTTGAAAAAGTGGATCAGGTTAAGAATTTCCCACCGTTGGAAGTGGCACATAGTTATTCATAATGATTGCCACAGAAATGTTTGTGTTGATAAGTGGGATTTAGAATATATTTTCGGGTGATATTGTAGGAGCACATGTAAAAGAGAATCCAAGGTTTATACAGAGCTAGTTTAGGAAAACCCTATGTATACGTCCGTAGATTTTCTCGGAAAGTATAGAACCAAACTTGAGTAAAAAACGCTGTAATTCTTTCACTGGGGTTTATTATTCAATGATTCATGATCTGAATTTCTACTAAGCTTTGGAGTGTGCGTGTTACACAGGTGATAGAGCGATTATTGAATTTCAGGAGGCACACAAATATGATCAACTGATCAATCCAAATAGGGATTTTGGTTGAGAACCGATTTAAGTGCTGTATGCATCTACAGAAATTCAATAATCGCAAGCCAATGAATAATAAACCCCAGTGAAAGAATTTCCAGCGTTTTTAATAAAATTTCTCATAACAAATGTTTTACATTTGCGGACAGGATGTTTTACACAATCTCAATAAATTTCAGTTGCTCTATTCTTGGTTTTCTACGTGTATGTCTGTACCCAGTACACTGCACCATTGTCAAGACCGAACTTTTGTTTCCTAACGAGGGACTAGTAAAGGTTGCTATTCTCTGTAACGCCTGATCCCTCGTTAACGGAAACTTGGACAGTTTTAGTTAACAACTACCCACTGTGCTCTCGGCGTCGCTCCAATGGGGATGGGGTAGTTTTCATGAAAAAGATTTAAATTTCGTTTTTGGTCGCCAGTCCCTTTATGAAGTTAGGGAAACGAAACATTAAAAAAAACTACCTGAGCCCCTTTTTTGGGAAATAGGTCTTGAGCGGACGAAACGACACTATTTTGAAACCATGACTTCAAGCATAAAACAAAACAAAAATGAAAAGCTAAGTGCAACCCAGCCTATGTTTTTCTCAACTTTGGTGTGTGATATAGCCCTTCCTCTTCCTTCTTCTTAGGAAAATTTATTTGACACCAGACCACATCCCACGCTGCCAATTTCCCCATCCTTAAATCCCGGAGAACCATTGGTTACGAGTTTGTTTTATTGACAAAACTTCTTATTGAAATGAAGTCGTGCCTTAATTACCTGTGATTTTCAGTTACAACTGATCGTTGTTAAGGTCCACATTTTGTGCACATTTCATTCTCTCTTGAAAATGTGTTGCTCAGGCACTAAGGTCATTTTGACACTGGCACCCTTCAATTGTGCTAGGGCCAGTATTATACCGTATATGTACTAGTGACTTACCAGAAATAGAACAAAATACAACAGCTACATTTGCTGATGACACTGCAGTGTTGGCAGTTGCAGAAGATACTGTTAAACACTCTGAACGGCTAAAAGGCCACGTCAACGAAGAGGCCGTCCATCTCCTAGACGTTGACCACCTTTTTCGAAGACTAAAGAGAAAAAAGCCGTTTGAACTGACACTTGACGTATAAAGTAACTTATCGCGAGTGAAGTGCGAACAAACTATTATTAGAACAAAAGGAACTCCTGTTATGTACAAGAGGACTGCATATTAAATTATGATACTAGAAATAAGTTACTAATAAGTTGTTGAAACTGACCTGATTGTAATTAAAATAAATAAAAAAAAAACCTTTAATTGGTGAGTCACCTTACTACGTAATTGCGCGGCCCCCTGGAGCCTAATCTCGCGGACCCTTTGGTTCGGGCAACCATCTTGAATATTCTCGGATTCCCCAAATCGTTTTGGGGTCTCTGGAAAGATTCAGGATAGATTGGAAAAGTTCCAGGCCAGTTATCGGGGTAAGATCTTTAATAATACAATACAGTGAAAGTTGCAAAAAGGTATCTTATATAATACAGTGAGAGAGAGAGCAAAAACCATTTCAAGATACATCACATTATAGCCGTTAGGCTTTAAGCGGAAATCATCCGGGGGTGCATAAGGCGAAGCCCCCGTTGAGGCGCGCAGCGCCGAGTTTTATTCTACCTGTCATAACTAAACTTAAACATAATCTAAAATACGTGACTCTTTTGATAGTAGTGCTTGTTCGGATAGGCAGCAATCATGCGTAGATATCCGTTCGTTAAGTCCGGGGAGGGCGAGGGGCTCCTATTGAACAAAATAAATTTTCCGTTAGACTTTCAGGCTGACAAAAAAGAATGGAAAATGAATGGGAAAACTATTCCTTAGACAAAAGGCCTAATTCAACTAATAATCGGGTTCCAACGAGGTACGTATCAATAATGAGTAGATTATTGGAACCTGAGCCGGTGGTTTGGGAGAATATGTAGGCAACTCTCCTTCTGATTTGATTTTGTAACACAATCCGCGGAAGTTGAATTATCCATTGACGAAACAGAACGGTCCTGCACACATGATGAAAACAATCAGTAAATTCAACAGGTTTTAACCCCGCTCTCGTCTTACCCCGGACATTTGAGTGACACCCGCCTTGAAGAAATAATCCTGGATGCTCCAGCTGTCGATTTCCGCTTAGGAAAATGGATGCCTCAACCAACAGTTGAACATTGCGAAATTAAATCCTGCAGAATGTAGCACACATGTTTCCATGAAGTCGTCTGACAAAGTGCTGGTAGGTGGACTCTCCAACTGCTACGGGGGGTCGCTCTTTATCGCTTGTAGTCGCTGGAGAGAGATGGCTCGATACAAGTTGATAGCCGGGGGGGGTTACCTGACTGAAGTGGACTCATCTTTGCCGAAGATGTTGAGCTAGAAATTCGCTATTTTATCACGGAGTCGTGTATTTGACGATGTCATTTGTCAAAATACGGAATATATGGATCAGCTAAAGGACTTTTGTGGGTAATAGTGGTAATAGTTTTTTCGATTACCATTACTTGTAATCGGAAAAAGGAATCGTTTTTTATGTGGTAAATTGAAATAAAAACGACCAAATTTTCAAAATTATGAACACTTGAGAACTCATAATTATTATATTACCCCTCGGACTCTTCATTCGGGTTTTCGACCAGTTAGGTTTTGCGAGAAGTTTGAAAAATTTCATTATGATACACCAGAAAACATAAATTCAACAAATGGCTTCTGATTAATTAAAAAAATTGCTTCAAAACGAAACAAAGCTGTTCAAAACATTAATGAAAAGAGAAAGACCATTTCATATTCAGCAGGGGTTGCCTTAGTATCTCATAGTTGGAAGCCGAGTAACAAAAATGGGAATAATTCTGCTTAATTCTCAGCCTTCGAAACAGGACCATTCTTAATCACTTCTAAAAGACGAAAGAAAAGAAAGGGGCGAATTCCAAAGGCATATCGTGGTCTCACGACCTGGATCGTGGCAAAAAAATTGGACAGAGACGTCACTTTCTGTGAAATCATAGGGCTAAAATATTTAAAAACCAGAATATAAAAAGTTTCGAAATAACACTAACGTTTTTATGTTCGTTATTGACGGACATCGCTTCAATGAATTAAATGAGCCCCCTCGAACTGCTTTGGGAGCTTTGGCTTTCCCTAGTAAGGGCCTGAACATTGACAGAAAACAGAATAGCGATGACCGTGAATGTGGTTGTGTTCGTACTTACTAGCTGCCGTCCTATCAAGGTTATACAGGGGGTAACAGATAACGTGCAGTACTTCACCCACGTGTTTTACAACCAATTTCCAATAAAAAGTGCCTCGCATTTGAATGATTAACAGGAGTACAATCCAGTTCTTAGCTACCGACACGACAGTTCCGACGGCCCCCCCCCCCCCCCCGTTCAACACTCCTTCAACTAACCTTCGGGTGGGCTCCTTCCACCCTTTGTTATCGGACCAACATGGATTTTTCTGAAAATTTTTGATCTTTTGCTCCAGCCGTTTGAGAGAAATCGTGCGGCTTATGGCGTACAACGTACGGCGGACGGACGGAACAATTTTTATTGCAGATTCGGATTCTGCACTCTTTGAAACGTAAACCATGAAATATTCAGGGGGGGTTAGAATTTTTTTTCAACAATGGTTTATTATTGAATAATAAACCAAAATTGGTAGGAGGCACTTTTTGTTGGAAATTAGTTGTAAAATGTGCAGGTGAAGTACTGCTCATCTTAGCTGATACACCATGTATTCTACATTCTATTAGATTCTTAAAATATTTTGTTACGATTTTGAACAATGTCTTAAGTACTAACAATTTCTGTACTCCAACGTACTCAAATTTCAGAACAACTTAACATAAGTGTGGAACAAAAAATGACAAAATCAGGTCATTTGGTGAAACTTTATCAATGCAACTTTTTTATGACTCCGCTAGACTGAATGTTATTAGACCAAGGCAACCAATCCTAGTGAAAACTAAACAGAACAACAAAAGAAAACAATATTCTACGCAACTGGGAACAAAGTCTGCCCAACGCTCAGTGATATCAAGTAACCCACCTTTCCAGGTTGAGACAATCTAGAAAGTCCAGACTGCGGAAATTGTCGAAGGTAGCCGGAAAACGAAACCCTGATGGTTCAAAATGAAAAGTTCTGCTTCGCCTCATTACTCCCAGCTCTTGTTGATTCGACCAACGGGAGAGAGGAAAGGAAAGAGACCTGTTGATTCAAGTCCTATCTGAAAATGTTAGTGGTTACTCCGAGACCAATCAACCTCAACTTTCCAACTCCCACTCAGCTGGATGGGAAATTACCGAAAGGTTCGACATCGATCCGGAAATGTCTTTCACGCATTACGATGGCCTACTCAAGTGGAATCGTTATCAAAGAAGGTTTTTCCTTCAACTTCAAATTGATGTTTCATTCCGCTCCCGCCATCGAAATCATTCCAATATCAACTAAATTGCGATAGGTGGTGGCCATAAATACCTGAGGTCGACAATTCATCAGGATTCTGGTCACAGCAGTACAAACACATTTTACTCTCTTAATTACATAGTTGTAAGTTGATCGTACTGTAAAAAGTTAATATAGCTTTTGTAAATTTTCTTTTGCAAATATTAAAGCAAAGTTATTTTAATGTTCAAAGCGGGATGAAGATATGTAGTTCTGAATGCAATGCTACGATTTAAATTAAACGACTTTACTTATAGTTATTTTGCCAAAATAATTGACTAATTACCACAATTAATTCATGTTGACATAGGAGATGTTTCAGTTTCAGCCTTAGCCTAACTAAGGCAAACAAATATTTCGCCGATGTTCTGAATGTTCTCGATTAAACACAACTTTCACTTCTAGTATATTAGGTAATTTTAAGTGAATTCACGCCAGAGTCGGAAAGTTAATTCTTAATAGCCAAAAGGCTACTGATGAAACCGCATAACAAGCGATCCAACATCCTCATGTTCCAGTACAATGGCTTGAAATAAACTCCTGTAACCTTAATGCACTCCTGTGCATTTTGGAAGGAGGGAAAAGAGCATGGAGAATGTTTCAAACTGTCTTCGATGACAACCAGCTACCACGCTGAAATGGTGGGAATAATCAAAGCCATTGAGTTCTAAGTCTATGAGAAGGGAGTTTTTAGTCTAGGAGACAACGAAAGTTGTCTGATTTCCTGTCTTTCCCACACAAAATCAGCTCAACATCATTCAGTAGAGCTTCAAATGGATTGATGACCAGATTACTCCATCTGCTCCACGTCTGTAGAGTGATTGGAGTAGACGTCAAACTGTTGTGGAAACGAAATCGTCGATAGAATGGCCAAATACGGAGCAAGTAATGGTTCAGAGGCTAGCGATGAATATCGAGGTAGAGGATTATTTCCCTTCGATCTTTGAGCATCATTGGGCAGATTGGCAGAACAGATTCACAAATAGCGAAGGAGGAACATTCAACAAGATGATTCAGCCTGTACCACCTCGTAGACCCTGGTCAATTCGAAGGGAGGTCTTAAGGAGAACAATGTGCCGAATGAGAGCGAACTACGGGATGTGCGACAGGTACCTGTTTTTCATTGGGAAGAAGTCATCGTCAGAGTGTAGCGGCTGCACGTATCGAAATGGGTCTCTCGAACATCCAGTTATGGAGTACAATTATTACGAGGCGCAAAGAGAAGAATTTTTGAGAAGTGTCACCAAATTAGTTTTTTTTTTTTAATTTATTGTTACAACTGATTTAATATACAAACCATCTAGCAACTTCATTTATAACGAAGTAATATCACTTTTTGTGGTTCAGTAGTTCATTATCTAAGTCACAAAGTCACAAACACTAATCAGCGTCTGGTCACAACTAGGTCCGGCGGCTTGGTCCTCTTGAGTCGCCGTACCTCTTCTCTGTTGTCCAGGGTATACAGGATTTTGAGATTTTGGTGTCTGTGCAGCCGAATTTCATGATCCGCTGCAATTCTCTTTATCGCGTCTCTCACCATTTCCACTTTGAGGTCAGTTGTCCTGATATACCAGGGTGCGTTGACAATACTCCTTAAGATTTTATTTTGGGGTGTCTGGATAGTGTTGACATTACTGTTGCTCGTGCAGCCCCATAGTTGGCAGCCATAGGACCAGATGGGCTTAATCATTTGCTGATACAACAGCAATTTGTTATGGGTGGATAGTTGAGATTTCCTACCCAGCAACCAGTTCAGCTTCCTAAGCTCAGCGTTGACCTGTTCTTTTTTCTTTTTGACGTGTTCTTTCCAGCGTAGCTTGGCATCCAGCGTCATGCCCAGATAATTTAGCAGTATTTGAATACGGAATTTCTTGTGAATTTATGGTGATCGGGATGTTTTGAATTTTGCGATAAGTGAAGTTTATATGCGTACTTTTTGTTTCATCAAGTTTAATTCGCCATTTGGAGGTCCATTGATAAAACCAAATTAGTGATAAATCCCTTCAATTATATGACTTTACTCCTGCAAAACCATTATTCCGTATATAAAGAAATTTATGAATTTTTGGGATTATGTAATGTACATGTTTGAAATGACGGATGATAACTATGGCTGCATAAACAATTAATGTAATTTCTGTCATTAAAAATTAAGTTTCAACAAACGGATTAACATCAGTAAATTCGTTTCGACAAACGGTGTAAAATGATAACTTCTAGTAAATTTGTTTCAACGAAAGGTTGAAAATAATGAAAACGTAGAACACCAAGGAGAATAGAAATTGAATAATCCAAAATGTGAGCCAACGAGGTAGCAGAAAGTGAATGAGTCAACTTGTTCACCTCCTACAGAAAGGCTTGAGTCAACTATTTGATCCGCAGGTCTCAATACAGTTAACAGGCAGTATATTAGGTATCCTTCGTTCCTCGTCTGAGTGGACAGTACCCGCACCCCAGGAGCGAGATCAAACCATATTCCAGCCGGCGGCTTACCCTAGGCCGTATCCATACTATGAGTTGAAGAGGAGCAGCGACAGAGGATCCCCCGTGCCCCATGACAACATCCCCTGACATCTCACCACGCGCCTCGAGGTGTGTTGCTCGTAGAGACAGGCAACATAATCAATTAAACGAGCAGGTGCCCCGACACCACGAAGAAAATCGGTCAGGACGTGCGTAGTTGTCATAGTTCTGCAATAAACCACGGAAATGTAGCTTTTGCTGACAGAAGGGGGTAATGGCCAATTCTTTCAATCGCTGCTGAAGTGAAAATTCCCGCAAATCAATCGAACATCCCAACAAATCAAACAAATATATATACATAATTACTAAAACCAACGACTATTGGAGATGGACCGTTAATGGGTCTAGAAGTAGATTTTGATTGTTCGCATCCGATGTTGAAGCGACGTTGATTCGATGGGGAAAGCGAAATAGTAGGTGATTCTCGCCTTACCGAACAAACTACTTTTGATTTAAATTTAATCAAATATTCAAATAAGATTAAATTATTTCTTAGTTCAGATTGAATGCAGTTGAACATCCTGGTCCTTATTGAAACTGCCAGTTTCAAAAATAATAAAAGTACCAATACAATTTGAGTCCATTGGTCTATGCAAAATTTATTATTAAATGTGCTTGTAGGTAAAAAAAAGAAGTACCTATTTGATACTTTAGAATGAACCCTAATTCAAAGTTTGAAGAGGGCTTACCTGAGGACACGAAAGGGTAATTGAACGATTTTGTTCACTCTTAGGTAATACAATTGCGGTACAAGTGAAGCGTAGGTAGGTGTTCTATTTTATCTTGCTGTATTTCAGTTGTTCTCCTCGTAAATTGCAGTACATTGTACATATTGACATTCCAGTAACATGTTGAAGAATATGGAATGACCGGAGTAAGTTTCTATTACCAGCTACTGTTCTTTACAAAGGGACTTGTAAAAGTTGGTGTTACCGGAGTTGTATTTAAGATGAAGTCATAAAATTGTCTTTGGGCATCTAGAAGTCAATTACAAAGTATGGATATCAGTGATCAGCTGAAGGCCCTTGTGTCTAATTTCGTTCCCAATCGATCTAACGAGTAGAAATGTAGATGGGGCTATTTTTAAGGCATCAGGATTCGCTTGTCAATCTGCAAACCATTCCAAGCTCTGGGCGCCAACTAAGTCCGAAATTAAGCTTCTAAATGGTCTCTTCTAAATTTCATTAGCGTCGGATGTTTTAGATTTCATACACGGGTTGAAGCATTCTGATATGCATGCCCCATCTTACGAAATTTAAAATTTTCAAATAGAATATTTTTCCATTGTAATCGCTCTTGAAAAAACGCTGCATTCTTTCACTGGGGTTTATTATTCAATGATTCATGATTTGAATTTCTACTAAGCTTTGGAGTGTGCGTGTTTCACAGGTGATAGAGCGATTATTAATTTCAGGAGATATGCATAGAGCACTTAAATCGGTTCTCAACAAAAATACCTACCTATTTGGATTGATCAGTTGATCATATTTGTGTGCCCCTGAAATTCAATAATCGCTCTATCACCTGTGAAACACGCACACTCCAAAGCTTAGTACAAATTCAAATCATGAATCATTGAATAATAAACCCCAGTGAAAGAATTTGCAGCGTTTTGAAATGTTATTGTTGCTGTCGTTTCATTTATTTTCTTAGTGGATGTCTAGGTCCTTTATCAAAAAATTAGCGGTATTAAGGTAACCTGCCATAGACTTCGTTTAGTAACTTTTTATGGATCAGTGATATTTGTCGAAAGGCAATGTAATAAAGAAACGGAGAACGTATGAATGATAATTTTCATTGTTTAGTTTGTGTGATACCATCGTGTAATAATAATTATTACACAATGGTATCACACAATGTTAATTATCATCACACAAACAATTACTGTCAGTGTTTAATTTTCAGTAAAAACTTATAAATAATAAACAGAATTAACATCGAAAGAACATTTTATTTAAAAGATTGAGTAATCTCGACATTTCCCCTATTTAACATTCTACCCTTTCGCTGAGAACCATCCCCTCGCGTCGGTTGATTGTATTTTCTCTCCTTATATTGTCAGGAAATGAGATCCTGTTTATATGCTTTCTCATCTAGTTCTTACTGTTGCGCAAAGCATTTTGCAATATAACTTTCTGTGAGGACATGTTCATCGGGCGCTTTTTGTCGTATTTAAATAAGTTATGACTCAAATGTATAAGTTGTGACATCCGTGACGAGATATAATTCAAACTCATCTTACATTACAAACATGATTTGAAGTGAAATAAACCTTTTCTTAATAGCATACATAATCTAATAACCGAAAAACTAGATAAAAATAGAGGTTTCTTTTTTTGTAATTAACCTATCAAAATTTATTTACATTCGTTATCGCTCAGATGCTAATTATTATTGGTATCATTTTTTTTAATTTTTAAAATTATTATTAGTGGGTTTCAGTGGGGTGACCACATTCACTTTGAATCTTTTGTTTGAAGCGTATTTATTTCTTCGTATTTGATAGATACGTTTCGTCCTGCAGCGAGGACTTCTTCAGTCTACAACTAAGCATAAAAGTATTCTTTGAGTTCTTTGCATTTACATAGTGTGTATATACACAAATGGTCAAATGATCATATTTCTTACAAATACCTATTGAACCTATCAGCTTATTTACTATATATCTTATATATTAATATTGCTTACCTAACTATGTCATAAATATAAGTAGAATTTAGGCATTGACGTCGTGATGCCACCACACATCTCTTCAGTTGTTGTTTAGTACTGAAATTAATATTTTTTTATATGTTATATTGTTATTTGTCTATATATTAAATATGTTATATTTGTTTATATGTTATATGTTTATGATTTATGTGTATGTAATTTTTAGATGTTATCTATTATTACATTGCATTGATGTTTTACCATTTGTGTATATACACACTAAGTAAATTCAAAGAACTCAAAGAATACTTTTATGCTTAGTTGTAGACTGAAGAAGTCCTCGTGCAGGACGAAACGTATCTATCAAATACGAAGAAATAAATACGCTTCAAACATTCGCGTTACAAAAGATTAAAGTGATATGTGGTCACCCCACTTCATAAAACCCACTAATAATAATTTTAAAACTTTTAAAAAAAAAATGGCTTGCGATAATTTAATAAGCTTTAGCATGTTTTTTAATTTGTGAAATTTACGCTGCTCATTTAGATTGATGCTGCTGACATTCAATTTCAATTTAACTGATATATCATCATCCAATTTATTATAGGCAAAGCTTATCTAAAGTGTTCAGATGTAACTGAAATATTTTTGGATCACGAAGAGTTTTTCGTGACCTCTTGAAAACCACATTTGACTTCTATTCAAGGCCCGCAGGTAACGGTGACTGTACTTGCCGCCTTTACCTCATTGTCATGAATCCCGTTCTTATGTGAAAGTATTTAAAGCCTTTAATGGACTCGAAATTCCCCAAGCTGCTTTGTGCCGTAGGTTTTTCCCAAGCCACCCGTTTTCTGGAAAACTAGTCTCCCCCCCCCCCCTAGTACCCTGGGGTTTCTCGGGGTAGTTGTAACCCCGTCCCTGATTGGTTTCTACTATCCCCCTCTCTGCTCCCCACGATTCCTCACCCACTCTAGATTTTCTTCACTTCCCCTCCAAACAAAATTTTCCCGTTTTTTGGTTAACAGAATCCAGAGTCAGTTCTCTCCTTCGTTCTCTAGCTTGCTCTTACACCCTTGTTAACTCGATTAACTTCATATCATAGCTATCAAAGTGACTTCACTTACCTAACTAAGTAGTGGCAAAGCAGCATATTTTGTGATATCGTTGACTACCCGCGAAACATCAACTTCGGCAGAAGCGCCTCAAGATTTTATTCTACAACACCTTTATTTATTTTATTGATTCACTATATCAACGAATACGAATCGAATGATGTATTTCCATACTCGTTCATTGAACATGTACGCATTGATTTGAAATATAGCTCCATCAGTTAATTGCACAACCGTTTATATCTTCAGTGGGTTCACCTTAACATAAAGCTTAGTGTAACTTAGAAAATAAACATATATAAAAACATTGACGTAGGCACCACCCCACAGGGCAATTATGAAAATAAACTGAGCACCTACGTTCGCTTCATTTGTCCGCCTACGAGCAGGAAAACTCCTCTGTTATTAAATCACCTGATTCAGAGTTCACAACAGTTCATATTCACAACCATGTTGATGTTGTTCGCCTGCAAAAGGGAGACCGAACGGATTACAACAAAACGGGTTGTGTCTTATTTTTATTTTAAAAGTTTTTGAGGACCCGGTTTGACACAATATGGTTTTGAGGACAATTTGGGCTAACAAATCGGCCATCCTCTGCGGAAAACGTTCAATAATCATGAAAATTTCTGAAGAAGGTGATTCCTGCGTTTGTATATCATGTCAGCGTGCATAGTCAGTAGGGCGTCAACGAAAACGTTTGAGATGAAGGGATTCGATTTCAAATAAGATTGAAAAAACTAGCAAGTACTTGGTATCTGTAGGGCTTTGTAAGCTCTTAAGTTCTTAACTGCCTCAACAGCTTCTTTCCCCAAATTTTCAAAAACTCCTTGTACGCCTTCTTTTCTTGACCCAGTTAGAAAGCTGGTTCTCTGGAGATTTGGACTTGAAATAATTCACATGGAGATCGTCTAATCAAAAATCTCTTCGCTTTGAAAATTGTATGCCCTACAGATCGTCAACTTGGAATGATTCGGAGTAATTCTTTCAGATTGTGTTCAGTTGAAACTACATTATCCAATTCGTAGTGCTTGGTTACCATAAACCATAGTTATGATAGCAGATAAAGGAGACATTTTAAAATCAAAGCTAGATTTAAGTGAAAGAGTGATGTGATTAGGTGTCAAATGGGTTAAGGGGTGTTGCTATCGCATACTTTGATTCCCTTAGTGTTCGTAAATAAAGCAGATGAACTGTGCGAATATCTACAAAAATAGTTAACTTCAACGAGAACTATCAAATAATATCAAGTAGGACTGTGATGATTTAAAATTTTTTTAAACAACTAAAGGGGGTGTTTCCCATGCTCGATGATGGGTGTTTCTCAACAAACTGTAGCGTTGACGGTGCTTTCCCGCGCCGGGATCAGGTGTGGAGGCAGGTTCGGCGGTGGCGATTCCACGATGACCAAGGAGAACCCAGACAAGCGGTTTATGGGGAAATTTATTGGAAATTAGGCCGTTTATGCTGCGAATATTGCGAAAAATAAATTATCCTGGCGGCTAGAAAGTTTTTTTAAATAACGATGTGAAAAATTGCTGGGAAAACGATTAGCTGGGTGACGAGACCGGAAAGTGTGAGGCCCTCGTTCAGAAAGCGAGAGTCAGTTACCCCGGGACCCAGCATATATATTCAAAACCCTTCAAATGACACATGCACAAAATATTTTGAAGTCTACAAATGCCACATTGGTTGATTACTTTGAATAAGTTGAGGTATTGTAGTCAAATGACAACTATACGAAATTAAAATGAGAGTAAAATGGAGGGAACTTACGAAACTGCTTTACGCTGTGAAAATTAGAAATTGTGGAGATGAAGGAGTGTGGAGGGAAGGGGAGAAGAAAGTATGTGAGAGAGATAGAAGACCAGGAAAGAGTTTCCAAGTGAGACCGACCCAATGGAACGAAATTGTGTTACGAAAGTACCGCGGGGTTTTCTAATACTTTTCACGTACAACCACTCTGTCGGTATTTTTTTTAAACTTCGTCATTTTCCTAATCAACCAACGGTGCGCCTTGTCCAAGATACAAATACAAGGTACGGAGACCCACCGATCAGCGAAAGGGCCCCCGAAGCTAACTTCTTCTAATCGACCTATGGTGTTTATAAATTTTAAATAGAGCTCCTCAGGATTGTCTAGAATACGAATACATGGTTCGGAGGTAGAATAACCAGCTTTACACACTGATACCATAGTTTGATCCCTGCGATATACTTAAGGTGAGTTGCTTATTGCTCAAAGCATCGTCCACATACAGAAAGAAATTAGCGATTCGCTAAAAATTAAACGGCAGGCAATACTTGGTATTACTAGACGTTTTTCAATACCTCTGGATAAGTAACACCCTATTGACCCAAACAACGAAAATTACATAAGTGCTGTTGGCATCGTTAGTCTTTTCAACCCAGATGCAACCTTACAATTATTTAATTAGGAATACAAAGTTCTTCCGATTTAATATTTAAGCAATGTTCCTTTTATTGCATAACAGAGTGACTGTGATTAAGCTTCAGCAACTAGGAGGGAGAAGTATTCAACTGCATGCACGACTGTAGTAGTTACAACGATGATATAAAAATAATGTAGGATATACATTGAGGGAAATACCCTCCGATGAAGAGTAGATGGCATTTTGATAAATTCGATTTCGATAGGTAATACCGGTTTGATTACCATCAGAACGCTGTTTCGACCCACGACTCTTCAACCGCTCCTGGCGTTGCATCATATTGACCCAGAGGTAGAGCTTTTCCTTTCATAGGTTTCATTTAACTTCGCGATATCTCTCATCCCCCAACTAAGGCTGTTTTGTTTGTTTGTTTACGAAATTACGATTGTGTTTCAAGTTCGTCAATGGAAGCCTGGCACAACCGCAATATTGAATGTGCTATTATGGAAATAACTCAGGTGCTTCTTTTCAAAACCAAAAACCAACCACAAAGCACTACAGGCCGATGTGGCCCTTGGCTTCCCTGATAAGCCTGGGTCGAGATTCGTTTGTCTCAGTTGTATCAGTTTGTATCATGTTTCTTATGTTTTCGGGTTTCTTAACAGGTAGATTTTTACAGGGACAGGTTGTTGGCCTATCGCCTAACCTGTTGGAGGACCTGCCTCCTCGCAGTTCACAGGATACTGGATTTTCTTTCGGGATTTACTCCCCTGGGAAATTGCCTTCACCATGGCTAAAGAGCGTCTACCACCGTCTACAGAGTCGAAACCACTTCTGGGTCTCCCAGGCGCCCTCTACGCCGTATGCACGATTTCTCCCAAACGGCTGAAGCAAAAACGCTGAAATTTTCAGGGAAAATCCATGTTGGTCCGACGACGCCCCAATTCTGGAGCCAGCTCTCTCACTTAATTTAAAGTGCCCTTTAAGGGGGGTTGTCAAAGTTTTGTAAAATCCCTAAAAACCTCAAAAACGAGTCAAGGCGGCCTAAATTTGTACTCTTTTTGAAGAACACTCCACGAGGAATCGAATGAGCCCCTCCCCAGGTCTGTAGGTCAAACCATTCCCGATCTATGGCCCGATTTATGGTGCCAACATTCGCGTTATTTTGGTTTATTATTGTTTTTGTGTTGATGTCAGTAACCTAGTGACGTAGTGATGTAGTGATGTAGTAATGTGGATACTGGAGTGAACTCCTAGAAGGCTTTGTAGCCGATACACGGCTTGAAGCATTCTGATAATTTTCAGGAAAAATCATAAAATCTGAAATTTTCAGGAAAACGCTGCAAATTCTTTCACTGGGGTTTATGATTTGATTATGGTGGCTTGCGTTCATGATTTGAATTAATTCTAAGCTTTGGATTGTGCGTGTTTCACAGGTGATAGAGCGATTATTGAATTTCAGGAGATATCCATAGAGCACGTAAATCTTTCTCAACCAAAATACCTATTTGGATTGTTCAGTTGATCATATTTGTGTGCCTTGAAATTCAGTAATCGGAAACCACCTAGAATGATTTTTAGTAGAAATTCAAATCATGAACCCAAGTGAAAGAATTTGCAGCGTTTTTATTTTTATTCAGACGTGAACTACATTGGGAAATTGTATCGCACCATGCCACATGCTGTTAGTGGTGGTTACTGCATCCCACCACCACGGTCGCAGTCTAAAGTCTTACCCGGGACACGCTTCTTTTCCTTATAACTTTAAATAACATTAAATTTCAGTAATATCGGACCCCTAGAACCTGAGAAAACGATGCTTGACTGATTTATGTTTGAGTACGGGCAAAGCGGTGTGGCGGTTCATGAGCAAGAAAACACATCGGAGACCATGCATAGCTCAACACCCACATTCCCTGTGAAATCGACGAGATACTTGTCTTTTCGGTCTAAGTTGATTCGGGTCCTGCTGGAATGCCTCAGCCTCCTTTCCGAAATCAACGTCGCACTTCCACTAGCTCGCACTAGGAACATGATCATTTTATTGCTCGACCTTTTACCTACGATCTGCCTAGATCCACGTAGGTCTTCGCTGCTCATTAATTTAATTGGTTTTGTTTAAATTCTGGCTGTCGCATTCTATTGACGGTGGAGCTTCCCTCCAAAACCACCAATAACCTAGATATAAACGATTTTGTCGATCCTGAACCTCTCTCCCTACAGCTACATAAGCCTGTCTTTCTGGCTCAGTGTAATAAGTTGGATAGTAGTTGATTGGATTTAATTATTCCTGACCATGAGAAACCATTGTACGAGTACATCGTTGTTGTATTGTAGTATCTCCTCACACATGGTTACCACCTAGAATGATTTTTACCCGATTACTCAAAGTACTCGTTTCACCGACCCCTCTATTAACGAGTGGCAATTTTCCACATCAGACCAATCCCAATATTGAAAATTTTACTTCTCCTGTATTTTCAAAAAAACTATGTTTTCGTAAATAATTATTGTCCTTCTTTTCGGTTGAGATAAATTTGTTTTGTTCTCTCCCTCTAGTGTAGTCCTTACTGGACTTAGCTGTTGATTAAATAGTTCTATATTCTTCTTTTGCAATTGCGATCCCCGTTTGAAAATGAATTTAAAAAATTGGATGAAAACTGCAGAAAAAGCTAATTAAAAGGATTCCAAATTCGCGAAGGCGCAACTAACTAATCATGATGATCGTCTACAATGACAATCTTGAAATTGAAGAGAGAACTGTCTTTCCCTAGCTACTGTCCAAATTTCCAAGAAAGATTAGAAGAAAGATCAGTTTGATGAGGAAAATTATGTTTGATGGGTTTTAGGTGAGCGCATGCTGCGTGTAAAGTATTGATTTATGACCAATGAAGTGAAAGGTGATCATCCATATTGGATCTGTGGACATTCGGATAGACAGACAACACGAAAAGAAAGTTGTTCTGGATGGTCTTAAAAGAGGTAATTTTTATTTTAACAGAGAAGTTTCCTCTTCTGAAAGTTAAAAATAAGAGGTTCCTGTACTAATTATTATTGTCTCGGAAGCAAAAATCACTATTAGGAGAGGTTGAAGAGTACTTTTTTTTCTAAAGCTTTAACAAGGCTTTGTGAATCTTCAAGGGCAGTAAAAAATAACCGTGAGGAAATATTTATGAGACGTGCGATAGTCTGGCTATATAGTTCAATATCATTGATCGGGTGAGGGCGAGATTAAAATATTGTGCAGTACATTTCGCGATTTTCAGAAAGTTCAAAATATATTTTACAAGCTGGAAACGGTTGACAACACCAGCCATCTTCATAAGTGCAATAAGAGATAAGAACAACGAAAAACATTTTTTTGTCGAATTCATTGAGACGCATCGTGGTCTCCCGTGGGTGTGGGATGTCAATTCCAAAGACTATGGTAATCGGGAAAGAAGGGTATGATGTGTTGGTAAAAAAAATACCTCGAAAGGTACCTAGGAAAGTTAGTTAGGAAACCAGATGTTGTAAAAGAGATAAATTCTTTGCATGCAAACTTCTGTATAGATTTAAAACGGATTCGTGATGGCGAAAAAAGCGGAGCAGGTGCGGAAGACATTAAGGCCAATCGAAAACAATTTGGAAGTTGGAAAAATTAGGTTGACGTGTGCTTTCATCAGGTCAAGCAACTCGGGAACCCTCATGAGAAGGCGCCTGCTTACAGGACTCTGAATCCTTTGTTATTTGCGTCTTCCCGTTATGAATGTAACAAACGATGAGCCTCATAACCCCGCCGGACCGCTTTAAGATCCCAGCGTCCCAGCCCCCTAACACCTTAAGGCCACCCCGTTCCTCATCTTCAGCCTGGCTGAGGCCGACAATGGCTAGAGCGAGATTAAAAGGACTAAGGGTGGTAAGCGTATGAGTTCAAAGCAAATATTTCCAGACCAGAATAAAAGGAAATTTTTTATTAAGAATTCATCGCCAAGAATAAGTCGATTGAGTTAAATGAAGAAAGTCAAACATCAAAAATATTGAGTTCAAATGATAATGTAACATCCTCAACGTTTTATACATTATTCTGAATGTCAAATCCTGTACATACCTTTGTCCACCCCAATCCTCATATCATGGTGTCTCAGTTAAGTTCGCATAACTTCAAGGGTCGGTTCCCCTACTAATTTGCAACAAAGAGTTTGTTTAGAGGCTTTGCTTTCAAGGTTTTTTTGGTGTTTTACACGATGTTTGAATGTTTATAACTCTATCAATTTACAAAATAAACTTGAATGTGAGGATACCATTGGAAAGCTGAAATTCAGGGCTGGTTTCCGTCGTTGAATGCCAAACGATAGCGCTATTAACTACAGGTAAAAAATTCGCTTGATAGGTTGATTTTGTTTTATTCAATAATTGAAGCTTTTTGGTATATATTTTTCACTTATGAAAATTGTAGAATTTCATGAACCGAAAAGTTCATTTCCCATCAAGCAGGTAGAATATTTAACGCTCTTTGGTACGAAATCCTCAAATTTGAGCTAATTTCGTAAATTAATGGAATTGTGTCCCTGGGTATCCTCAAATGTGGTCCTTGACCCAAGTTTCATCAACTTTCGTTCAGAAGTTTATGAAAAAAGCAATTATTCAATTTTTGGATTACACACATTTTGAAAAGTAAACCACTCATTTACTCTTGGTCGATTATTAAGGTTTATTATTGAAAATAATAAAGCGAAATTTGCACGAGCAAGAGTTAATGATTCTTTAAAGAAGGAACTACAGATCGATTAGGAATGAAATCAGCCAAAGGAGTATGTCAGCTGATCAGTGTGTTTCCATACCTAGAGATTTTACGTTTGTTGTAAAGTCATCGTCATAAATTTAACTCCGTGCACAGCAACCACCCTCTTTACTTTTACGTTCGAATATGCAGGTATTGAGATACAGTTACGTACCGACTTGTTCCCATACATTAACTCCTGCAGCAATAAGCAGCAATTCACTAAATGATAACGAGCTTCCATCTATTCAAATGCTCCCTTCTATCAGATGGACTTTTTCTATTCATCCTTAGCAGGTTGTGTTGATATCACTTCCAAACAATTGTAAGCCAGCAATTAGCTTTTCAATCAGTACCTATACAACACTGGCTGCGCAAAGTAAAATACGAAATGAGTTCCAACGATTGATCATAAATAATTGATTCTGGTCTCAAAACCTCAGAAATAATGGATCGCAATCGTTAGCTAATACGGCTACGTAACTGACTGTATTTTGCCTCTTGTCAAACAACAACGAAGAAAATAACTGAAGACCACTCGTGAGACGTTCAAATAACCTGAAACTCGAATGATAGAATGTTCAACGCTTGTCATTGTTCTCTGGCATTTAATTATATTTCTGTTAACAGAATAACTTCGAAGTCGTGTCAGACTTGTACGTTCGAATATGCAGGTATTGATTCTACAGTCTACTTGATTCTACACATACATTAAAAGTATTAATTCTTCGATTATAACCAATTGAATGGAAACACTTTTGTAAGAATCATAACTTTTCATATCTTCAGCTGCGAAAGTAAAATACGAAATGAGTTCACTGATATTCTGAATCTCAGGTGGTCTCAAAACCTTATAGCACCAAGGTACGTACACAGCTGTATCCTTTAAATGTTATAATAACAACCGAGATGATTGCGAAATAACCTGAAAAAAATAAATTGTTTCGTCCCCAGTAGTTCAAGAAGAGCAAGCTTGTCATTGTCTGTATTAAAGACTGGAGCTAACGTCAAGTCGTGTCAGACTCTATGGGTCCATCAACCCATGATGATTAATAGCGGACATGAGACTTTCGCTTTCTTTTTTTGACCAACGCCGAACAGTAGCTTTTCCTCTATCTTCGACCTCTGTGGACCAAATGAGGAACTAATGAACCTCCGTGAGTATTGTCCGACAAATAAGTAAAAATTCGCAAAATAATTTCGGGGTTTTGCCACCACTAACAAGATTTGTTCGTATTAAAACGCATTACACTTATTCATATTACATTTCATGTCTTTATCGTTGTATTGTATATTGATTAAGTTTGGAACAAAAAGAAATTTAAATAAAGGAACCCAAAGCCCGATATAATAAAAACTATAATATGCCACATACCCAATTTCGAATTGTAATTGATAGAGTATGAATACGTCATCCAACTTCAACCTGAGCCGTGAAACAATGGAATACTCAGCTTCAGCTACTTAAATCCTCTCCAATACGGTGTATCGTTTTTGGTGGTAAGTAAATGAGATTAACTTGGAAGTTTCTATCTCTTTTTTATTAGCAGGATATCTGATTATTCCAAGCGTGTCTTCCTGCTGCCTGTTAAAGGTCCAATTTAGGCGAGACAGCTGAAATCGGATGCTACCAGGAGTTGAATCTTCCGGCAGTAAAAATGTATTCGTATTGAAAAAAGAAATTATTACTCTCAAATATCTACGAGTTATCTAAATGGGAGGCACCAACGTTTTGGCGTGGAGTATCTACTAAGACTCATACTGATAAATACCAACTGAGGTTTTGAAAATGGTATCAAGTGCCTTCCGCTAATTTCCTCCCAAACTACTGGACCTAGTGTTTGACGAATTAGGCTAAAAATCACGTATGAGCGAAGAATATGACTGAGATGCCAACATACCTTTTAATTGGATTTTGACTTCAAAATGAAACCTTGAAATTTGAAACGATTCCCAAATATCAGTATTTCGAATGCTTTCAATAACAGGATATACCTACCTAGGCAGACATAATTGAGGGGTTGATAGCAAAAACCCCATTAGTCACAGAACTGGAAAATGTGTTAAAGCTACCATGGCGTTGTGTACGGCATTCCACACATAGTTTCTTAATCAATTCTTACAAAAATAACACTAGTCGGCGTGCACAGCTCACGGAAAATGTGGTGATTCAGCAAAAACCCCACAAGTCAAAAAGGTTTCGAGCAAGAACGCCACTAGTCATGGGTTGTTCCATTAGCCACCGCCAGAGTGGTCTTCTGAAGTGCATTGTTTATTATGAAAAATATATTCAGCAATCATAAACAATTTATGATTGTTTATTATTCAGTTCCTTCCTTTCGACCCTGCCATTCCCATTATTTTTAACCGACCATGGACGAAAGTGGGCATCAGTGGCCGTGAAAACGGGCCCAAAACCTGCGAAGGCCAAAGATGTATTACAACTTGCGGATTACCTCGAGAATCCAGCGGGAAAAGAGTTCTACAGAGAACTGTTTGCTACCACTGCAGCAGCACCCTCAAATTCACAAAACAATGACTATGACACTGACAACGACGACAATAGTGACGTGTGTGAAGATTAATGCTTCCACATTTTGGCTCATTTTTCTTACATTTTACCTTGCGTAATCCTAATCCTAATCCATTTGATAAATAAACAAGCGTTAAACATAAGTTTTTCCTTCAACCTAATAATGACGTGATGAAAGACACCAGACCTGTGGGGTTTTTGTGGAATTCTGCAAAAAACCCACAAGTCCCAGCATATTTCCCCTCCCTAGCCAGAGGATGCATTTCGACAACTCAGCATTGGTATTGATAACATTCGGATGCCTAGAGAGTTCATGTAAAAAATTTTTAAAAAAATTAGTCATGAATGGGATGAAGATAGAGAGGTTTTTTATGTTCCTGAACATTTGCATTTTATGACTAATGGGGTTTTTGCCGTCAACCCCTCAATTGTATTGAATCATGGAGTCAGGATTTTCCTGATAACGAGTGGGAGGAGCCACTAGGATCTGTTGAGTCGCTATCCCCGTAACATTTCAGAACATCTTCAATTACAACTTCATTCACGATATGAAGGAGGTTTTCAAGAGTTTTATAAGTATTATAGAAAGTATAAAATCAACAAACTTTAAGGCTCCTGGATCTAGCTTCTTCGGAATTCACTTTCCAAGAAATTTGGTTTGACGTAACGTTTGTTATTTATAGACACACTAGTTGGTAGGCGTTTTACCTCACCATCTCCCTCCTAGGTCTGTGTGGATGTACTTAGATTGTGATGCATACAAATACAGACGTACCGAAGTATTATTCATTATAGTATAAGTAATTTCATTAATTCCCTCATTGTGGGTACCTAAGTCTATATAGTTATACTCGTATGAACTGACATATCAGATCTATTGATGATTATAAACCTAAACATTAACGTATTCATTTCATATTGTATCACTGGGGTTTATTATTCAATTGGCTTGCGTTCATGATTTGATTTTCTACTAAGCTTTGGAGTGTCCCTGTTTCGCATGTGATAGAGCGATTATTGAATTTCAGGAGATATGCATAGAGCACGTAAATCTGTTCTCAACCAAAAAACCTATTTGGATTGATCAGTTGATCATATTTGTGTGCCACCTGAAATTCAATAATCGCTCATCACCTGTGAAACAAGCGCACTCCAAAGCTTAGTTGACGTTCAAATCATGAATGCAAGCCAAATGAATAAAATTGAATTATAAACCCCAGTGAAAGAATTTACAGCGTTTCATGCATATCAGAAGGCTTCAACCCGTGTATCGGCTACAAATCCTTTTACGAGTTCACTCCAGAATCCACATTCACTACATCACTAGGTTACTGCGATCAAAACAAAACAATAAAAAACAAAAAAACGCAAATGTTGGCAGCATAAATCGGGCCTTACATCGGGAATGGTTTGAGCTACGGACCTGGGGAGAGGCTCATTCGATTCGTCATGGAAAATTCTTCAAAAAGAGTCCAAATTTAGGCCGCCTTGACTTTTTTTTTAGGTTTTTAGGGATTTTGCAAAACTTTGACAACAATTAAAGGGTACTTTAAATTAAGTGAGAGATCTGGCTCAAAAATTGGGGCGTTGTCGGACCAACATGGATTTTTCCTGAAAATTTCAGATTTTTTGCTCCAGCCGTTTGGGAGAAATCGTGCGTACGGCAAACGGCGGACGGACGGACATATTTTTATTTCACATTTGGATTCTACACCCTTTGAAACCGTAAACCATGAAATTTTCAGGGGGGGTTAAAATTTTTTTTTTCGAGAGCGATTGAATAATATCAATAATAAACCAAAATCAACGTGACTATATAACTCCAGCCATCACTACATGTAGTTTGCAGCACACAGCAGAAAACTGTTAACAGCAATGGTTAGGTTAAGATGAATAGCATTCCTTATTAAAATGCGTTGGGTGATAGTCCCTGCTAAAAACACATGTCACATGTTGGGGAAGGCAAGCTGTTATTTCGCTTCACCTTGGGACAAAGGATGGTAACAGGGGGTACTAATACGATTATGCAGATATTCAGCTTTGGGCGTAAGTGTAGAATATTATTTCAACAAAACAAACAAACTGCGACAAAACTTGAATACTCAAATGTGCAGTGAAAGAATTAAACATACCTACAATTGAATTGATTTCTGAAGGAATGCTTTGAACATTGACATCAGGGTACATCAGAAATAAGCCGAGAGACAAAGAGGTAGGCGTTATGTAACTTGTAAAATTGATATCTAAATTTTCACTCACATTTTTTCAGTGTTGAACTGTCGCGTTATTGCCTATGTGTGCCCGCTATGCATATATCAATCAATCAATCAAATCTCTTTATTGTTTTCAGGCGAAGCCTATCACAATGCATGGGCACTAACCCACAAAATCAAAATAAAAACAGGAATTTAATACATACTTCCACAACTTTGGAGTGCTTTTAAACATAAATACAATTGCTTTCTTACAAATATAAAAAATAAAATCAAACATTCCTCCTACTGTAACTCACAACATAATATATTTTTCACTTTTTAAATACTTATATCATTAAACAATCTTAAACTAATTTACTTGGTGATATATCTATTATATATAAATATGTATATATATCAACCTACACTCATATTTTCATTTTACTCAAAAAACCCTAAGCTTTATTTTATTTTACACCTACGCACAAATCATGTTGGAATCTGACAAAAGTCTTAATTTAAACCCTCTTAGTTTCAGATAGGCATGTATAAATTTGCATGTCATTTCCGTTTCAGGCTTACTTTTCCCAGAGAGTAAATTATGCTTCACATTTTCAAAACTTATTCTACTAGAGCCTAAAAACTTCATGCAAATATGCGCAAGCTGAGGCAATCACAAAAGATGTGATCATCTCCTGTGATTGCCCCCAGCTTGCTATGCATATATGTCGTAGAACATAATATGTTCATGTTCTAAAGTTTTCACCCGCATTCGAAGAAATGTACAAAAGCACGAGAGGTTTTATGGAAGTATACCTAAAGGAATTCATTTGCTGACGGATTAATGTATCGCATTTATTCATTATTTATTGTGGTATTTATTAGAAACTGCCACCAAGCTGCTTTGTTAATTTTTTGTTAATATTTCCACCATTACTTTTATGATTAAGGGTTTAACGAGAGTGTCGGTGACGATTCAGGCTCAAATTAACTCTTGTTACCCAATTTTCATTTACTTCCATCTAGTAGTTTAGAAGATGAGAACAGTGGTGTATTGGATTTTTATTTATTTTGTTTTTTCCCCATCATTTGCATCTTGTACTTCGTGAAACTTAAACTTGAACATTTTCATGTTGAGTTAAATTTTCTTTTGATGACAAACCATCAACAGATCGGTGAAGAACCTTTGAAACCGTATCAAACACTTACCCTTGTTGAATTTTTGTTCTAGTGGAGGGGGAGGGAGGCCAATTACCGTTCAATGTTAACCCTCTGAAAGCTGAAAACTGCGATTCAGAACAGGAGAAGAGGCATGTTGACGAAGGGCGTTGTCTCGCAGCACGACAACGCGAGGCCTAACACAGCTCACGACGGATCTTATGAAATCGTTCGACGATTTTCAACCACCCCCGCAAGCCCCTGACCTGAACCTCTCACATTCTTATCATTTCAACCCTACATCGCGGGAAATTGTCTGAGAACCGCCGGGAACATGGAAAAACTAGCATTGAATTAGTTTTTAAAGCGCGCTGTGACAAATGTACTGAATTTAATTATTTATTTATTTATGGAAACGGGTCAAGCCCAGTTACAATAAATACAGATTAAAAACGATAATAAACATCCAATTAAGAAAACGATAATAAACATACAATAATGACAGAACATAAATGATAAAGATCAACAGCATACAAAGAAGGACTAAAAAGCATAAACAAGGAACAAATGTAGATATTAAATTGTCTAAATAGTTTTATGACTATATAAATACTTTTTTGAAGAGTTGGTACACACTTTTTTGAGGGAAACAATTAAATTTAATCCACCATAACATCCATAACACCAAAACAGAACTCACTCTTCGAACATGCCCTAATTTTATGTTTTAAAGATGAGTGATTCAATGGTACATTATGTTAACAATTTGTAAACCGAATAAATTCGTTTACGTTAGAAAAGTAAATCTTTATTCAATAAAATACCTAAGTATAATGCAAAGAAATATGGAAATTAAAATGCTCCCCTATAATCTTTGTCCAACGAAATCTTGACCCATGGTTGGTAAGATCATGGAGATTCAATCGCTTTTGGTTTATTATTCAATAATAAACCAATGTAATCATAAAAAAAAAATGAACAAAAATTACATGTCTTACGTTCAAATTAGAATATCGGTCTATAAACATTTTGTGTCCGTGCCGTACGTAATTTCCCCCAAATTTTTTAACAAAAAATATCTGAAATTTTCCCCAGCAACTTAATTTAAAGTTAAATTGTCAAAGTTTTGTAAAATTAATTTGAACCTCAAAAAAAGTCAAGGCACAAATAAATTTGTAATATTTTTGAAGAACATCTCAAATCGAATGAGCCCCTCCCCAGGTCCGTAGGTCAATTCCCGATTTATGGTGAACATTGGCGTTATTTTGACTATTGTTTTTGTGTTGATATCAGTAACCTATTGATGTAGTGGTAATGAGGATACTAGAGTGAACTCCTAAAAGTCTTTGTAGCCGATACACGGGTTGAAGCATTCTTACAATTTTCATAATTAAAAATTTGATCAATAAATGTTTTGCTCTCTCTCAGCAGAGAATATTTTTTCAATCAATTACAATCTTTCAACCAACCGCATTGGAATTAATTTTTGGTACCTAATTTGATCATGTTTTTCCTTGAGCACTTTTCATATGGCCGTGTAACGTGATAACTCTCTGTGGGTAAAGTAAATAAATATACATACATAAACCTTCGTAAATAGTGTTACGATGTCTTAAAACGGATTTCCATCAGGAAAATTTTAAACACTTGAAAATTTGATGGAGCTTTTGTATTCCTTTTTCTTCGAATGTATGCAGACAAGTCCCTGTAACGCATGCATTACTCACCAATACGTTTTTCCGAATATTTGCCAAGTGCAAACTTCCTCTATCATTTAGCCTTCAACTTCTAAGACCTACATAGGCCTACATAGGGATGTACTGACGCTACACTCACTACTTCGAATACTCTAACAAATAGCTCCCCTGACAATGACAAACCGTTGGAGCGAAATAGTTTGAAATAAAACAAAAACTATTACATCATTCGGAAAATCATTTTGAATGTTTGAATACATCGAACCTCAAAGTTGACGATCTCTAGGCACAAAATCAGGAATTCTTCTTCAGGCGGTGTTTACCGATGCTTATATTATGCTGTTCAAATTTATCTTCCCTTTCTTTCGTGGCGCGATAGGAATACGTAACGAAGTAGGTGGAACCACAAATTGCATCACTTGCGTTGGGCCCGTCTAAATGTCGTTACAATAATTTCGCGTTTGTTCAACTATCATTGTTCTTGTCCTCATTCTGCATCACATTTGAATTTTTAAGATCTCAGGGAAATTGAACCGATCAAACCACAAACCAGATCTACATTTGTATATGTACTAGTATAAGTACAGTGTGAGTGACCACTCGTGTAGTCACGCCTGCCTACCCCTCAATTGCAACAAGAAAGTTCAGTTTGAAACATATTCTGGGGACTGAAGAAGTCCCCATAGCAGGACGAAACGTTTCCAAAAAAGAAAAATAAACATATTATACGCTCCAATTTGATGTCTTGAAACATATTCGAATCTCACGTATAAGGGAGATGGATTGGTTTTCGGCAAACAAGATTTCCATTCACAAAAATGGTCTTACCTTCGAAACTATTAAACCAACAGCACATTAGTATATAGCATCAAAAAGTACAGTTAATTTTCATTATTAATTCAAATTACACAGGTTCCAAACACTTTCCCAACAATTTTGCAACTATAAGAAATTTTTAAATGTATTTAAATTTAATTTTTATTTCGGGCAAATCTTCTCCCACCATGGGGTGTGCAATTTTCACAACTTATGTAATAAGCTTTTCACTGAGTACGTGGGATATGAAATACGGGGTCCATTGCTAGGGAGTGATGTCCGGCAACGACCTAGTATAATACACACTCATAATAATAAGAAAAAAAATCAATAATGTAAATATTATGAAATCGCTAGTTCAACGTCACCGATCGATAATTAACGTTTCTGGAGCGACGACTGATCGATAATTGAAGTTCAAGGCTAAAGCATATTCATGTTTCGTGAATTTTAGCCGTAGGCTTAAGGCAAAAGCACCTGAGGGTCCAGGTGTTTGCCCCCTGACGACGCTCGCTGCAAATTTTCATGAAAAGTTGTATTATGTTTGTTCGTCAAGTATATTTTAAAAGCCTATAACCACAACGACAGAGTTGAAAGAAGGGGAATTCTTATTACCATCGTCTGCCTCATATTCATGTAAATCAACCGTGTATAGTTCTTCAAAGCAATCCCTTAAAATCACAATTATTAAGATAAAATACAATTTTTTTTCCTCACCAAAAACATGCTCCCTTATTTAGAGAGGTACTTCCTAGGAACCTAGTTCCCCGAAAGCGTGGTAAAATTAAGTTGTAAGGGGCATCTGTGATAGAGATAATGGAATGTAGTAGTTACACCTCGCAAGGGTTGAGGCCAATGGCCTGCGATAACCCGGAGGTTAACCATGAAAGTAACGACTCCAGGTACAGCGTCGGGGCAGCAATCTCAAGGAGCAGGAGTGGGTGAACGATTCATATTCATCACACAGCTCTGTCGGAATAGTAATAGATGTCACAATTTTCTCTTCCAAGATTACGCATTTTTAGGTAAGCATTGTTTTCACCTAAGTATTGAGCATACTTGTACGTGTAGGTAAGTTGTGTGGGCCAAATCTGCTATTTAATAGCTTCCTCATGAACTGCGGTAGGTACATCTAAATTAGTTGAAGAAACAACAACGAATCGAATTATTTGAATGTGAAATAGAACAGTAATATGCGTATAAAAACTTATAATCAAAATCGGGCTATAACACAGGTTTGCGCATACGCTAACCCAAATAACTATCCAAAGTTTTTCAATAATGTTGGACAACTAAGGGCTTATTTTTGTTTTTTTTTTTCCGTGATTTATTAATTGCAACTGAAAAATCAAATACATTTCATCTAGCAATTTTACATATCAATATAGGTACACTCCAAGAGGGTAGGTTTACAGCAAAACCTCGCCCTTTATTATATAGCTCAATTAAATAGCGCTGAGTTCGATTGCGCTTCTATTCACGGAGCACAACTAAATCCAGCGGTTTGTTTCGCTTGAGACGTCGGATTTCACCTTCGTTGTCCAAAACGTAGAGCATCTCCGGGTTCTCATGTTTGTGGAGGCGATGTTCATGCTTCCTTGCGTATTTTGCAATAATTTCATAGACTGTCTCCATCCTCAAATCTCGATGAATATCATCGTTTCGCATGTACCAAGGGGCTCCAACTATACTTCTCAGTATTTTATTCTGAAAGGTTTGGATTTTCTTAATATTTGATTTCTTGGCACAGCCCCAGATCTGTATCCCATAGGTCCAAATAGGGCGAAGGATCTGCTTATATATAAGCAGTTTGTTGTGAAGAGAGAGATGGGAATTCCGTCCCATTAGCCAATACATCCTTCTGTACTTGATTTTATGTTCTTCTTTCTTCTTTTCTATGTGTTTATTCCAGTTTAATTTGGAGTCAAGTGTCAAACCCAAGTATTTAACTGCTTCAGTATGCGGTATTTTATTCGAATTGATCTCAACATCCAAGATTGGGACTTTTCGGTTAGTGAAGTTGATGTGGGCTGATTTTGATTCGTTCAGCTTCATTCTCCACATCTTGGTCCAAACTAAGGGCTTATGAGCACAATCTCTGAAAATGTCAACAGATCGGTCCACTAGTCTCGGCTTTACTTCAGTTTGAAACAATTATAGTGATACACATCGGCTATAGTTAAAACCCCGCCCTCAGACATACTCTCAATTACCTATGAGTTCGAGCGAAATCAAACGGATAGATCTTGAGAAATTTACTTTAAAAAATATTCAATTTTGCGCATGAAACACACCATTAAACTCATAGTTAACCATCCGAGAAAATTCCAGCAAAGTCAGCTTAAAATATAGTATCCGAGGATTAGGGCCAAGACAAGACAGGGATTTTATGCAGACACCGAACCAAAATTGATCAGTAATCTCTTTAACGCAGAATACAAAAGGAGGAACAAAATTTAGTTTCGAGTTTTTGCATGAAGACAAAGCATCCCTAAGCATCTGTAGAGAGAACGCAATACGCAAAAACCAAAATTCCACTCACATTTCACGTTTCAGAGCATTTGGCGGAAAAACGATGGAGTTGAGCTCTTCCTTTAAATATGCACAAATTTAAGAGTATCTGTCAAATTTTGAGGACATTTCCAGGGAACATGCAGGTTGGTAGATAGAACTCTATTTCAAGACTTGATATGTAAGTGCAGGGGATCATTTAAGCTGTTAGTTTCATTCTGGATAACGATAGTCAATTGTTTGTATTCCCATAAAGACTGTGAGTTGGTGAATGAGTTTAGTACTGAAAACATAAAATAGCTGAAATTGAAACCATATCTTCAGTTGGTCCTGTTAGCATCATATTCTCGTGATTAGTTAGTCCGATCTCGCTCAAATCATTCTCGTACTATCCATCTCGACTCAAAACACGACGTCAAAACAACGTCTTCCCTCTAACTTCTTCCGGCAAGCAAATTGCTGACCCCAACTAATTCGTCCGACCACCGAATCAGCCAATGATTTATTAATCTTCTGAACGGAATTATATCTAATAATATAATACATGATAATCGTGTTTCTGCTGTATTTTCGTACAGGGATAATATAAGTTGAATCGTTCGTTAGGGAGGAGCTCATTAACCCTCCATCTCAATCCGAAGCTTCTGTCGCCTATTACACCAAAAGCTACTTTGATAACCATGATAAGGGACTGGCACTTAATTTCCTAGTTTTCGCTAACGGGTTCCTTGGAAGCTCCTCGTCGGTTTCCATTTCATGTTTTGGAAATCAGAATTAGGTACGTTCTTACTTAGTTTTTACGGTGCTTGTAAATCGCGTTATGATTATGTTGGAAGTAGAACCCCGTTACTCCTTTTACTTTAAAACCTTAACTGGTATTTCAAACAGTAAACTCAAATTAAGTCCTTAGGAACTAAGATCACTACTTATTCTTGACTTCTTGTAATATCATAAATTACCTCGGCTTAATGTCCGAAAGATCTTGAAGAAAACCCATGTTCTTGGCTGGAAGGGCAGAACTGCTTTCTCTATTAATATAGCTTGGGTAAATAACAGGATTGGATAAGATGGTGTTATGTTAGATGGTGATGGGGTCGGTCCATTAGGGGTTGCACGATAGATGGGAATGAAGAGTCAGGGTCCACACCACCAAGCCCAAAATGAAACGCTGAGTATAATTACAAAAAGGTTTGTTATTTACGTGTCCCCTTCTACGAAAATCACCGATCTGTTTATTGAACGAGATGCATTATCTAAACGCGTCGATTGCATACCTTCTTATTGTATTCTTGGTGCTTTAAAAAGAGCTTTATTTGTGCTTCAAGACGTTGATCGATTAGGAAACAAATTAGCCACAAAAGCCCTTCAGCTGATCAGTGTTTCATTTACTTCTAGATATAGAAAAGATAGGATCACTTTATCATAAATGTAACTCCTTAAGCACTAGTACTTTAGGAATCCTAAGTATTTAACACACTGTGTGATGGATATGGTTAGTTGGCCCTCCCGATTCTTGAATCCGTCGCCTTGGGAGATAAATCAGACACCTTCAAGCATCTGGGGCATCTTCTGAGGGTAGCGGGCATTTCCGTATTCAACTCAATGGAAGGGGCAACTAAACCTAAATCCCTACAATGGTGCGATTTATTGAATATCGACATGTACGTTGAAACCCTGGAAAGGAACGAATGAAATTTTACGCGATCAAATGAAACACTTACCTTGTCCATATACGAGTATACACATATACCTATATCACAAGTTATGAAACACTCAACTTCAAAAGGAACCCTAGAAAACAAAATTCCATTGTAATTATATCTTTTGGTTCTTTCGTACACAATTTAGTAGGCGATTTTAACGTTATGTGGTATTGCGTTCAAATTCACATTCGTATTGGCTCATTTTCTTGGTCAAATTTCTAGCAATTGGGGAGAGAGATCCGATAGACGTAAAGAAGCCCGATAGGAGCCATTCGATTCATTAAAGGGCTGTGTATCAACAGCAAATATAAAAATATTGCCGGTGTTCTTATTTTTTAATATTTCATCCTTTGGGAGTGACTGCAACATTTGGAACTCACTATCAATAAAAACGGAGTAAGATAGAACATTGTCTATCTTTCCACGAAAATAATGAGTTACACTCTTAAATTGACGACGGTTAAGCTATTATTAGTAACAAACATGATCGTGTTAGGAACATGGAGAAAAGCTCTGGACGACGAACGGACGGATTTTTCCACATTCGATTTTCGGTTTCTAAGCATGGTGGAAAGTTAAGCGACAAATTTTGAGAGGGCTAAAAGTTCGTTATTTTGGTTGATTACAAAGATTCACTATCAAAACTAATAAAGCTATATCTACTTATTTGAAGGGTTAGTTGATACATATATGTATCTATGTGAAGATAAATTTGTTCGGGAAGTTCTAGTTGATAAACAGAAAACTAAGGACTTCTAGGGTATGTCAACTGTAAAATGAACTGTAAAGCAATTAGCTAGTTTCCTTTAAAAAATTAGCAGGCTACTCAAATAGTTAGAGGAGAACTCAGCTTTTCGGTAAATACATGCTTCGGTAATTGGAAATATTAATGTAGAAATTCTAAACAAGATTACTCCATTCCGGCAAACTCAACTGACACTCATTGGATTTTCTCTCACCTAGCTTTTTACTTTCTCTTTCCGGCTCAAAACACACCGACAGTGACTTTGATCGACTGAGTATTCTTCCAGCTAGCTGGTTCTGAGCTTCACCCCGTCATCAGACTAAAAACTTCAGATTCGGTAAATAGCCCTCGTGGAAGGGAAACACACACAGACATGAAACTCCTTATCTACAAAGCCATCATACGCCCTACCATGACATACGCCTCACCAATTTGGTTCACAACAGCTCAAACACACCTTCACAAATTACAAATAACGCAAAATAAATGTATCCGTATAGCTACCAACAGCCCCTTCCGCACCGATCTTGAAATCCTCCACTCCAACATTCAAATCGAACCACTCCACATCCACATCCAAAGATTGGCCGACAAACTCCAATCCACCCTTCCTTCACACTTTCACTCCGTACAGATTTCTGAAGCCCCGCTGGGAGGCTTGTATATATTTGTAAATATGGAATGAATGATTAGTGTAAATATAGAATGAATGCTGTAAATAGCGTATGAATGGCCTTAGAATATCCCTCTTAGTTTTAAGTTAATCTTAATTAAGATTTTTTTTATGTTATTTTCCTCCACATCATATTACGTATCAAATTTCTTAAACTTCCGATTTATTAAATTACACATACTTAAGATTACACTTTAGAAGCCTATATTGGCTGGTATTGTTATCTATAAAACTTATTACTCGTGTATTGTGCTATAATTCTGTAAATAAAAAATTTCGTATTTCGTATTGCCTCGTGGAAGGCAGCAACATTGTTTTGGGTTTCTTTCACGAGAAGGCTTGAGTTCGAATCCTTAGGGGGAATCTAATATTTTTGAGCCAGGGTACTTGTAAGTTCTTCTCTATTTAGGACGTTCGTCTGAAGCGAGGCTTCGTCGATAGAGAGACACCTGTTGGAATTGATCCATTGTGATAACCCAATCGTGAGAAAGAAATACCTGAATAAAAATCCATTTCAGACCATTCCAAGACCCGTTCCGTGGAAAGAAGATAGATTTTAGACAAAATTTGTCAACTCTGCTCAGATACTTGACCGATGTTTGTGATTCCTTATTTGTCCGAATCGCAACTTTACTGTAGTAGAAAATTTCGAATTTCATGACGGAAGAAAGGATACTTGGACAGAGGCAGCACCTAGAGCCACCGCATTCAATGACAGAGATACTATCACTGTTATTAACCGTTTGACGCATAATTTGATGAAATTTGGTTTTGATTAATTGATGTTCAAACCCCTCCTTGAAACACCTGTGGATTCAGGTGAAACAATCTTTGAGATTTTTTCCTCACCAGCCTTTCGGGCTGGTCAATCCGGGCGCTGTTTATTAACTTTTTCAAAACGGTCTACTATTTAACGCATAATTTGTGTATACGATAATCCGTTCCATTTTTATCGCCTCGAAAATTATCATTTTATCTGCCCACTTCTGTGCTAGGCTAGGTATGTATCTTTCAAATAACTCGAATTCCTTTTGATGAACCCATAGCAAATTCGCACTTTTTCTACTCCGTTAGCTAGTTTTAAGTGATGAATACAAAATTACTTTTTTTGCGATATCCCGAGTTAGTAGACTGCGTTGAGTCATGAAACAAACTGCAACGTCTACTTTACTATCTATCCTCATGGAAACCAAATTGCTTACCAGTCATTACTCTTCAGAAAATTCACAAAATATTTTTCAACCAATTGTTCGATTATTTTTGCTGACAACAGGGCGATTGGACGGTAGTTGTTCAGATCTCTTAAATCTCCATTTATAAAGGGAAGAATGAGTAGCCCATTTTTTTAGACTGTAGGAAACGCTTTTTCACAAAACCAACAATTCTCCATCCCGTTAATTAGTCAGTCAAAAATGTTAGCAAGTTGGAAGCAAGAAAGCCCGTAAGGAACAATCAGAAAACCTCGTTGAAAACAACATCGCAATCGGATAAAAACGTAGAACCTTCTTACAAGGATTCGTACAGGCAAAGAAGCTACTGATGACTCAGTCATAATGAAATCGATATGGGACGTTCAAATCATCTTTGCGACCACCGACTATTTACACCATAGAATGAACACTCCCAGAAAACATCACTTGTCTGTATTAAAATAGCAGTACACCACTAGAACAATATCCAGTTGATGTTTGGTTAATTTGAAAATCAAAATCAAACAACCTCAACTTGACAATTTATTTTTGCGAATTATGCAAAGGTGTATCAAACGTGAAAAATCCTGTATTTTAAATTTATTTCTCCGTAGAAATCAGACTAGATATCCTTTGGAAAATTCTTAAGAGGGTGACATGACAATATTCCGCCCAAGGGACCACAAGACCTTGGTACGCCATTGAGTTCCACGGCTAATTTGTTTATGAAGCTTGGAGTTGAAGTCGTGCCTCTTTGAGAACGCAGTATCGGTAACAATTCAAGGCACGAAGCCGGGAGAGTATAGCTCCAAGGCTCATTTCTTTCTAATTTTCCAATACAAACTTCGACATAGAGTTTTGAATTACAGCCTGACACTGGCTTGGTAGATGAAATGATAAGGTGTCAAATCGCTCTGATCAACAAGGTTCTGTGGCTAACCGCTCTACTACTCATAATTCATAGCAGTAATTTGGACTTAACCCTGTTGTCTATTAGACACTGAATCTGTGGGTGAGTCGGTTGATGGTTAATCGCCTAGAGCTCACATTCAAATGAGTGCATATTTTGAGAGATTTAAAAGGAAATTATAATAACCAAATTCACGGCTTCAAGTTCCAATTCCTAGTTTTTAACTCTACATATTCCTTTCCCAAGGGATTATATCCTCCCAATCTGAATATGATAACAACGGAACAGAAGAATCACATGACCAAACTCCAAACATTCAAGATTTTTTGAAATTTCAGGTTAGACATCATAGTACGAAAAATTCATCAACTGAAATAAACTTTTCAGAAGTAGCGAAAAAACGCTGCAAATTATTACACAGGGGTTTATGATATTTTATAATAACGTGTGCGGTTATAACCTTCTGTGCAGAGCCCTTGTCTTGCGGTATAGTAAGAACACTCTGGTCTGTCGGTATATTAATTTGAATATAAAATTCAATAATATCATTGTTGTATGACTACTTCAGACGACGGCCATTCATTAAAGGATTCGGGGCTCCTGGCGTATTGTTAGGTCAAAATTTGATTTAATGGTTAGAAAGGTCCAATCAATGAACACCAGTCCGTTTTATAGTCATGGAAGCAAATATTGAGAACAAATTTGAAACAAGGCGAAGAGGGGTTAACAGTTATTGTCAATAAATCCAGCTTGACGTTCTGAAGCTTGCCTTTCCCCCCAATATTGGCGCTTGTTATCTCCGAAAAGTACCCATGGCAATCGTTTGATAATCTTAGTAGGAACAATTGTGTAGTGAAAATGGAAAACGTCGTAAGTGCCAAAAACAAAAATGTTCATTATTCATTAAAAACTGGTTTGTTCCTTTATTTTTTAAATTAAATTTTTGAAAAAAATTCAGTCTATAGATCATTTAACTATAACAACTTACAGCAAGTTATATATTTATATAATAAACAGAAATAATTGTGATAGAGAAAGCTCTAAGTGCCATAGTTTATTTATTTGGAGAAGGATGTAAGTGCCGTAAAGTAATGTGAAAGGCCTTAAGTACAGAGTTAGATTGGACAAAATGATTCAAGTCCATCATAGTTTTGTGATATTTTATTGGATATTAGAGTTTTATAAAGGGGGAACTAAAAACTAAGTCAAAAGTCAAAAATTAGATTTTTCATATTGGGGGTTGTCCATTGAGATGACGTAATTATTACTGATTTGAAAATTTACCGATGGGGAGAGTCTCCCAACAGAGACGGTACTATAATTCTTATCCATCGTCTTAGTCATTGTTCTGTATAGTTGGTGGTCGTTAGACTCGCTATGCTTACATCTCAAAAGCAAACAAATATCCTAAATCAATCCATACAGTTCGACTTGTAGATCGGAATCTTTGATGAAACTATGGCGGTGAATTATATGGTCTCCATTTAATATCCTAATAGGTACGATCCAACCTCCATACTTACCAATAACAAGAACTAGGACATTTCTTCACGCTTTCGTCTTGGCGTATCCTCGATCACTTAGTTGATCTGGTAAACGATAATCACAGAAATGTCGGGAGATTGGAAAAATTGAAAGGCCAAATATAAAAAGAAAGTTGCGAACTAGTAGGGTGTCCTCGATAGGTAGGAAGTAGGTACCACCTAATACTGTTTATAGTACGCATCGTTTGAGAGGTCGATTAAATTAAAATAGCCTTTCAATAACTACGAATATTTCTAAGCTTCCATAAAATATAACGAGAGACATTTTTGATAGGTTCAAATATAAGCGATCATTATTCCGGGTCGAAAAACTACCGTTTCTGAAACTTAATGCAATACAAAAAAATGTTATTCTTATTATTGTTTGACGCTCTTTCCAACGGTGTCATAATCATATGTTTGATGAGATCATCATCCTAAATCGCAATAAAACGTGTACTTTTCGAGGAATTTTTGTTCGGAAATGAGTTCATAAACTTATTATTATTAAACGTAATGTTTGAAAATTGGATCAAAGCTAACGAGGCAATTGTCTTGGTCAGGGGGCGGATATGCAATGACCCGCACGACCTCCCGGTCTTGAAGGAGGGGTTGCTTTGTGCGCCGTGTATTATCAACCCCAATCTGAACGTCTTGTTTCTGACCAAATTAAGTTTTAGTAAAATGTTCGTTGACTCAAACATGTTATCCAGTTATCCAGTGGTAAGATATTGGGGTTTAAATCGAGTCCATATGAAGAGTTAAAGCTTAAACAAGTTTTAAGATAATAACCAAAAAATTGATACATAAAAATGAAAAATGAAAATGAATTTAATGAATGAAAATGTTCAATGTGAAGCGCTAGACAAAGTCAGGATAATCGATTTAGAGACCTTAGTGTGTTCAGATTGATTGGATGAGCGAGAAATAGTTGGCCACAAGTGACTAAGCATCCAATGGTGAAAAGAAAGGCACATGAAACCAAACAAGTTGATTAGACAAGAACTGGTATTGTTTATGTCAAGATTTTTTTTTATACATTCCTTTTTTGTCAGTTTTTTATCACTGTCCTTTTCATGTGCATTGCTGCGCGAAAAGGCAGTTTTATCAAAATCTTGCTATCGCAACTCATCGCAATCAATCGTAAATGAACAAAACAATAGCCCCTCTCGTCTCTTCATTACATCGTTTGAAATGCGGTAGACGCTGTTCACAAACGAACGATGCAGACAAAACTAACTTAAATCAATTCAAGATTTCTGACAAAACTGCGATTATGTGTCATCAAATTTGAATATCTACAAAATTGAAGGAGTTATGACAGTAATAAGAACTAAAACACGAAAAAATCTTCTGAATGACGCTGAAGACTCTCTCATGAATTTCAATAATGAAAATCTCGAGCTAACGATGTCTTATGAAGATTACTAAGCAGCTCCGTTCGACCAAATTTTTAAAACCAAAAAGGTACTTTTTTTAGTAAAAGATCACTGGAACATTGTGTGTCAGTATACGATCAGAAAAACGCTACTCACTGGGGTTTATTATTCAATTGGCTTGCGTTCATGATTTGAATTTCTACTAAGCTTTGGAGTGTGCGTGTTTCACAGGTGATAGAGCGATTATTGAATTTCAGGAGATATGCATAGAGCACGTAAATATGTTCTCAACCAAAATACCTATTTGGATTGATCAGTTCATCATATTTGTGTGCCTCCCGAAATTCAATAACTTAAGGTTAATTCAGCTGATTTGATCGTAGCCTATTTTTACCAAGTTCAAGCAAGTTAACGTTCTTTTTTCCAACTTGATATTGGCCTTAGGGTGTTTGAACGGATAAACGATCCGAGTGGGCTCATTCGATTCATTGAAAGGATCAATAATGGACATGAAAACATTACTGTTATTTCGAAAATTTCAGATTTTGTGGTTTTTGGTTTACAATTTGTAACAATGAACCATTTTAATCGACCAAGAAAAAAGCATTTCAGTCCCTAACTCAACATTTGTTATTTTATGTTTCATGATGTGTTGAATCCGAAAATCGATTTTAAAAAATCATCCGTCCGCAAGTCGGAGCTTTTCTTCAAAACCATCTACTGGATGAATTTTGGGTCACAGTTCACTCTTAGAGAGAAGTCACGCCAGCACTTTTCGTCAATCTTAAAGGATGAAATCAAAGGGATAAATTATTTAAATATTAGAATATTGAAAACGTTCGAAATAACTTCATGTTATGTTTTTTGTTCGTTATTGACAGACAATGATTGATTTCAGTGAATCGAATGAGCAAGCCCGGACCGCTCGAAGTTCAACCGTTCGCTCTCTCTGAGCTCTAAAATTTTAGCAGAACAAGGAACGTCAAGAAGAATGTGAATGTCCTTAAACTTGGTAAAAATCGAATAGTATATTATTCGATCAAATCAGCTGATGTAATTGTAATGTAATCATCTTTTCAAGAATTCCTCTTGATATCAAATTTATTTTAACTTTTTTTTATAATTGAGGGGAGTGAAGGTATGTAGATAAAAACACTAGAAAATATCCCGTGCAATGCTAGTTACCGATAACAGTAAAACATCGCCTAGCGCTGAAAAAATAGCACGAAGGTTTATTCTGTAACGGTTGTCTGCCTAAGTCACTGCTTTTATACTAGAACTAGATTTTTAAAAAAATTTTCAGTTAAGGAATGCCATTGTGTTGAAGCATGGGTTTTGGAGGCCCTAACGTTGGTCTTGCGACTCTCCACTCAAATCAACGAACTCCTTTCTATTTGAATTAAAAAAAAAACCACCAAAATTGTCTTTAATTTACAACGTTTAAAGATTCAGATTTTTCACGACTTCAATCCTTCTCATTTATTGTCAAGGCTTGAAGTATTGCCACGAATTCAAGCAATATGTCCCACTCGTGATTTTTCAGCCGAGTTGAGTTCGGCTCAGTTTTTTTTCCCCAATAGCAATATGTCTCAGAATTTTTAAAAACAGCAAAAATCTCCTAAAATGCCCCAGAAGCGTTGAAAAAATCTGTAATTTGGCACGAAGGTTCGATTTGGTCTTTTGTTGGTCCCTACATCTTGCCAGGCCGATTCTCCACACTTACTTTTGAAAAGTGTCTGTAAAAACGGGTTGCCGGTGTGAATAACTACATTAACAGATAGCTAGAAAAGTGAAGTTTTATTTGTGACTCATATTTATATAAAATGTTTTTAATTGCACAAATACAAATACCTGATTCTTATTTTACGTGAAATTACTACTACTCTCAAATATCTTTTTATTTATTTCGATTAATATATGTGTTTTGAAACTTTTGGGTTGAAAATCACTCAAAAAAGGATGATACTCCTCAGGAAAAATGACTTGTTAGGTTTCAATTGCAGCAGAATGTGCTCAACTCAGGAAAAGGATGGGATCACAGCTTGTAATTCAATGTTGAAGTAGAAAGAAAAATGAAACCCTACATACCGCTTAGTATGTTAAATTTCAAGGTTTTATCAGCAGATGCTGTGGGAAATGGTTGGCTGTAGGAAGGCATCGAATTCAAACGGCATCACAATAAATTCCCAACAGTCAACACAAGAAAAAAACAATTTTATTTCAAGCAGGAGCTTAACGGAGCCTAATTTTTTCGAGCCTGAGATAGCAAACTTTTTCGATGAATCTCAATGAATCCTGGGTGTTAGTAAGACCCACTAGAATCAAACTTACACTTAGTGCGGTAAATTGAATGTGGATTTTGTATGCAAAGCGCATTGTTTTCGAGTTTTGCAACTATCCTAGTGTACACTACTCCAGAATTACGGAACTTACCGATCACTGAATGCTTTTCTCAAACAAGAAATATGATTAAATAGATTTAAATCTCATCTTGGATTTGGGGGGTTTTGCCGCGTTTGGATCATAGTGCAACGAACGAAGCCATGAGGCCTAAAGCTAAAATTTTCTTCCGTCTCAATATATCAATTTTGAAACGGACCCTCTGTGTGGTAAGAAAAATTAAACGGTGATGCTTTAAAGTTCCCTGATCAACTGTATGATCTGTTTGGCTAACTCCGTTCCTAGTCAACCCGTAGTCCTTTGGGATCGCCCATTGTATAAATAAAATTTCAAGAACCACTCTATTCAGCTGAGTAAGGTCTGAAGCTAATTCTATTTTCAACAAAAAACGAAAAATACTTCTTATTCAACTTGATATTGAGAGTGTTGAAATTTCAGCCCACTGCGAGTAGTAGGTTAAAATTATTGCAGAAGCCGTGGCAATGATTACACAATTGATTAGAAACATATTTATGTTTTGATGTACATTTAGGACTTGTACGATAATAAGCGAACTGCAACGTCTTTAACCGGCCAAAGCTCTTCTCCCAAACCCCAAGACCAATGAGTATGAAACTTGTGTAAAGACATCATATCGAGAACTTTGATGCTGAGCCTGAATCTACGGATGCAGAAGAGTAAAATGAAGGGTTGAAATGTTGAAAAATCGGAATCTCAAAAAAATATTTAGATAGAAAAAAGTTCAAAGAATTAATTCGAAGCCCGGAGCATTGTACGACTAATCATTTTTCTCGGGTTTTAAGGGTTGGAAAGAGAGAACATATCGTCAACTCGCTTTTGAATCGGAAACCGAGTTCGGCTTGCAGGAGTAGACGGAACTTCTGCTAATTTGTCTTGATTTTATGCAGCTTTCTCGTCTTGGCACGAGCAAAGCGGAAATTATTAACATTTGTGTAATTCAATTTTATTTTATTTTAACCCTTTTTTAATGTAATTTAAATTAAATATTAGATAAACTATAGCTAATCTACCCATTCTTTCATTATTTCATAGCAATTCACCATATATGTGTGTTTTTGTGCTTGCTAAAAACCACTCAAATTTGGAAGGGGGTTCCGAAACCGTTGGGCGTTTTTCAAGTTGATTAATAATGTACTTGTATTGAAACGGTAGGAGAAAAAGTATAGGAACCAACGTAGTAATTCTTCAGTGGTATCCACCATTTAGATATATGCGTGATGAACTTTGAAGTGGTATCATAAGAGATTTTCATAACAAATATCATTGGTAGACACTATCACGGATTGGTAAGTATTCCCCACTAAATTGCCATATTCATGCAGCGATTAATTTTCAAGTACGTACCCATGTTGTTCGCGAGAGTGCGTGGTGCGAAAGATGCAGAATGGAAGGCTGAAGGTCTCGCAAGGGATATATAGGTCTGAAGCTTGGCCTCAGCGCAGCCGCCTCCAAGCCGCCCCCAAAGCTCGCCCGTTTGTTACCGATCGTGAGTACTTGAAATTCGGATTCCCATTAGATATGAGTACTTCTCGTGATTTCAATATTAAGTATTTATTCCAATAATAAGTAGCTAGTATTGAGTAGGTACAGGTTGAGTAGGTTCTGTCAATCTACAGTAATATTATGAAGAAAGACTGTTTTTTTTTTTTTTTTTTTGCATGGAGCACGTAAATGTTACAGTTCAACTCAAAAACTACTCGACCAGTTCTAAAAATTCTTTCACCATTATAAAGCGACATATTCACTGAGTACCTATATTTCTTTTTTTTTAAGCAGATCTATAACCAGAATGGAAAACCCCTGGTGAAGGTAGCTATAAATTTTAACAGGTGACTATCAATTAAATTTGAAAAACGCTGCAAATTAATATTTAGAGGTGTATACTTTCGCTATTAGAATAGCCCATCTCTGTAAATCATCGATCTACGAAAATTAGAAGTAGTAAGTGGTAAATTATCGAAACTCGGCGCCTTCAGATGGCAGGAAAGAGCCCCGTTTATATTTCATCACAGATCGTGATTATTGAATTTCAGGAGATATGCATAGAGCACTTAAATCGGTTCTCAACCAAAATACCTATTTGGATTGATCAGCTGATCATATTCGTGTGCCTCCTGAAATTCAATAATCGCTCTATCACCTGCGAAACATGCACACTCCAAAGCTTAGTATACATTCAAATCATGAACGCAAGCCAATTGAATAGTAAACCCCAGTGAAAGAATTTGCAGCGTTTTTCTTAAGCACTAGCTTATATTTCCCAGGGTCCAGGCGAAAGAGAGGACACAGAGCAACAAAAACTAGAATGGTGCAACATATTGTAAATTGACATAACAGAGAAATGTGGGAGTCGAACAACTGAAATTAACGAGGTAAAATGAAACACTTGTCCACAATTACATTACATAAGACTTTAAAAAAACTTTTTTCAAACGGAACTCTTAGAACAGAGCAACAAAAACTATAATGGTGCAATATACTGTATATGGACACAAAGTAAAATCCAACAAAAAAACAATTGAAATTCAGCGAAATGATTGCTGTATTACATAAACCTGAAATCTCTATTTCAAAGGGAACTGTTGAAACAAAATACCACCACAATTTTATTAACCGATGCATTCCTCGCATGATACAAGACGATTTTTTCATTTACATTCGTGTTTCTGTCCTTTTTTCCGTCAAAGTTTCAGCCCTTAGGGAGAGCGAACGGAAGAATGTAAGGAGTATGGATGGGCTTAATCGATTCTTTGAATGCATGTGCATGAATAACGAACATGAAAAAATAGTGTTAATTAGAAAGTTGTCGACATTCAGATTGTTAAATTTCATTTTTTAAAGATCGATTCTTAAAATTTAGTCCCCTAGATTCATTAACTTGTTGATGTAGTACCTTAGGAAAATACCCCCGGAAGGACGGACGGTTTTTTAATCCAATTTTTGGATTCAATCCATTTTGAAACGTGAAGCAACAAATTATGAGAGGGTTAAATATTTGGGTATTTTCTTGTTTGAACTACAAAGGTTTCCTCTTTTAAAATAATAAACCAAAATGTATCAAATAAACTCAAAGGTGGAAACTTCATAAAAACCCCTGGAAGGGTCCAGGAGAAGCTTATTCCATTGTTGTTATGATGCTGAGCGAGTTATTATAACGAATTTAAGTTACTATAATGATTATAGCGAATTATTGTAGCGAGTGTCATTAATGAGAAGCTTAATCCAGGTTATTTCTCGAAAATGTACAGCACAACCCCCCTAGTCATGTCAATAGTCCCATACTGTCTGGGGAAGGCTCCCTGCTGAATTTTAGCTTCTAGTGGGAACTGAAGAGATTTTAGCTTAATCAGCTGATTTTTTGAGACCGTCATGTCAATGTTCTCGTACTATTACACGGGGGCTCATTATCGAATTTCAGCTATCTACGGTGAACAGGTGAGAATTTAACTTAATTAGTTGATTTATTTTGAGAAATTCATGTTAATAGTCTCGCACTACCTCAGGGAAGCTCGAGGAGGTCAAGAGAAAGGAGACTATCGAATTTCAGCTTTCTTCGGTGAACAGAAGATAATTTAGTTCACTCTGCTGTTCGAGTTGGAGCCCTTCAGAAAATCCCTACTATGAATTTATTATCCAAGGATGCTTCATTTCAATAAGTAGTACCCACAAGGTCCTTTAGCTGATCTATGTGCCTCCATACCTTCTCATAAACTTACTAGCTCATGGGAGCTCGTAGCTAGTAACATACTAGTTGGCCTTAATACGATAGGATGACTTCGTGATAAATATAACTACATAAACACGTTACTTGTCTCTCAGCACGTAACAAAAAGCTGATATCTAAATAGCCACAATGGTGCAATCATACTGCAAAGGTTGAAGCCCGAGAATGCAATAACGAAAATTTAACAAGGTAAAATGAAACACCTACTACCACTTCACTTGTCCGCAAATATATAAGACAAATTGTAAAACAGTTTTAGCCCAAAAAATATAAGTTTTGAAACAGTATACCATTACAGTAAAACGTGAATTACAAAACAATTTTAATTTTCAACTATTAAAAACAGTTTTTATGCCTTGAAAATTAGATGGGGCCGAAATTTGGTACTTTGGCGACATTTAAAGATCAACCCGAGCAAAAACCGTCAATATTTGCTAGGTCTGTGGCTTCAACAGCAAAATAGCCGGAATGATTTTTCCGTTATTTTGCAAATTTTTTATAATTTCTCAGCGAATACAGCATCTTTTGGCGATTTAGATCAAATGTCATGATTGACCGGAGGTAAAAGATAGAATTGCCCAAGGGATGTTCAACACGACATTTACTTGACGTTTTTAGATCGCTGAGATCAAAATATGTCACTTTTACCCGATTATTTCAGGGGACCAATGAATATTTAGAGACCAACCCGAGAAGAATTTAAGAAACCAACGGATGATTCTTTGATTTCACCCATTAAGTTTGGTAAGATTGATGCCGGTGATTTAGAAATATCGCCTTGAATTTTCTAAACGATGATTCATAGAGTAGAGTGACCGTTACACATGATGTGATATTGAGCGGCGGAGGTAGAAGAGTGGATAGAATTTCAAGGGATGTTCAACGAGACATTTGATGCCCTGAGGCTCTCAAGTTTAGGCGGTGCTATAGGTACTCACACAATCCAGCATCTACTTACGATAGTATTATGCTGTGGAAGGCAGGTGAATCATTTTTTAGGCTGCCTCTCTGAAGGAAGGGTTTGTCAGTAGAGTGGTTCCGATAAGAACTGATCCGGGGGGGGGGGGGACACACCCCAAACATGAGAAATGTGTGCATTCAAGGAACTTCCCAATCCCGTTTTCAAGTTACCACTCTTACGATCCTAAATATAAACACTTATGATAATTACTTAAAACTGGTGCAAATTCTTGATAGGATAAAAAAAATCTAAAAAACCGAAGGTTAAACTTGGTTGAGAATCCTCGTAGTCATGAGGAGCGCTTGAATAGAGCGTGCATTACAACCCCCCAATGCCGCCACAATCCAACTTCCCGACAACAAATCCAAAATTTCGGAGTTTTATTGCACAACTTCACTAAAATAAGGTCGAAGAAAGTATAAAATGTTTTCAAATCAATAACATCAGATGTAAATAGGGGGAAAAAACGATTTATCACCATCAATCCCTCCGTTCGCCCCCTCTCATAATGGAGATAAAATGTGCAGAATCTTTTAAAATACTGAACCAAAATTTTAATTGAACAATAAAAAAAAGACATGAATCGGTTGAGAATGTTCAATTGCTGCTGAAGCTAAAATTATCAGCAAGCAGCAGCAATTTAAAAGGTTGGCTACAACCCCTCCTGTCGGTAAAAGTTAATCAAGCAGAAGTTTTTTGTATGACTAGAGTGAAATTGGGATCAAACAAAAAAATTAATCAAAAAATCTGTTCAAGAATCGCGGAACCGGTATCAGATCATGAAAAAAAGTCAACCTGACTTTTGTTTCGTTTATTATTTTGTTTCTATTAAATGGCGTGTCCCTTCCGCCTTTGAGATGGGATTTATTTATAAATATACAGGTTGGCCGAAATTTATATATCGGAACTCATCTCCTTAATTGATGAACCTAAAAAAATGCAAACGGTAACACCACTAATTATTTATGGGGAATTCAATGTTAAAATGTCTCACACGAAAATTGCTCAAATTGTGAACGAAAGTTAGCTACACACACAAGTTGGCTGCTCTCGTGGCCTAGAAATCGTAATTACTTGTTGTGAGAGACGTTTTATTTGTCATTTTTATTCTGAAACGCTAAAATGCTAAAATGTTTCCCTCCTTTCAAACCCATTTTCAAAAAATAAAATACTTGAATAGCACCACGTGAATCAGCTTTCAAAAACCATAAAATTTCCTGTGCCACACTTGGGTTCTACGATGGCCAACATTTTTGCGCAGTTTCTGGGTTGCGAGTTTTCGCGTGCTCGTAGAGTGGGTTACGCGCGATTAAAAAATCGATTGAGATGTCAAATGTTCATGAAATTTTGTATAGAATCCGAATCAGCGATTAAAAATTGTGGGTTCCAATTAGAAAACAAAGCTGATGCGCAAATGGCGCATTTGGGCGCACGCGCGATGTGGGAAAATGTGGTATTTAAATTCCTTATGGAAAATTAGTGGGGTTACCATTTGAATTTGTTGTTAGGTTCGAAAATTACGGAGATAAATTGCCATAAATATTATAAATGAATCCCATCCCAAAGGCGGAAGGGACACACCATTCCGTGAAAACAAAAAACTTAATGAAATGAAAGCCAGGTGGTAAAACCCAGGTTTACCCGAGGCCTTCCCTTTTGAGTTGGAAATTTTGAAAGATGGAGGAGGAAGAGAGGGATGAATGTGATAGTACCCCTATAGAATGACAACCAGCTTATGTAAGAGCCCCGGGTGAGACGGATGGTGATCCCACGAAGTACTGATCACGAGATGCTCAGTTCGAGTAACCCCGTGGCGCATTTCCCCCACCACACTCTGCGCCATGACACGGTTGCAGCCATAACCTTGATGTTATTAGGCGCCACTCCCTTCAGATACCGCTAACGCAGGTCGTTTTTATCATATTTACTTTTCTTAGCCCTCTAGGTCCACTGCCACTGACAACTTGGACATCCAGAATAATGGCAAAGATTTCTGACTATTGCAACATCCTCACTCTCTCCCCACATCTCAGCCACTGGATGACAACGCGCCAAATCAACACACAAACACACATCAAACACCTATCTTTTTTTGCGTATTCAGTCTTACAATGGTCTGAAACCGATTTGTATGCAATTAGTTTTGCAACATCCCCTGAATTGTAATAGACGACCCTCTACTGACAAAGCCTTGCTCCAGAGTGGCGTACTGAAAAAAAACTACACACAAATCCATTTCAGACCTTTCTAAAACCAAATCCATGAACAACTATTTTAAAACATATTTTAGATCTTTCTAACATACGCATGGAAGGGTAGAATGGAGAGGGTGATAGTAATAAATCCTTGTCTTTACTGTTTTCAGCTGTTTTTGTAATCGTTCCTGATTTTTTGTCTAACGAACCTCTCTTGTACAATAAAGATCAGGAATTTTGAATTTGATGACAGGAGGAGGGATAGACGGGCAATATCCGATCCTTTCAAGCGCTACTATTAGAATGTTAGCCGATGCTGGTGCTTTTTGTGTTCAATTAAACACTTGGTCCAGTTTTTTGAAAAAATGATGTGTCCAAATTGATGTTTATAAACTTCACTCATAAATGAGTGTGGTCATTTAACATAAGGACGTTCCCGTAATGCTTGCGTTACTTACCAGTAAGTTTAACCAACGAGGAACTGGAGAGCTCAGTTCATTTTTGCTTTGACAGTCACTCCAGGACTTTAAACCAATGTTCTAAAGTGAGTTTGATAAACCAACAAAAGTAACAACACCGTGAATTAAACGCATATCTTCGTAAATCTCACAATTGGGTTCATATAACTTGAAGACAAATTTTTGGAGATGATATTTTTAAATTAACGAAATATTCTTCCGTGTTCACTCTGAATCCTCTTTGTAGTAAAAAAGTTTTTCATTCAACACAAAGCCAACGTGCTTTTGTACCGGTCGATGTTCAAGCAAAGTTCTAGTTGGGTTGTTGAAAATAATTACATCAAGTGAAAGGGTTAAGAAAGGGGATGGGGAGAATTACGTGATAAGGACAACTGGAAATGAGAGCCTCGTGACTTCTTTGTTCTTGGGGAAGGAATTAAGAACTATAGGGGATGTGTCCTCCACAGAAGGACAGATTTTCAACGTGAGCGTTGATCTTAAGATATTGACTTCTTGAGATTTGTTCCATGCAATTTCGTTGTTTCTCATGCCTTGGCTAATTAAAAATTTATTCATTGAGGGTTCAACTTTACTAGGTGAGTGGTAGAACTGTTAGTTTAAATGCGTTTACACTAGCAAAGAAAGGAAAGGTACTCAAAAACGTGGTGCGGAAGTTGGAAAATCTCACAGGCTGTCGATCTAGATGGATGTCAGGATCTCTTGAATGACGCCGTTTCTTCTTTATCAAGAATCTCTCTTAACCATTAAGAATTTCATTAAAATTAAAGTGGTTAAAGTTGTTGCAATGTGAATTTTACTTTATGCACGTGCATTGGTTCCCATTGAGCTAGCAAAGAAAAGGCGGCTGTCAAGTTGGGTGTCGCACATACCTTCCTCGTCTAGGTCATATGAACATGAAGATCTTTTGAAATATATGATATTATCTCGAGTGTAAGTTGGTTACAACTATTCACGGGACATTTATTGGCGTCCCTTCTTCGAAAGAAGGATGTTTAGAGAGGCTCTCCTTCTTGTGAAAATGTGTATTAGGAATTTACAAGACTTTCATCAAACCAATTTAGTCCTATGAAAGCGGCTTATGGTCCTCAGCATCGGAAACCCAAATACACAGAATCAAGTCCAACGAAACCGCGTACTACGGCTCATCACAGGCGCAGACTGGTATGTCAGAAACGAGGAGCTTCATAAAGATCTTGAACTCAGTTCAGGATAGCCTGGTTGCCGCTCAACACGATACTTACCTGAAGACTTTAACGCATCGAAACCATCTTATAAACATGATATCTCAGGATCGATCACCACCGCTACACCTGCGAAGACTCAAGCGAAAACACCACAGCGACTTTGCCGTAGGTTTTAATTGATCAGAACGAGGCAACATATTGTCGCCAAAACTGATGAAGAAACTAAGTTAGCCTCAAGTCAGTATCCAGTACAGTGCTTTAGCACTCATAAAGCTCTGTTCTCTGCTAGGAGGTTCTTGGACTAGCCTAGTACGTTAATTATTCAAGTTATTGTTATATTTATATATATTTTTCGCACTATACAGAGTGTCCCAGGAGCTATGCACAATCCGACTCCTACGTGTTCTACAACTCATTTCCGACCAAAAATGCCTCAGGCAATTTTTTGCCAGAGGCCTCGTTTCCGAGCTATTCGCGATTTAAGATTTTTTTTTGTGTTTTCGATCTTATGTCATTAAAACTGTCATAACTCCCTCAATTTTGGAGATAGCTCAATTTTGATGACACCGTTGGAAAGAGCGTTAAATTTTGTATCTATTTGATGTCAGAAAACTTTTTTTAAATTGCATTGAAGATGTGCGATTGCTGCGCGAAATGGCAGTTTTGTCAAAATGAAATCGCCTGTTTTTCATCTCGCCTAGAAACCCCACGAATAAGTGACGCAGAACTGTGCAGGCCTGGTAAAACGTGTGCCGAAATGTCAGTTTTCCAACGGTGTAGTCGTTTTGGTTTTTAAAAATATTTTTTGGTTAAGGTAATGGTGTTAAACTGCAGAAAAACGTGTGTTTTTTGTTAAATTGAGGTTTTTCCAAAAGTCTCGACGAAAAAAGGTTGGAAGCGGGATATACGTAATTTTTCTCGCTGAATCGAATGGTGACAACGCTAGACCTCTCAAGTGATGATTTAAGTTAGTTTTGTCGGATGCATAAACCCGTTCGTTTGTGAACAGCGTCAACGGCATTTCTAAACTGTCCGGCCAAAGTCAAGATAATCGAGGAGCCGAGAGACGGCTATTGTTTGTGTTCATTTACGATTGATTGCGATGAGTTGCATTCATCTTTTTGCTGACACTATGGACCCTTATCAAACCAGGCTTCCGTATCATTACCATCTCTTCCCTTTCGCCTCTTTCCTCGCTGTATTTCATTCAGCGAGGTTTTCCCTATTGCATATTCCCATTCATCATGGTGCGCCATAGCTATTGAACATAGCTGGTAGTAATAACCAAAACCTTAGTGGTCAAAAACAATTAGGTAGTAGATAAGAAACAGAAAGTTTACTAGATAAATAAGGATCAGTGACATAAACGATATTATCTACCAATATTTTTTCCTCATACTATCCGACGTGTTCGCTAGGGTATGAGTTGTACACAGGTGGAGTGTGACTCCCTTGCTGCTTCATTACCATTGGCAAAACCGTACACAGAAATCATGTCAACATACTAACTTGTGGTATAGCTACTCAACTGGAAGCAAATTATCGCAATCAATCGTAAATGAACACAAACAATAGCTGTCTCTCGGATCTTCGATTATCCTGACTTTGGCTGGACAGCTTGGAAATGCCGTAGACGCTGATCAAAAACGAACGTTTTCAATCGTTAAAATTTTTCATTTTTAAATATTTATTTTATATATATTTTAACAATCTTGTTTAAACTCTAACTCTTTGTATGAACTCGATTTAAAAAACAATATCTTACCATGGTCCAACAACTGGATAAAAATGAAATTACATTTTTACTAAAACTGAAATTGGTCAGAAACAATAAATTATCAACACTGCGACACCCAATGCTACGACCTAATCAGATTGGGATTGATAATACACGGCGCACAAAGCAACCCCTCCTTCAAGACCGAGCGGTCGTGCGGGTCATTGCATATCCGCGCCCCTGACCAACACAATGCCTCCTCCGTAGCTTTTCCAATTTTCAATCATTAGGTATTTTTTAGTGTTACTAAGGACCCAGGACTTATACATAATCCGACTCCAACGTGTTGTACAACTCATTTCCCACTGCGATGAGTCGCATTCATCTTCGAGACTTGCGGAAAAACCCAATTTTTAACAGAAAACACACGTTTTTCTGCATTTAAACTCCTTTTCCTTAACTAAAAATATTTTTAAAAACCGAAACGACTACACCGTTGGAAAGCTGACATTTCGGCGCATGTTTTACTAGGCCTGCACAGTTCTGCGTCAAGCATTCATGGGGTTTCTAGGCGAGATGAAAAACAGGCGATTTCTAGATTTTGACAAAACTGCCATTTCACGCAGCAATCGCACATCTTCAATGCAATTTTAAAAAGTTTTCTGACATCAGATGTATAGAAAATGTAACGCTCTTTCCAACGGTGTCATCAAATTTGAGTTATCTCCAAAATTGAGGGAGTTATGACAGTTTTAATGATATAAGATCGAAAACACACAAAAAATCTTAAATCGCGAATAGCTCGGAAACGAGGCCTCTGGCGAAAAATTGCTACGGGACATTTTTGGTCGGAAATGAGTTGTAGAACACGTAGGAGTCGGATCGTGCATAACTCCTGGGACACCTGTATAGTGCTTTGCAGAAAAATGTTTCTTTAAATTTAAAAAAAAAATAGATAGAAATATACACGTTTTGTCTATTGCCGACTGGATTTGAATTTTTGCAATACCTATAAATCTTCTTCTTGTTTTAGACGAAATGAAACTAGATGTAGGAACGTCGCTGTAATGTATGCTTTACTTACTAAAATGTTTTAAATAGGTTCTTCCCATTTTTAAACTCTACCTGTTCCAGCGTGGATCTGCTTCAGATTTTAGAAGCATGGATGGAATGTAAATGAAATTCGTCTGACGGTATCTCACCTAATCTGCGAACCTGAGTTTTGTTGACACCTGCATGTACCCACGGAATCTGCTGGGCAACTTCTAAAACTTTTAACTGCTCTATATTCGTTCAGCTTTTTGAGCACCTATTCCTAAACGCAAGATTAATACCAAACCCATACTCATATTTGTACCTACATGTAGACAGACGCAGAGCCTCTACCTTCTTAAAAACATTCCTGAAAATAGATTAATGAGTTCCTCTACCTTCTTAACATATTCTTAAAATAGGTACATTACTGGAATGGATTCAGAAGTTATTTGAAGGATAGCAGGCGAATTATATTACCATAGGTTTTCTTCTCCTCCATTATTCTCACGAGGCAGCTGTAAACATTGGCTTAGAATAAATGGGTTTTCCATTCACTGCCAACCGACAACAACAAGAAATACTCGATGTTGACCTAAGTAGACTATCACAACTTGAATATTTTCTGTTATAATTGCAACCATGAACTCCATGAAAGGGGTAGGAGTACTTGGGTCCGGCTTAATTTATAAGTATAACACAGACGGTGAACATCTTTCGATTTCCTCATTTGAATACCTAACAGTGAATCAACAGTTATTTGAAACATTATTTGGATTATTATCTTTATCCTTGGGTGTCAAATTTTCCAAAGGCCATATACTAAATGTAGTATGTGTAGGCGGGTCAAGATTCAAATACAAAATTTTACTGAACTTCCGTAGAGGAATCGTTTGAAATTTTAAAACTCTAAAAACGTGATTCTTCTTTTTGAGGCAAATTATGATCCCGGGCCGTACCTATCTTTGACATGACTGACTTAGATACTAGCACGGGTACTAGACAGACCGTAGTATCCGTGGATACTAGTTAATTTTGTTTGGTTGACTCCCGTGTGCCAGGGCGGCCGCATTGCTTCAAAGTGTTCTAAATCTCCGACATCCACTAGGTTTAAACCATTCTACCAATTTGATCATAGTTTTTAAGTTTCGATGGATTCAATTAAAAGAATGATGATGCTGCATTGTAAATTTTAGTATCATTTCTAAACCCATCATTAGGAAGAATATGCGAGCAAAAACAAACTCTTTGGATAAGCATCACGATTTATATCGTAAGATATTATAGATTACGGTTACCTCTACCTGCTAAATTAGAAGGTCTACATGATATAACAACAATAATTCTTTGAACAATAATTTGCATTGTTTTAATTCGTCCAAAGTTCGGTCGGACTACGACATGGGATTTTTATACATTATTTTTATACATTGTTTATTGAATAACAATTGTTTAAATCATACCAAACGCCCTTAGGTGCACCTAATGGTTTTTAACAAATTACGCAATTCCTCAGCCTTACTTCGTACTTTATAGCTGCATTTTATACATGCATTTATAAAATATAGCATCTTTATGCAGGCAAGTTTAAAAAGCATGTGTGCTTTGTTTTACATTTATAGCAAACGGCCTTGTCTCAGGAATTTCCGTCATTCCATCACTTTTGCTGCGGGTCTTTTGACAGCTCATTGTAACCGTTAACAACTAAACTACATCGGATGATTCTTTGAAACTCAACGACGAGGGTGAAGCGTGCGCATATGTTGGTTTTTTCAAAGTTTTGTTAATGAACCGTTGTAATTGACCAAAAAAACGCATCACACTCCCCCTGAATTTAGTTGTTTTACGTTTCAAGATGCCTAGAATCCGAAACTCTACGAATTACAGCACCAATGTTCATGATTTTTGTATTAGATACTTAACCCTTCTATAAATCACTGGTTTACGTTTATGGGACGTACCTTCCCATTCTCTGGTATAAATTTTACTCCTACAGACCTTGTAATTTTTTATTAAGATGCCTCAATAAAATCCTTACTGAATTACTCTTTTTGGAGTTGGATGTTTGGAGTGTTTTGAATTACAGTTTTTATTCGAAGAAAATAAATTTGTTACAAAGCGAAAACATAAATTTACTGTTTCACACCTTTTCCTACATTTAAAAAGAAGATTGAGTTTTAAAAAAGAGCAAATCTAGATCGTCTCACACAGTGCGGCAAACGACCAGTGGTGTGATAGGCCAAGGCATGCCTGATGGAAGGTTAAAAACACGTGCAAGGACGTTCACGTTGCTGATGTTCTTTTTTTCTGTAAAAAGAAAGCGTCCGAGTTTGCTCATTCGATTCATTGAAGGGATGTCTATCACTAGCAAACATGAAAACATCAATGAAGCATTCAGGATCTGAAGTGGATACCTCCACAAGACCAAATTTTACAGGGGAGGCCAAAGTATCATTACGGATGGAATTTGATATTTCCAAAACATCATTATTTCTTGATCGATTATCGATATTTTACAAATCTTTATTCATCGGTCATCAATGGTAACTGAGCCGTACATCAAAAACGATGCAAATTCTTTCACTGGGGTTTATTATTCAATTTCATTCATTTGGCTTGCATTCGTGACTTGAATTTCTACTAAGCTTTGGAGTGTGCGTGTTTCAAGGTGATAGAGCGATTATTAAATTTCAGGAGATATGCATAGAGCACTTGAATCGGTTCTCAACCAAAATACCTATTTGGATTGATCAGTTGATCATATTTGTGTGACTCCTGAAATTCAATAATCGCTCTATCACCTTGAAACACGCACACTCCAAAGCTTACTGAAGTCTTAGTTCGTGAGAATCCGAGATTTATACAGAGCTAGTTTTAGGAAAACCCCTTGTATACGTCCGTAGATTTTCTCGAAAGTAAAGAACCAACCTTGAGTAAAAAACGCTGCAAATTCTTTCACTGGGGTTTATCATTCAAATTAGTCATGATCTGAATTTCTACTAAGCTTTGGAGTGTGCGTGTTTCAAAGGTGATAGAGCGATTATTGAATTTCAGGAGGCACACAGATATGATCAACTGATCAATCCAAATAGGTATTTCGGTTGAGAACCGATTTAAGTGCTCCATGCATATCTCCTGAAATTCAATAATCGCTCTATCACCTGTGAAACATGCACACTCCAAAGCTTAGTACAAATTCAAATCATGAATCATTGAATAATAAACCCCAGTGAACGAATTTGCAGCGTTTTCTTCAAAAGCGATTGCAATGGAGAAATATTGTATTTGAAAATTTTGAATTTCGTAAGACGGAGAATGCATATTGGAATGCTTCTACCCGTGTGTCGGCTATAAACCCTTTTAGGAGTTCACCCCAGTATCCACATTCACTACATCACTAGGTTACTGCGATCAAAGCAAAAAAAAAAAAACTCTTGTGTTTGTTTTGATTGCAGTAACCTAGTGATGTAGTGAATGTGGATGCAAATTTTGGCACCATAAATCGGGCCATACATCGGGAATGGCTTGAGCTACAGACCTGGGGAGGGGCTCATTCGATTCCTCATGGAAAGTTCTTCAAAAAAAGTCCAAATTTAGGCTGCCTTGACTTCTTTTGAGGTGTTTAGGGATTTTACCAAACTTTGACAACCCTTAAAGGGGTCTTCAAATTAAGTGAGAGTGCTGGCTCAAGAATTGGAGTGTTGTCGGACCAATATTGATTTTTCCTGAAAATTTCAAATTTTTTGTTCCAGCCGTTTGGGAGAAATCGTGCGTATGGCGTACGGCGGACGGACGGAAAAATGTTTATTGCAGATTTTGATTCTACACCCTTTGAAACGTAAACCATGAAATTTTCAGGGGGGGGTTAAACATTTTTTATAGAGCGATTACAATGGTTTATTATTGAATAATAAACCAAAAGAGGGCCCACTAGCTACTAATCCATTTTTTTGTGCTTGGGTTTATAGTGTCTCAGGACTGTACGATGACTTGTTTGCTTTTGTAAAAATGAATTTGTGTAGTACGTTTGATGACAATTTGGCTTGGTTTGTTTAGTTGGAGAAATTTTTCACTTGAAATATGTTAAGACCTTTGTAAATATATTCTTAAAATTAGTTTTCGATTTTTCTAGGGCAGCTGCAATATTCTTGAAGAGCCAAGTGGGTATGCGGATACATTTTTTACTGAGTGTAAAGTCCCCTTCTAATTCAAACGTCTTTGGTGAGGACCTTCCTTTAGTTATACTGTTTTTAAGGGAGACAAATTCGGTCCATAGTTACTTTAAAACTGTTTATTCGTTGGAGCTTTCTACAATCTTCCAATTGTCATCGTCAGCAATTCTAAACAAAATGTAAATGACGAGGTTTTATAATACTTATCAGATTACAGACTAAACTACGAGAGAGGTGACTAGAATGGGAAAAGAACTAAGTGGTAAAGGAGAGGCATACCAAGTTTATAGTTGCTGTTGGTGAGGACAATCTAATTCACTATAAACTTGGTAGGTATGTCTCTCCTTTATCACTTAGTTCTAGTTCTAGTCTAGTCACCTCTCTTGTAGTTTAGTCTGTAATCTGATAAGTATTATAAAACCTCGTCATTTTCAATTTTGTTTAGATATTGTTGACGATGACCATTGGAAGATTGTAGAAAGCTCCAAGTAAACAGTTTTAAAGTAACTATGGATACAAATTTTACTCCCTGTAAAATAGTCCCCTTCTAATGTACAAGGAAGAATGAGCTAATAACAGATGAGACGGTCGAGCGGAAAATAACAGATAACGCTTTGAACCAGCAACAGAAGAGTTCAATCTATTGGATATCTTAATAAGTATGTAGTTACAGAAGGTTGACGTTCAGGTTGAGCTACCTTGTTGGCCTTCCTGCTGTTCTTCCTTCCCTTCACTGTCAATTTTAAACAACATGGACCTTCCAGGCCGGTTCCATGTTAGGTCCCACTTAGATCCATGTTAACCAGTTTTACAAGGTTTGTTTCCATTCTATCTCAACATGCATTCCATATCAACCAGCTGATTACAGAATGTAGGCAGCAGTCTTAGCACCTATTCATTTAGCTGTGCCTTTAAAAATTTGTCAACAATATTTTTTGTTTCACTAATTTAATTTGTTTCCTGAGGATAATAGTTGTTGATAAAAGTGAAATTGAATAGTTGGAGTCATGTTTACCTTGATTTCGGGTGTAGTATTACATTTAATTACGAAGTCAGTTCGCGAAGAAGTGTCTTGTTTGTCAATGGAGCTCGTTGGGTGCTGAGGACGGACTCGTTGAGGAAAGATGAGCAAGCATAGACAATGTGGTGGCAACAGCAATTTCGCTTATTCGTATTTGAGAGACCGCGAACTCGGGCACAAACCCAAAGTTGGAAGTAACGATCGGTTTATGAATGGCCTTTATCAATCGTTCGTTCCCTGCACTTATTGGGACCACAACGAGAGCCTCCAGAATGCTGCTCCCGGTGGGATATTCAACCTCGAATTCTCTCCAGACGGGTAAGTTTTAGTGTATTGCTCTCATCATCTTTGAAATAACAACTACTTTGCGTAGTAAGTAGATCATTCCATAAAGGATTCCTCTTCGAAACATGCCTTCAGTAAATTGCAGTTCTTTGCTATATCTTCCAGTAAAATTGGCTCCAAGCAAAAAGTGGTTCCCAGTTAGCCTCAAGTAGACAAAAATGTGTTTGCTGATCCGTTGAGTCCTATGGGTTGCTGAATAATAACGCTACTGTTCCTGAAGACATCCAAGTTTAAATGTAGGGGCATGATACCGATTATGAAGTGAACTCAAGTTACTTCGTTACAGTGATCCTGTAAATAGTTTATTAAACTGAAATTCGTTTCTTGTATAAGTAAGTACGTTGGTAATGGAGGGTAGTGTTACTTTACAATTGAAGGGTTTCTTCCAAGAATCAAATAAGTCCCAAAACAGCAAACTGGGTAAATTGCCTATTTGTAAATGCCAAATCTGCAAAAAAGCAGCCTCTCTGCTAAAATGTGGCTTGGGTGTTGGGTTCTTGCAGAATTTCAGCTGTTTAGTTAAGGTTTGTTCAACAAATTATTGTGTGTATTGTGTATTTTTGTGTGTTATATTGATTGCTGGTCTCAACGCATGATAGTATTGAAGGGAAAACCTAATATATTATTTGGATCTATTATATAAATCATCATAATGCACAGCAAAGCAACGTGACAATAAAACTACGAACTGAGACGCAGTAGCTTCTCGCGTGGGTTCTCTAGCAGCTGATTAAATGGACTTGTTTGGTTATTGTCTGAAACGCCTGACTCTTATTTTCTTCTGGTCAACAGACCAAGCTTTAAAGCCTTGCAGCAAGTTGACATACACGGTTTTTACATACACAATCTTTCCCCTACATTGCTTGTAAGGGGAAAGCATCAGTAGTGGACATGTCAAGAAAATCTTGTGTGATTGTTTGTGTTACCTCATACATTTTTAGCTCTCAAATTTTTTTAGGTGTCAACACGTTCTTCAGACATTTTTAGTAGAGTTTAATCAAAGGAAACAAAAATTTTATAAATGTTTGAAGAAATAGAGTCAAATTTTGTGGAATAACAGAAAACACCAGTTGTGGACAGCTAACATTTTCTAGTGTTGATGTAGTGGACACGTCGTAGATATCAACAGGACGACGTAAAATCTCGTTTAAAATCATGTATATATCTAATCGGTAGTAAAACAAAAAGAATTCCATTCAACTGGAAGAATGAAGTGAGCACCAGTAGAGAACAATTCATGTATAAGTAGAAGTTAGCTCATGGACTAGTAGTGGACATCTCTTGCACTAGTAGAGGACACCCCCTGTCCGCCTCTGGTCCGCAACACTATATTCATTTGAAAATCGTACCGAGAGCTTGTTCCAATACAAATGAACAAGTAGAAAATTAAGAAAATATCCTTTCGTGAAAAGGGAAGTTGCACCAGTAGTGAACAGGGATGTCCACTACCGGAGCATCCGTCATTTTTGTTGTACTAGAAGTGGACATGCTTTAAAAGCCCACTTTATCAATATTAACGGAGTTAGGCAACTGGAAAATCGTCAATTTAGTTACTGAAGTATATATTTAATCCAATGGGCACAAATATTTGAATATTTTATGCAAAAATTGCTTAAAACATACTTTCCATTCCTTAGCATTTTGCACAGCGTCCTGCTATTACTTTTAGTTAATTTCATGTCAAGATTTTTCAAATTAGGCTATTACTTTAGTTAATCCAAAAAGATTCAATGCCCTGCACAACCCGAATCCTTATTCTACAACTTTTTTTCCGAAGTGTCCACTATTGGTACAGTGTTCACTATTGGTGCTTTTCCCTTATGGTAAGTAATAAAATGGCACCTCTATCTTGTTTTTTTTTTTTTTTTTTTTTTTTTTGAAACGGACTGTACGCATCTGATTTTTCAAATATTTTTCAATTTTTGGACTTAATTGGTTATTGGAAGAAACCCCTCAATTTAATTGTTGACTCAAGTGTGATTTTTAAAACCTACTTGACTGTCGGAAACTCACCTTAATCAGGGTAAGTAACTTTACAGAATAAGTACGCTATTTAGTGTTGTTTTAGAATTCAATTTATGACGTAAGTATTGTCTGTGATTTGTTATACCTACTTAGCCCTTAATGACGCACGATATTTTGCTAGAAACCTTCCCTTCAACCTCATTTCTCCCGAATTACAACGAAGGATGTACATAAAATGGGTTCGTAGTCCACTCTAAAACCCAATTGGCATGATAAATTATCAACGGTTGTTATTGCTGTTTTTCTGGTTTCTAATTGAGATGCGATAGAACATGAACTAGGCCTCTCTTCCTGTTACGTTCTCAAACTGTTTGAACTTAACAAAACTTGTTTCCGAACTTTTGATGTGGGTGATCTTTAGTACTGCCCCCCACTTTCAGAAAGACATAATTTCACTATAATAACTTAGTTTCCTATATTCTGGGTGGTTTTTAGAAACTTCAGGATCTTCTCTTTTATTCCTTGTGATTCAAAACTGTGTTCAGTGCAATCATACCCAAATAAAATCGTTTCGAAAAAATTGGGGGGCAGTACTAAAGAATTTCCCCAGTCAAAAACTTTAGTACTGCCCCCCAAGGCATTTATCAAGAAAAATGATCGAAAACAACACTCAGTAACGAAAGAAGATATTTAATAAATCAAGTTCATGTACTACATGTAGGGGTTGTACAGATTTTTTATATTTTGCAAGAATTCCATGAATGGATCTACGAGCCCCTTTTCTTGGAAAAACTCTATCGCACATTGATCACTTTTCAAAATATCATAAAGTTCTTCCAACCTCATGTTGAACTGCCGCGCGACTGAAGGTGTTTACCTTGGGGCATAGGAAGACCGATAACATTTCTCTTGTTTCATCCTGTATGGAAAGAGCCCGAGTCGCTTCTCGGCTTTTGAACTCCAGCTTGAATGATGTGTGTGCTTCAATGTGATTCAGGGTATACCGTAGTACCCAAATCAACCTCTCAAGACAGTTGAATGATCGGTGGACTATAAAATTCGTCAATAAAAAGTGGGGGGCAGTACTCAAGTTTTTGACTGGGGAAATTCTTTAGAACTGCCCCCCACTTTTTTTGGATTCAATAAACCTTATTTTCGCTTAACTTTTACCGAAGCATGATCCAAGGTGATTAAAGTTCGATTTCCGACGTTTCTAAAAACCCCCACCAACTTGGGGAAATGCAATGTTTTAGCAAAGCTACGGTGTTCTGAAAGTGGGGGGCAGTACTAAAGAACACCCTTTGATGTTTTAGTGATAGTTAAATCACACTTAACAGGAATAAAACTAATTTTCACCAATAACTTCTGAAAAAAGCGAGAAAATCGCAGAAATTGAAGTGAAAATAGGATACCATGAGTTTTGGGTGCCTCAGAAAAGTATCCAAGATACGCATAATATTGAATTTGATCATTCATCCGAATTGTTGAAATTATAGAGGAAAATTGAAAAAATAAAAGAAAAGGTGGAAAAAGTTATAATTCATCAAGATTTTTGGATATTGGGATATTAAAGGTGAACTACTCTTTATTCTTCTTCTTTCACCTGATGATAAAGAGACAGTAGAGAAAGGAAAGAGAGTGGGATCGTTTTAACTAAGTTTTTTAATGGAAAAACTCGCATTTCAAGATGCAGCTACTAAATTTTGAGTGGAGTCTAGATGTAATCACAGCTGAAGATATTGGGTGTGCGCCATTCTCCCAACACCGCCCTCTTTTGTATGAGTTTGTTTTCACGTTTTGAGTTGATAAACAAAGTGGTTTAAATGCAAATTTCAAATGTACTAGTGGCACTAAAATAATCAGCCACTCCAGCGGCACGTGACTCACACTGTTTCAGAAAATGTATGGTTTATTCAGGAGAATGAATCCATCTATAAAAATGAGAGAAGTATATCAGATAAATATATTCTGTCTGTAAGGTCGATTCATTTTCAAACGGCTTGGGGTTTTTTGCAAAATGATCCCAAGGTGTCGGATAAAAAAAACTCGCTGCGGTACCTGCCGTATTTTGAACATCGGGCTTTCCTGGTGGTAGAAGAATGAATGCTCCTCGTTTTCTGTTTTCAACAAGTCTTCCAGACTGTGTTCTTTGCATGTCTTTTCTGAAAAAAGGTCAGCATTAGAACATTATTCACAAAACCCAAAGTTAAATTATATTTTTCACGGTAAAGATTGTTCTTTGAAAGATGAAGGCGGGATTTGAATTGGCTCTGTAGCTTATGACGTCAATGAACCTGCATTAGCGAACCTCTCTACGGATTTATGAAGTCCCTAGGCCCACTCTACTCCGTGTATTACCACAACAAACGTTTGAAATTACTGTTTTGTTATCTTGATTTTTGAAATGGATGTCAACAATAAAATAAAAACGCGCTATTAGAATAGTAGTTGTCCAAAAATAATGGTTAGGAACCACACAGATCTCTAATCTTCTAATTTGCATAGAAAATTGATTTAGGCAGAAGGGCTACCTAATACAGAAATAATAAACCGCTGTGTGATACTTTTCAGCGTTTTTCAAGAATAATTCTTTCTTTGTAGGTACTAAGTACTTGCATATAATTCTGAAGAAGAAAATTTATTTTCAGATCACTTTTGGTTGCGGCTTGTGAGAAAAGGAGCATATTGATGTTTGATCCTCTATCGAGACAGCTCTTGCACTCTGTAGACAACGCACACTACGATTGTGTTAATTGTGTTAGGTGAGTTACCATAATAAGTTGATTTGTTTGTTTGTTTTCTAGCTGTTACGTATATTTGCTTTTATTATTCTGCTGAGAAAATCAAATGTTACGTCACTGTATTCTTCTTCAAGATTATAGTGGATCTATTTGATACCATTAAAGTTATGCAAGAATATGCCCCTAGCACTCGCAATTCTAGGCTGTGACTTGCAAAATACGGTGTATTGAGTGCTTCGTTTAATTTTGTTACACCTCACCCTGATACTTACCTGCTGTTATTTGATGTTATGAACAACATGAGGGTGCAAGTATTATAAGTTAACCCTTTCTATACTACATCCTAGCGTGCGTGAGTGGCTCGCCGGCGCGAAGTGCTCTCAGGAGCGGGTGATCTATTGATTCCGATGCTTTGACGCTCTGTTTGCTCCGCTGTACTGAATACTATTTCACGTGGGTTATACATATTTTTATTTTTAATCTCATCTATAATGTATTATAAACATAGAAACGTGCGAAAAAACTAAAAAAATTTGCGCTGGAAACTTTCCTTCACTCATGTAATATTTCTATTTCAAAACAAATCGGTCAGAACAAATGTAAACATAAATTTTAAACATTTTTCAAGGTGTGATACATTTCAAAACATGGGACAACACACAATGCCAATTGCGACGAAGCACAGCACAAACGAACTTACTAACTTAGCATCCAAACAGAAAAAACACACGCGTATTTTGCTGATGAACAATGTTATGACGATCGTGATTCGGCTTGTCGGCGATAAACAGAGTCAAAATTGCATAAAGAGTCGACATCTAGCGGAATTCTGTGAAACAACTAGTTAGGAGACCAAACCAAAGATGGCAGGGGGAAAAAGGTATATATTCGGGAGTAGATCCTCAGCGGCGTTTCGGAAAACGTAAATATACGGGCGTAGGCCCGCGAGAGTATTCAGAGAGCCCGTATATATTTGGGAGTAGGATCGAAAGGGTTAAACCATTGAGTTAATAGTAAGGGGGGCGAGAGAGAAAACTATGAAATTTAAAAAAGTTCATTGAAATGCATATCAGTTCTGCCAGATTGTAAAAATGTCCAATCATGCAGCTTGGAAAGTATGAGCGATTTGATGACCTTATTAGTCGGAAAGGGGGATTTTCAGTAGAATACGTGGGTTATGTTCGATGTATGTGAGAGGCCCAGTATATTGTGCTGGCAGTTTACATGGGATCGATGAAGTTACATGAACTTTACATAACAAAGCTCGGCCTGATTTTCTTTTTTCGGAATCTATAGTTTACGTCACTTTGGTGTTACTCAAACCTAATGGTGTAAATGCTATATTCTTATATACAATTTGGGCCTGGTGATGTCACTCACGATCCTACTTGGTCTGTGAAAAGGGGGGGGGGGGGCTATCCCCTAACTTGTCCAGTTGGATAGAAAATCCTTCCTAACCATTTTGATTGGAGCTAAACACTGATCAGTGTCGGATGGTTCCACACGGTCCTACCTAACCAGAATTAGGGCGCGGTAGCCCAAAACCTTCCACTCTCGTCCCAAAACGCTTTTTGATGAAACGTTTCTTGAAACTTAAGAAATAAGTCAAAAGCCTCAATTCCTTTGTAAGCCTGTATTAAATTATGTTTGAAACCGCTGCTCTTGTAACTGCTGTTATTCCTGACCATCCCACATCATCGGTTGACCTATATTTCTTTGAAATATTTCAGCCCAGAATTTCTTCAGCTCTTCACCACTCATTAGTAAACATAAACGAATTGGGAATTTCAAAAGCTGACAAGCGTAAGATGTTGTTCATGCAAGTACATCATAACGAATTATCCACATCTATTTTCCGTCTCTTCAAGGTTTCTGGACTCGCGCGTCTTTGCTACCTGTTCTGATGACAGTACAGTCGCACTGTGGGACGCACGCAATTTGAAAACTCGAATCAGGACTCTCTATGGGCACTCTAACTGGGTCAAAAACATCGAGTTCTCACAAAGTGATGGCCTTCTTGTAACGTCTGGCTTTGATGGCTCAATTTACACTTGGGATATCAACAGGTAATAATTGTTATTAACGTATAGTGACTATTATTATTAGTGGCACTGTCCTATTTTTTCGTAACAGAATCCAAGATCAACAAATCGAAACGCCAAACCCTTTTGTACTTATTATATCTCAATTAACTGAAGTAATGGCATCAAGCCTATGGGGAATGCGAATAATTGGTAGCTTCAGGACAGAATATCATAAAAGGGGGGTCGTAACCACGCTCTGCTACCATGTGAGGTGATGGAATGGTATAGTTGCCCCTTCCATTGAGGTGGATGCGGTAATAATGCCCCGCCACCCTCAGAGGATGACCCAGACGCTTGAAAACGACTGGTTTATCTCCCAAGACGACGGATTCTAAAATTAGGAAGACCCAACTAACCATATCCATCACACTCCCAGGGCTCTGAGAAAAGCCGGAGGGGGCTTGTAAGGAAAAATGGTCTCATTCGGGGGGGGGGGGGGGGGCTCTCAATATGTTGGGGAGGGGTATGACAATTGATGATTTAGTCATAATTATAGGAATACAGCCAAAGGGGAAATACGAGAGATTGGGGGTGACTGGATAGTTGATTTTCAAAAATTGAAATAGGGCCAATGATCGTAACCACGCTCAGGCGCATGTTAGGCGATGGTATGGTATAGTTGCCCCTTCCAATGAGCTGAAAGCGGATATAATGCTCTGCCACGCTCAGACGCTTGAAAACGTCTGATTCGTCTCCCAAGACGACGGATTCTAAAATCGGGAAGGTGTATCTAACTTTAAAAAAATACATTTTAACGATAAGAGTGACACTAGTAATAGTTGGCAATTTACAACTTGATTCAGCATCAGACTCTGCCAAAAGAAAATTATAATAATTAAATAAAGGAAAGGCCTGCAAACACTTTTAATTGCCATTTCAGGCTAAATAGCTTTAAAATAATACTAATGTTATAGTGGGCATCAACAATAATTAAATTCTTTAAATTCAAAGTATGCTGTGGGGACGCAGAGGTGTTCTTTCAAATTGTGGTGGGCGGTCCAAAAGTTTGATAACCCCTGAAGAGAGTAAGAAGCAAGTGAGTGCTTTCAGAACATGTAATGTTAACCTTGTTACTTGAAATTTAAAGTCTTTGGCTGCAGCAGCTATCATTCTGAATATTTAGACACACACTTCGACACCTTCTGAATAGTTTAACGGTATGTAGGAATAAACCGTTGAAAAAATGTCGTCAAATGCCAACCATGCGCAATTTGACTAAGAAACTAACTTTGATATACTTTGTAGTTAAGTTTGATTTGTGCATCACTCTATTTCAGTTATACTGAAAACGGCTTTCTTTACAACCGAGTATTCCACACTAATGGTTTGATGAGAACAAGATTGAATCCAGATGCTAGCAAGATGATTATCTGTACCACTGGAGGATATCTTATATTAATTCACAACCTCGATCTCAGGACGTTGGCTCAAGACCTGGAAGGGTTCAAAGTAAGTTCAGTTTTAGCATGACCAATTACTATAAAAGTCTCTTGATTGACATTTTACCGCAGTGGTCCTACTCCGTTGAAAATGTGAACTATAGCCTAAAATGTGAATTAGTTATATTTTTTCAGTCACACTGCGGCTTAATGGCGGTGTGTGAAGTATTCTTGAGCATGGTCAAGATGATAGACAATCGCTTTGTTCTTAAGAACAACTCTGTCAACTAACTAGGAGAACTGCTGGACTCTCAGATACATTTCATAATAACAAAGAATTAAACAAAAAACCATTGTTCAACAAGGACGTGATGGACTGGATTAGTTGCCCCTTCCAAAGGCCTCGGCAATAAGCCAGCAGCCCCTCGAGGATACCATTAACGCTTAAAAGCTTCATGTTTATGCTCTAACTAACTCTTTAGCAACTCCTACTATAAAGCTGGATTCACATCCATCCGGCAAGCTATCCGGAAAGTGAATACGAGCAGCTGATTGGTTGGACACTAGCTGGGGAGAGAGAATATTTTTTCCGGACAGCCAGTTTTGAAACGGACTGTACGCATCTGATTTTTCAAATATTTTTCTTGCCGGATGGCGCAGTTCACTACTGCGCATACGGAATGGCGTCGGGAACCGAAACAGCTGTTGAAGGAAGCGCGGGAAACGAGTTGTTGGCATGTGTTTGGCCGATTCCCCTCCATCCCCTCCACTGCTTTTTACTAGCTTCCCCTATCCGTATTTCCGAACGATCCGGATGGATCTGAACCCTGCTTAAATGTTGTCTACATCTAACATTCAAGAACATTCCAACGATATAATGTTATTAATTTTGATAATTGTAAATCTTTCAGCCTAACATGTACAGGCTGATGCAGTTGAGCCGCACAACAATACCGATTGCAGCTAATTTCACACACCTTTTTTCTCAAAAAAGAAGAAAAAATAGAATAGAGTTTCTTACGGATTTTCCGGACGGAGATGATGCTGAAGTTGTATCTTCTCTTCAGGTAAATGTCAAACTTTTCCAATTTCCCCTGCTGGATATTTAGATATAGTCAGAATGAAAACTTGGAGTGGAAAGCTAATCGTATAACATGCCTTGATTATTATATTCAGTGCATTGGGCTTACTAATCTGTTATTTTGGTCAATTCTCGATACTACATGATGCTGCCTAATAACTGTCTTGTTGTATTTCTGAAGCTTACGAAGCTTTATTCGTATTTTCTTATGTTTCCATTCTCGTGTACAGGGCATTCCAGCAAGGTTGGCTCACCCAAGAAAAGTATCTATCCCCATTAAATTGATTATTGTGTGTCAATGCAGTTAACGTTTCCCCGAACTATCCAAATTGGACATGTACTTCGTTGTTTTAGATTTGAAACATAATCAGTTAGCAAATTCGGATTCTATGACACGTCTTAAGTTATATGACCCTTCAGTTGGTGTTCATGTCAAATGTAGTTTAGTTAAATGAAAATTAATTTGTGTTAAGCCTTAAAGTTTCAAGATGAAAAATCGGATTTCAACGTTGCATCAGCGAGGTGGGGAGGGGGAATTATATTCAAAGCCTATTGTGAAGTGTCTGAATTGAGCATAATCTGAATCAAATAAATTTCTCCAACTATTTCTATAACCCCTTGGGAATTGTCTATTGTTTACTCAAATTAAAATAACTCGAGACAATCCTCGCAGTTATTCTAGGGGCGTATGGTCAATTTTTTCTCTCGTTAATGTATAGTTTAGTTCCATTATTTATTCAATATTATGAACGGGGTTGAGGGGAAAGAAGACATCAGATTTTCCCATGTATAGTAATAGTTTTTAAACTACGAAAATTCGCTAAAAGGCTTCAGCAGTGGATCTCCGACGTGCCGTTCAAAATTCCTCAAATATACCTGTTCTTAGGTCAACTATAGAATTAAGGTCTTCTTCAAGGTTACTTGTATGTATTTTTTCATTTCAAACTAGGAAATTAGCTTTGTGTTTAATTCTGCATCGGCCAGCAAGCTATTCTACTTGTGGGTTACCAGATGATTAGTAGGATTTTATGGCTATTCCGTTTTGTTTTGTTTGCACATTTGTATATCATTCCAGGTGCATCCTCAAGGATGGTGCGCTTTGAGCCGAAATATATCTAATGATGAGAACTCTGAGTGGACTTGCGTGCATGACATACAAGACCTAGAACTGCAGATATCTCCTGAAGACTCTCCCACTCATGAAAATAGTGGAGGAGAGGAGTCTGACAATGAAATCGAAACATTTACTGAGTAATTATTACAATTTATCATCATTATTCACTGAACGAATCAAGTAAACAGCAAAAACATCGCTGTAGGCAAATATGTTGATAGTTTTCATTAGATTTGTTTGAACTCTTTCTAAATTAGCTCTTGTTCCCATAAGTCGCCTACTTCTTGCGGTTTTTATACTTGATTATCATTAAGCTCTTAATTGCCAACTTTATCATCAATAGGTCTCCTGGGCAATGAACTGAATTATTCAAAACCGTTCACTATATTCACACATATCATTGGCTTTAATTTTTCATTTCAAATCAACTTAAATAGGCTTAATCATTCATTTAAAATATGTGTCCCATTAAATTCAAAACAACACAAACTAGTTTATCGTTCACTTTGTTATTTAATCAACCATGCATTTAACAAAAGGGTACGAACTTATTCTCATTATTGCTAGGTGAACAGAGCACTTCAACTTCCGATAATATCCAAGAAATCGAAAGGCTTTATCTTATCGTTTCTAAATTATCGCATTGATAATTATAATTGCAAAATAATGATACGAAGCATTTGGAATCGTTTTTGGAAGTTCGTTACATTAATCTTTCAATCAAAATGTTCTGCTTGTGTTTATCATAGATTGAATAAGGAAAAATTGCTTCAACGCTCACTCTCTTGAACATGAAGGCTCCACGCCATGCCATCGTTGGCTATAGGCTCCACGCCTATAGCCCCTGTTAATATTATTCGTGTTTCTAGTGTAACTAGTGGTCTAGTAGGAAAAAATTGGAAATAAACGACCCTGAAAAGTTGATTACAAGTATTTCTCTCGTGACATTTGAGGATGATTTACATTTAGTATTATCCCTACCTGAATAATAATTGTGTATGTGGCCTGTTGCACGAAGACTTAAAAATCCTCGAGACGCGGTGCTCTTTAATCTGGTTTTGGATATGGCCTTGGGTACGATGCCGGGTGAAATAGGGTTTGGTATGGCTCTGGGGTATGGGTTGTTGCATTGCCATCATGAAAATTATGAGAGCTCACAAATTTTGCATTTGCTGATCAGCTAGCCATAACATTGATAATTAACCGTAAAAAGTGTAGGTCTTGCTCCTGCAAACCCGCCAGCGTTTAAGGTGAAGGTGGTGGATGAAGAACGTTTGATCACATTATTCTCCCATTTGTGCCACAGAGCACCTTGGATGTGTGATTCAGATATTGTTCATGCGTGTGGTCCCTTGCCACCAGTCGTTTATATCTTAGTGGAGTAATAGCATGCGATACCAGGACTCCAGAAAAGCCACAATTCCCACCTACATTATTATTGCAGGGATTCTGATTGTTTTGGACTGTGAAGTTAGCTCTTTCAGTTGTTTTTAGCTGAGCTTGCCTTCATCCACGCACGTAAGTCCAGGGACCTCGTGCTCAAATCCTTGTTTCTTATTCTTTCAGATCAACTGGTGAAATGACTTCTCTAGTTATTGGTCTCAACTCACGAGCCAGGGTGCTGGCTGGAAACAGTGAACCACTTGGAGGCCGTGTGCCACGCAGGCACCTCAGAAGACAGAACGCATTCCGTGGATTCAGGGCTCAGGTAATCATCACGTTCTGATCTTTGAATTGATAGGTTTCGAATGTTGATTACAGTTAATTTCACTCGTAGAAAATTTGTTGACATTTTATTATAATCTCATCGTCATCAGTTATTTCCCTGTTGCATGAGAGTCACAGTAGGTCCAAGCAGTTCATGTGATGAAGCAGAAGCTTCATGTACTCTCCAATATTGGCTGACAGACTGCTGGCTTTGAAAGACAAAGAATCACTATTCGGTGAAGAGCAATTAGGCAGCGAAGTACAGAAACTTGGTTTTAATCGCACTAGTCGTCGTAGGCCGCTGTTCGCCTTCTGTTTAGCGAACTCAGATGTCCAGCTGCAATGGGACCTACAGGAAATAGGAGCCCTTTAATTTATTCTGATATTCCAAATCAGTTTGACGGCAATAGAAAAGCGTCATTTCAATCTTCCTTGAGCGCTAGGAATAGCTTGGAGAAGACCCCTATTACCAGAACCATTTAAACAATCTTAAATAAAATCGAGGTGCATCTTCCCGAAACTTGACCATACCACCACACCACACCACCCCACCTTACCACGTAAGAATTTGATAATATTTCATGTACTAAAATTGTCTACAGTAAGCGCGTGGCATGGTAAAAGAGTACCCTCTTTTTTATGTATAGTTTTTTATTGGTTGCTTAACGAAAAATGGAAGGAATAATCTCTTCATTTCTATCACTTATTCATCTTCATAAAAAACGTGTATATTAAATTATTGCATACTATTGACACATGGCCCTGATATGCGTCTAGGTACCTCAACCTGATACTGCACACAGTGGAGCCGAAATAACTGTCACATCGACTGATGTGTGGGAAGCCTTGGTTGCTGTTCGAGAAGCTCGTGCTCGGCGTGAAAGAATAGCAGGTACTGGTATACCCTAACTAATAATGAACTTCTAACTAACAAAAACTCTAATGAAAATTAGTTACTCCTAGATGGTTTTCTTATAAGTTTTTTTTTCAATATTAAGTCGAAACTTCTAATCCCCATGTATCTACCTACGTTGTCGAGTTCCATAATTAAGAGAGGCAATTGAAGTAAATAGTAGCTCCTATTTGTGGCTAATCCTTGATGTTCATAACTTTTTCTCAACTTGTGACATTTTCCTTTTATTTGAGTTTTTTCCCTATTAGGGCTCCCTGAACTGACTTCCAAATGTATTGAATTGTATCCAAGTATATGCAATTCAATATGCACATCATTGAAATGATGAAAAGCTGATTGAAAACCGATTAATCTAGTTATTTCTTGTCCACTTGATATGGTTCGTTTCCGTTGCTTTGTAACAGTAAGTAGCTAATATTTGAGCTGAACCATTGTATTATTCTTTAATGAATTTGTATTTTAATCCCAGCTGGTGGACCAGACGAGCCAGAATCAAGACTAAGAATTGTGAGAGTTCACAGTGGTCTTGAAGGCACCAGGTCACACTCCCTTGGTGGTGGCCAGGGTATTCTCCTATCGTAAGTGTTCACATATAATGTAATTTATAAATTAGTTATATGTTTTCTACGAATTAGCAAACAAACATTTTTACAAAACCAAGTTCCAGGAAGCCACGAGCCTCAGAAATAAATGGAAATTTAATCAATTAGTCAATTTCTAAAAACCTGAGATAGCGCTGGTGCCCAGTGAATGGTGTAGTTTTCAGGATTGTGGAGCATCCGCAGAGAGTAGCATTTGTACAAACTCTTCACAACACTGGGGGAGAATATTTCGAGATCTACTGGATATTCCAATGAATCCATATACTCCCTAGAGCATTGGCAAAGGACACAGTTCCTTGAGGTTTCCAAAGAAAAGGTCGAAAGGATGGCGTGCAGTTTCCAGTGGCAGGGATGGTTTTAGCGTGATGATTCTGCTGAAAAGCTACATTCTAGGCCCTCTAACATATATCGTTGATTCCTCGTTCACGGAATATACTTTTCCAGACGATTACAAACAGGCTCTGCTCATACCGTCCTTCAACAAAGGTGACCATTAGGGTCCAAACAACAATCAACCAGTATCGCTGCTTGCTTGGAAAAACAGTATAAAAGCTGGTTAGAGTACCTACGAAATTACTGCAGACATGGGGAAAATGTAATGTTTTTTGTGTAATGTTTTTACCAATAAAATCTAATATATAAATTATTTCTTTAATTGTACCGGAATCTACAGAAAAAATACGCTGGTTAGTACAATATTCCCGACATTTGTTCGTCTTTTGACTTTTCCCACCTGTAGACACCCTGTTATTGTTCAACAAAAAAGGTGTTTAATGTTCACTTGCGTATTGGTAGATTCCTTGACAGTTGATCAAGAATCTCCTGACATATAAGGGTAGAGAGGATTGATGTCCTACATCCAATGGACTTGAATCCAGGTTAAGAAGGGCTGGGGAACAGCCAATAATGATGAATAATTTTAGAGGCGCACTCCTGATAAGGCTGAATAGGTGAGAGTTCACCAGTCAGGGTCGATTTGTAGTATACTTCAGTTTTCCCATATACTGATGTTCCATACAATCCGCCAAAGAATTATGAGTTATTTATACAGGTTAATTGGAAATTTGAAATGCCGAGAAAAAATTATCAAAATGGGCTCGATGTTCACTTCGTTTATTCACACAGTGAATTATCAAGACTATGTGGAACTTGAACTTTGAAGAACACTTGATTAGAAGCTAGAATATAAGGCAAGAATAGTATCGTCAAGCTTACTGCACGTTACAAACAAGAATCACTGCTTCGCGCGAATACACTCCAAAAAACATCCCCTTCTACCGACACAGTTGCACCAACATCACGGCACATAAACATTGCACTAATGGAATGGAATCCACACTGCTGAGTTACAAAATTAAACAATTGAGTTACAAGATTAAACTATATTCAGCTAGAATAATTAAGAATCATTGAATCAAACCGGAATGATAATATAGGGAATACTCCCTATGCATGAAGATGGTGCATGAAGCGAGGTAGGTAGGTACATATGGTGCGGCTGAATAAAATTAAAAAATATATATGTTTCATAATATTTATAACATTTGTATTACGACAATCTTAAGAGTTTCTGTATCTCTGTCGCCAGGAGCCAGTCAACTCCCCGCCTGAGGTCTCTCGCTGAAAGGAGTCAATCCTCAGGGAGCTTTGACATGGGTGGGAGTAGCGGAGTCAGAGCTGGTAGTGGTGTTGGGCTCGGAGGCAGTGTTAGTGGAGGGGCGGTAGGAGGAGGAGATGGGGACATGGAAGAAACTGGACGAGGATCAGGTAGTTCTTCCCCTCGTTTCAATGCTCGTTCCATATACATTATCAGCCGCCCCAACAGAAGTCGCTACCGCACTGGCCTTCCCAAGAATCACAAAATCCATGAAAACGTCCCTCGGCTCACGCATTACATTGAGGAATCCAACGTCGGCAAAGGGTGAGCTATTTGTTATTCCTTCCAACTATTCCTCAAATGGAACGAATCCGCTAATTTTCATGTTTTATGACTTTTTGAAGAATATGGCACTTTTGTAACGGCACCAAATTTTGGAAAACATTTTTTAACAGATATCTCCCCATGGACAGAGTTTGGGGAATTGTAACTACAAGTCCGATACAGTTACAATCAGGTTCAAGTAACTGTTTCCACTCACAATTACATTTACAAGCCCTGAAATTGATTTTTTTGGGACTGTTACTGGGATTGTTCCTGAAATCTCTGGATACAGCTACTTGCCAATGGAAAGTAACTACGGATACAAAAACAGTTACTTTATCTGTAACTGTGTATGTATCCGTGGTTACTTTATTGATAGAATTACAAAAATCGACCCATTTTGACTAAAATTCGGAAAAATGACCCCTACTGCGTAGTTTTGGAGTCTACAGAATGTGAAACGGGGAAGTAACAAATTTGAGTTGTGCTACAGAGTGTATTTCCTAAAAAAAACATGAGGTTTTCAGATTTTGAGTTCAAATTTCAAGTTAAATGTTTGCAATATCATCTCAAAATCTCATTTTCGAAATGAATAAACCGAAGAGAAACTTGAATATGTGTTTGCTATATTTTTTTCTTATTCACAACTGAGCAAATCTTCTTAAGTTAACTCACTATTTACCTAGGCAAAAGTAAGATGCGTTCAACTTTATAATAATCAGGTACATTTAACATAGGTCCCTGATTTGTACGATGCCCAGGTGTGTACTGTTGTTTACTGAGTATAGTTTGAATCGATGCATCGATTAAACATCGATGTTTAACTACATCGTTTGAGTAAAACTACTTACTCAAGTGCTATCTATTCTCAAAACATAGTCTAAAAATGAGCAAAACTGAGTTTTTTTGTTGGGAAATAAAAGTATAGGTAGACAGTACGAAAGTGAGCTATTAGATTGGAGATTTTCGAATCTCGAAGTGAGGAGCTACTCAATTAGTGTGAGCTACATTCAGATTTCAGATAAATCGATTTCAATTACCTCTTAAATCAAGAATAATCCTTTCTAGAGATTGAGATTTATAGCTTACCCTATTTAGCGTCGACTTCATCAACGACTACTCAGTTCTGTCGAAAGTATCGTCTGTCATTCAAATTCCAGTACGTTCAGTGGTTCCAATACGTCCATTATCTAGACCTTTTAGTTAATCAGAAAATTACAGCATGTTCCCGTCACTTTAGGTATTGAACGCTGTTATTGTTCTAGGGCACTGCTTAGTTTTAGGAGCTTTTTTGCTAGATGATGTACATTGTCTTATATACTTCATTACACTTTACTAGAATTTTAAATTTACATCGGGGGAAGGAAACATGTTTTCGACCGAATCTTGTGTCCAGATCTCAATTCCTTACTGATGTTCACTTGGATATCAGACGCGGATACCTATAAAGGGTGTTTTGTTGATGTTTAAATAGTAGAAGATTGATTTACTGTGAGAACGTATGGTCAGCACCCGTGATTTTACGAAAACTGCATTGTACTGCCAGCAGTAGCCAAGGTATTGTTACCATCCGAACTCACAAAGAATACTAAATCATATACTTTTGTATGTTATTGATATCTTTTTGCTTGGTGATTGATGTTACCAAACAGCACTTTTAATTTACTTGTAATACTCCTTAATTAACTTGTAATGGTATTCTACAGGTTCATCAAAGAGTTGTGTTTCTCAGCCGATGGCCGCCTTATCTGTTCTCCATTTGGATACGGTGTTCGTCTACTAGCGTTCTCCCCAGAATGTTCCGAACTGTCCAGCTGTGTCCCCAAAGATGGCGCCGTCACGCTGTACCAAGTTGGCGCCAAAGTGTGTCATTCTGACATAGTTGTTTCGACCAAATTTTCACCTAGGCACTGCTTACTTGTCTCAGGCTGCTTGACTGGACGCATTGTTTGGCACCAGCCTGTCCTTTAGTCACTTCTCGCTGCCTCTCAAATCGTATTTGCTGCTTCTTTACATATTCTGATCACCCCTCCCCCCGTATCAACCTATATAAATATAGGTACGAATAGTTTATTTTTACGTTACTATATTGGCTTATCCTTAAGTGACTGATATTCTTTATTTAGAGAATTTTCTAATTTTGTTGCAATTTTTTATAGTAACAATCAAACAAATTCTGCTGTGAAACCGTGAATTGCTACTGTATCTCTTATCAAACAATACAATTACTAATAAATACGGGTCTCACATTATTGTTTTTACTTTTTATAGATAGTCTGTATGGGAGATTTTCTTTGGGGAGCCTGAAACGTGTTGGAAAGACCTACATTTTCCAACTTGAAATACACATTTTCAAGTTTAGTGAAACCACCATCTTTGCGAAGCTTTCAATGACTGCAAGGCAGCACAGATTCGCTCAATCGCTTCATTACAAGAAGTGCGTTGTGGCTAAATTTTATGTCATACCAACAATCTAAACAAATGAAAACTATTTTTTTCTTTACACAAGTAAAACATAATTATCCTCGAGATTCAAGGTGTCTCCAGAACGTACTAATCAGTAGCGACGAATTGTGGAAACCCATGTCAAGAAAAATACAAAATTTCTTGTCTCCAGTAATTCTAAATAAATTCGTCACTTTACAGTCATAGCAAGGTCGAAACGTAGTACACATTTGAGCCGATTTTCCCTTTTTCGATGACAAGCAGTTTTTCATTAATGTCCAACAAGACATAACAAAACAAGAAAATCGCTGTTACAAAGTTTTATTTGGACATTTTTCAAAATTAACATTACGTTATGTAACATTCTAAGACCTAATTTTAGCTTTCCCAAACCAAACTAACCGCTAAAAGATGAAGTTGAATTCAGGGCATTTCAGTGAGGCAACAGCTCCTTAAGTAGTCTGGAATTTCGTATATAAACGTAGTAAAAAGGTTCAAGTTTTCCAGTGGAATCTCATTCAGAAACGTGAAATACCAGTTTTTATCCGGTTCAAAAGTTTTAATTCAATGCAGGAAACAGGGGGGGTTTGAGAATAATCGTGGACTTCAATAGTACTACTGCGGATTGCCCCCTATGTATGCTTCTGTCAGACTAGAGATTTTTCGCGTTCAAGTGGCCGATTTGTTCAATTTTCCTAACCATTATCTTCATATAAGTGGTATCCTATTAGTTCCGTTTTTAATGTATAGGCTGTTCAAATTCCATTCCAACTGTTCAAATCTCCGAATTTCCTTGTGTTTTTGTTGGAGTTCATATAATTGGTCATGTATTTGACCCTTATGGTCATTGTGTCCTGTTTCAAATTTCAAATTCAGTTGAAACCTTCCCCACACCTAAGGAAGGATAGACAATGTGATCCCCCTAACTCCAGAAGTGGTGCAAGGAAAATGTATGAAATCTCGATCCCGTCTAAACATTATCTTTAAACAATGAGTTGTGAAAATTCAGTAGGATTGAAAGTTTAAAGTGGAAACGTAGAATTAACGTTTTTCAGGGATCCACAAACGCAGCATCCTGCTTATTGGTTGTAAAAAAACTATATTTCATATTATAAAATCAATAATAGCGTATCAGCTGCAAATGAAGTCACGTAATATTTCAAGACTCATACGTCATTGTACCCTCCAAGGTGGATAAGTACAATAATTGAATCTCAAGTTTCGGTCTTTCGTTATTATTCAACTCCCTTTAGGGTCATGTAGAGGTAGCTGGAAAATTGAGTTCGGTTAACACGTTATCTGACATCTGCTCAATGACCCCTAATTGCAAATTTCGTGTACGTGTAAATGGGAAATTTCATATGAATTCCGCAATACCAAATAATAATTCATTACTTTCTATTTTAAAAACCCAGTGGAAATTCATACATTCAGATCTCTGAGATCACGACCCATTACTCACCTGTCTAGAGTAGATAACATTTACGTAACTCTATATAAATTTTCACTCAATGTGCAGGCACTGCACTGACAAAGAAACTATACTGAATTATTGTATTCAAACTGCAATGTATCACATATTCGTAAAACAAATGATTTATGTGATGTTGAATTTCTTTTAAGTTATTCCCTGTAAAACATTATAAATGGGAAATGTATAATATTGTATATAAACCGTTGTATAATTAAAAGCGCTTAATAGTAAACTCTTAATGTTGCTAATTAATGAGTACCTTACCCTGAACTGTTCTTAGGGTGCATACGTACCCGGCAATGTGGAGTCCAAGCATTGCGACAAAAAAATTAAAAAAGGAAATCGATATTTCAATTTTTTAAAGAAATAATAGTTGTATTTTCATCAGATGACATTTTACGTTGGTACAAAACTGCAATTTTATCTTGGAAAAAGAAATAATTTAAAATGTTAACATACATTTAAATAATGAAGGTATTTTTAATGAACGATAACTAGGTAGGAGTTTTCTTCTTGAGAATAACAAATCCTTCCATGACAGGCGTGAGTGGGACGTAGTCGTCTGAAGCTAGTTCAGCTCGTTCTCCAACAGAAAGCAAAACTGGTGTTGTGTGAGTGTGCACGCCAGCAATAGTTTTAGGGGTTCCAGCTTTGCCAATAACGTCAACTGCTTGCCCCACACGAACTGTGACTGGGAGAGGTTCTTGGTTTTCATCCAGGGTGACCAACCATCTGGGGTACATAGCGGTTGCTAGGGTGTACAGGAGGTAGTGAGATTTGCCCAGCATTATAGTTTTTGAGCCAAGGAATGATACGAGCGTGATGAGGAGACCTGCCACAGCGGGATAGTTCATCACTTGCCGATCCGTATGGAATGGCGAAAGAGTCAGTGTACCTTTGCCGAGATGCGTTAAGCCTTGGGCAATCCTCACCATGAAAAGGTGTCCGGTATTTTTAGCATGATACTGAGCAAGTTGACGCAACATGGTAGCTAATCTGGCGTTGTTTGTACCAGCTCCTACGAGACCCATTGAAAATATTGCGTTATGTGCAACTTCTTCATCTAAATCGTGTGAGTATTTGTTAAGGACATCAATCACAGAGAGCTGTGGGTTTGATATCGATAATAAAGCAATGGCTAGAGGAACAGCTCTACGCACAGCTGGCTCACCATACCGGCCCAGTTGAGCGAAAATCCTGGTTGCCATCTCACTACCCACTTCTTCTCCCATAGCTATTACAGCCACTGATAAAGCAGCAACAGCCTGCATGCAAGTCATATCCTTAACTTTAGACTTATCCTCCTTCTCCTTTTCTTTTTCTTTATCTTTTTTGCTTTCACTTTCTTTCTTCTCTTCAGGAGTTGGAAAATGCTCGCTACAAACTTGAAGCTGCTCTTGAATTACAAGAACATCGCCAGTTCCAGCATACATACACATCTTCAACATATGAAGAGAAAGAGATCTCATGGGCTCTGGTAGCGCTTCAAGGGCTGCTTTAGTAGCTTCTGTACCTTCTTTGACGCCCAAATAACATAGACCAAGAGCTAATGGTAGGAATTTTGAATAATGCCCTTCATTCATTTCTGCGGCTGGCATATCCAATAAAGTGTGAAGGATAGAAGATACAACTTCAGAATGTGGCGTTCCAAGAGTGATTAACGCACAAGCCAAAGCTGCCATAGAAACCACTTCGGGTGTAGATTTTGAATCCGAAAGGACAGGAAGAAGCAAAGTAATAGCATCTTCTCGTTTCGTTCCAACGTATGCAAGGCCAAGTCCTAGAACTGCTCCAATCCTAAGTGTCACACTCTCATGCAAAACATAATCAGATAAGAGGGCCAAAGCAGGGTCACAGTCGTTACGTACCCCACAGTTGACTATACCCAAGGCCAAAAGAGCACCACTCTTGATATAGTCCTCTGACGTATATAAGTACTTGTCTATCGGCGTCAAACCTCCATCAACATCCCAAAGGTGGATGAGCCCAAGAGAAGCTGCTGCACTCAACATTCCGTGCTGTTTATTTTTATACATCCATTTGTTACCATCTTCAACAGAAACTAGTTTGTCCTTTGAAAATCCAGCATTAACGAACGCATTGACAAATGTTGAGGCTAGATTATGGCGGGCTGAGTCGACAGGAACATCAAGATTGTAAGATGGGCGAAGAACTAAACCTTCAAGCCAAGTCTTGTAAACTTCTTCTGGTGTTTTGGGCTCCATAATGTCCAACTCTCTAGCAAGACTGTGGAAATGATCGTTAACATGGGCATTGGACATAATGATGGTCAAATCTCCTTTGTCAGGAAGATCATCACTCAACTCCAAGGAAAGTTGTTGTCTACCAACCATATATGCCAACTGTTTTCGAATGAGTGGGTCTTCACACTTCTGAAATATATTGCCCATGAGATCAATTTTGTTCAATTGCATTGCAAGGGTGAGAGCTCTGGGATATTCATTGAAGCGCAAATAGTGACTCAGGACTCCAGCAATGATGTTGCCCCTCTCAGGTTCTTCTACATACATCGCACAACTGATAAGATACAAACAGACCCTGGAGTAATTGGTTTGGTCCATTAGGGGTGTAAGCATATCCAAGATATCCACCTCCATGAGAAGATCACAAGCCTGAATTTCAGCATTATGTTCCATATCAAATTTGATAACACTTTCGATAAGTGGAAGAAGTGTGTCCTTTTCAACAACTGTGGCCCATTCGTCAGCAATTTCTCCTTCTAACTGCCTAACATATTCGTGGCCCCAGTCACCCACATCTTTTTGTTTAGCCAGAAGACAATACTTGAGGCACTCTCTTGGTGTAACAGAGCTCTCTTGTCCCATAGCAAGAACACTGATTATGGAAGCACAAAGCTGTTGAGCTTTTGTGTCTTCCATTTTATTGTAAGCTTCCTTCAACGCTCCATAATGGACTCGAAGAAATTTCAGTGGCATGGGAACTGATGTCATTGAAGTTGTACTGCTGCGGATGAGATCCCTCATGGACTCCAGAGCTGGAATGTACAGATGTTTATCTGTGCCCTGAAACAAAAAGAAACCCCATATTAACATTTATAGTTGTCCAGCGTCAAAATGTGAGACATACAGAAAACGTCCCAATTAGGAATCCTTTCTCCTCCAGTTCTGCTGAAGATAGCTACAAGACAAATAAGTGCTGTGTGTTCAGTGTGAAAATTATTATTTTCATTAATTTTTTATCTTTTTACAGCTGGCAATTTTCAAAGTCCGTGGAGAAAGAAGAGATTTATGATGAGTGAACACGTTGAATGTTTTTCAACTGAATTAAGCCATTACAATAACTCCCAAAATGTCCACTACTAGGGCGTGCCCTTAAAGCAAGTGGATTGACGCCTATTAGAATTTACCCACCTGGGGTGACAACCGAAACATGAGAATCCAAGAATAAAATCGATAAGTGTAAATCTAAGACCGAATCGGTGAAAAAAGGTATAGATAGGTTGTGTGTGTGTATTGCTCCTCAGCCGATTTTCAATATTCTTAATTTGTTCAATCACAATTTTAGTGTAGTTCGCGACAAAATTTTGCTTTTCCTGACAGGGGATTCTTGCCATTCTTTTGTTGTTTAGTTAATATTTTGGAAAGATTCAGTAAAATCTATTTGGTAGACGGTTGGGTTGCGGAGCTGTTCATCAGAAGGTCTGGGTCAGAGCATGTGGTTGGCGTTAGCCCTAGTACCATGGTTGTTTCAATTTTATCTTGTTCAGTTTCAGTTGGATTTCTACGTATAATTAACCAACTACAATGCACTACAGGCCGATGTGGCCCTTGGCTTTCCAGACACCTCTCCGCCACAGGGTGCGGTCATCCGCCTGAGATTTTGGCATCCCCACCACCTGGAGGTCCTTTAAGACCTCATCAAACCGACCTCTTCGTCTTCTAGTTTTCATACGAGCTTGCAGCATCATTTTCGGGAAGGGCCATGGCTTGCAGTCAACATGCCCTGGCCATTGCATGCTCCCAACCTTGATAAATAGGACTATATCTTCATGCTTCATCAATACATTGATTTCTGCATTCTGTATAGTTCTCCAACCTTGATCCTTTCTGACTGCAATACAGATTCTTCTTACAATCTTTCTCTCAAATACAAGCAGTCTTTTCTGATCCTCAGCTCTCATGGTTCAAGCCTCAGACCCGTAACAGACCACAGGCTGCACCAGGAATCTGTAAAGCCTCATCCTACAAACGAAGGATTTCTACGTATGTTCCCCGTTATTTATTTTATAATAAAAATAACGGCTGAAGTTCAGAATAGGGGGCCCCTCCTGATAAGAAGAATATATCGATGTGTACTAGGATCGATGTTTTTATAGGATCATAATATCGATACCGCCGCCATGTAGGATTGCTTTGCACAACCACCTTCCAGAAGCTGAAGGCCCGCTTCTATTCAACCTTTCGTTCTTGAACCAGCACAACTGTCAACCTTCTATTTGTCCAACTGATCTATACTTTACTTACTAGAAGGATTGATGTAGGATATTTTTTTGTTTTTGAGATGCGAACGAAGCGAGCATCCAGACCAGCAAACTAGACAGAACACACTAGAACGCGTATCATCGATTTATATATCGAAAGCGTGGATCGATACATAGACATCGGGTTACGACGGTCTTATCAGAAAGGGCCCCCTATACTGAACTTCTACCAAAATAACACACAATAAATAATATATTTCTAATATAATGGAATGCGCCATAATTAGTTATAATATTCAGATTATTAGGCTACAGGATAGCTCAATACACTAATAAAATATATGGATTAATATGATTCCATGAGCCTGGTAATTATTTAACCAACATCATCTTGGATGGATGGGACTACATAAACCCTTTATGGTCTGTATGCAGTGAAAACCAGGCTGCAGAGCGTAAAAGCTAAATAATGCAAAGCTAGTAAATCTTGGACTAATATTTGCACTCCGATGTACAGTATCAATCAAATCTTTTAAAAAAACACTTACCGTGATTTTTTCAACCAACATGTTGAGTTCCTCCTGCAATTTTTTATCCTCTTCTGACATCTCATCTTGCTCCGGCTCGGGCTGCTTCTTCTCCTTTTCATCTTCTTTTTTCTCGGCCACTACCATTTTGATGTTTTTAGTTTAACGTAATTTAGATTATTGATGTTATAATTCAATATAACTTTGATCGAACCACCAAGAACCCAAGAATGTATAAAAATGCTCCTGGATGACGAAGGGATTTGGTTTTGGCTTGTTAATATAACCTTCTCTTCTTCTTCTCCTCATTATCGGGAGAGAATCGTTTAGCATGGAACTAGCAGAAGGGTTCCTCTTGGTCCATACAACAAATGTATTAGAAACAAGTTCCAGTCAAGCATGATTGTAAAAGCAAGTTTTCCTGGGAAATCGAATTTTATTTATGTCAAACTGTTTGGAAATTTCTGAGCTAAAAAATTATTAACTGTCAATATGATTTATATAATTATTTGAGCTTGGGAATAACGAAGATTTGAAAGAATGAAATCGGTTGATTGAAGAAAGTATTGAAACAATATCTACAGCCATGCTTGCTGAGTTTGAGCAAAAGAACTTCTGTTTCCAGAACTACCCCTAGTATCAGGCCCTGAGATCTGAATGATGTGTGGTTCCCTTGGACCAGAAAGAGAATTTTCAATCTCGTAAATGTTTACTTAAAGTGAGACCTGATATGATAAAACCTTTTGAAAGCAAGGCTTTATTAGCCAAAATTCAACGTTACATAAGAAATGTGGATTTCTAAGGATAAACAATATAAGTATCATGAGAACACAAGTCATGCATGGTAATTTGCGTTAATTGTCCAAGGAGAATATCACCACTTCACCTTTTGGCTCTGAAATATCGACCTTATGACACAGGAAACCAAAAGTGTGAAATCCGTTGTAATTGAGCAATACAAAATGCCACTCACCTTATATGGAGGTGTAGAGCTTCGTGTGAAGTGAGAAGTTTTGTTAAACATTACCTGGAGTGAAACATAGTTGAGAACATACATTTTTGCATTTTGTACATTGGCATGGGGTTTAACATTCAAAACCATGGTTGATTACGATTTCAGCCAATGATTTTAAAATTATATGTTACATTGAATTGTCAGGAAGGTATACAGCATATTTGTTATTATTCTACTTGATATATTGAGGTTTGTTAAGGGTTATTCTTTTGTTCATAATTGTTGAGGTTGAAGGGTTGATTTTTTGTTTACCAGTTTTTTGTTTTGATGTAGGGAAATGTTACTGTTAGTTGACTTTTCTATTTTTTGTGACACCAAGGTAGCAGAATCATGTGAATTTTTCTTTTTTGTGAAGGATGCAAACCCATCAGGCAATCTCATTGAGCATTTTATAACATGTAATGTTTATATAATTATTCAATGTATGTTTTTGTTACGAGTATAAATGACGAATGTTTTCATTCAATTGTATGATTTGAAATTTAAGATTTCAAGTTTTTTATTTCCCATTAATGTTTTTAGTAACAAAGTTTTACCGAAATTTTCAGTCATCTTAAAATTGTGCTTAAAATTTGCAACACTCCATTTCATAGTCGATTAAATGTTTTCGTATACCATCATTTTTAATATTAAATATTGTACAGGGGGGTGTGTGATCACATTTTTAGCTGAAAATTTACTTTAGAGAAACAAATTGAAGGTGATATTGCGAATGTATAGTTAGAATATGACAATAGGTATTGTATCAAATAGATATTTGAGAGTCATGTGATCTATTCAGACAACTGGACTGCTTGGTTCCAGTATAAGTACCAATCCTAAAAGAAAACTTATTCACATTTTGAATACTGTTCTGCTGAAAAAAGATCTACATTTGACATTTTTCACTGTTTTCCCAAATTTTTTTTAAACACTTTTCGAAATATGATCAATTTTTTGTACATTAAAGCCTATGTACTCCAGCAAGCTTATTCTTTCTTTTGGAATGCTTGAGTTTTTGGCAAAGAACTTTCCAGAGATCGATATGTTTATAAGCGCTTACAAAAAGCTACAAAATCAACTTATTGAATGCTCCAAAAAGAAATTTTATGAAGAAAAAATTTGAAAAGTTATTATATTAAAATTTGTGGAGTGCAATAGCATCAATATTCTAAAATTCTCAATTGTGAAGTCTTGTGCATCCTTGTCAAATGATTTGAGTGAAGGGAACATTTTATAAACAACACGAGCTACGTACGATCTTGTTACCTCTGGATTGATGAAGGTGGATACGTGAAACTATTGTGAAGGCCCGACAATTTGTTAAAAATTCAATTAAGCCGTCAAGTCAGAGATTTCATTTAACGTAAGTCCCAAGCAGTCAGCGAGATTGTGAAGAATGAAAAGCAAGACAGACACTGTAGGGCTAACAGTGCAGGCTTCCACCCGCGGACAAAAAAATGATAGAGCCCTATGAACAAAGCTGTCATTAAACGACTGACAAGTGCAAACTACGTAAACAGTAAATAGTCATTTGGTTTTAATAAGAATTTCCTGGCTTGTAAACGCTGAAACTAAACCTCGGAATCCAAGTAGGATCAAATTAGTTAAAATGTTGTTCATATTTCCCAGTTGTTCTCAATTTACAATTCCTGATTTAGCCGAATTGAGATTGGAGAATTAAGTAGTTGCTTCAGAATTAGTGCTTTTACCCTGTCCGTCATTAGACTTAGATTGTAAATATAAGGAGGTTGGTGACACAAGAAGTCATCTATGAATTTAGGCATATTCAATCGAGTGAACTTAAAGGTAATTATTCACTATTTCATTCAACTTCTTATCCATGGATATAAAGTCGAAGAACAAGACTTGTTCTTCAAGACACTTAGTGTCTTCCTTAAGTACTCCGGAATACTTCAAGTTGAGGGATCTTAAATTGAAATCGAATCAATATATATTAATAAGTGACGTCCATAGTAATGATTTAATCGTTTTCAATAACCTCAAGACAAAATTTAAGACTGTGGGAGGAAGAAAAGAGCTAAATTAGGTAACCTTCTTGGGTATAAGTCAGGGGTCAACGTACGTGACATCGGAGCTGCTCCCAAAACACCGACACAAAACATTATTCTAATGGTATATTTAAAAAAAAAAAAAAAACAACAGAAAAGTGGATAACAAAGACATTCAGAACAGATTCAATGATAAATGGATTGAAATAAACTCCGGGTACCTATCTCTCAGCTTCCCTTAAAGTGGGAAAGGAAAACCCAGATTTGATTTTGTTAACTCACTCGTTCAATTTAGATATTAAGTTGGTATTAAAGTACCTCCTTGCTTACCTGTTATTAGTGCGTTACATATATTACATGAATAGCTACATGTGCCTATCGATGTAGCTACCTAGTGAGAGGACCACCCAACTGCCGCTTAGAGCGAGAAGGAACTGTTCGACACCACCATAGATTACAAGTAGTACGTAGATTGGTGCAGATTTGTTTTGTAGTTCTTGACATTGTTAAAAGCATTCCTATCTCATTCATTACGATATTACATGTATTTATTGATTCAATTTCCTTCGGCCATCACTTAGCTTGAAGCTATTCTGAAGTCTGCACTTGTTATTCGACTGTCATATTATCACTGGGATGTAGATGTGGACTAACACTCTCAGGGCGTGTGTTTCGGGCCCCAGCACGGAAGCCTGTTGGCTTATTGTACTTTCCTTAGAGTTTTGCATTCAATCAAGGAGGTTCAGCCCCTTGCTAAGGGGCTTAAGGCCCTTGATTAGTTGTTCGCTTTGAATGGACCTCATTGGGGTTTCTGCTCCAAAGAGTTCAAATCTGCAAGAGGTGAGTGCTGAGCACTCAAATATTATGTAGGATGCCGTTTCGTCAGTCTCCTCACATAACCTGCATGGGGTTAAACTTTGTGTGACTCCCATGCTGTGTAGGTGGACCCTTAAGAGTGCAAAGCCGACCATTGTTTTTAGTTCCCTATGGTTTTTGTCAAGTAACCATTCAGTTATTTTGGTGTTGGGTTCCGCCTCCATGAGTTTACTTACTGGGTAGTAAACTTGTGCTTTCTTTAATCTCGTTTAATGTCGTATCTGGGTAGGAAGATACTTCTGATATTTTTTATAAGCAGGCAATATTCCAATTGGAATTCCTGAAACGTTGATTTGCCAGGTTTATAGATAGAGCATAATAATATAAAATTTTTATTTGTGACAAACAAACGATGATGGTTTTTAGGGAGGGCGGAGGAACGCCGCTAGAATTATTGTAAATGTATATCTTGTTTTGTGGGTACCAAAGACAGTGTCAAGACGTCATCTTCCTCACCCACTGATCGGACAACAGGAGTGATACTTAACACTTGGGAGCCGGGTAAAGATGGTTTTCGCACTGATTGAAGAATTTATGAAATGTAAATTGGCCATGGGCCAATATTTTTCATGGTTCTGTGCGATTCTTTCCAAAAGAAAGGCAATGAAGAACTGTAAAAGTATGTGGACTTCTTAAGGTGATTTATAAGCTCCCTGACTTAGAATCCATTATAGAAGTCCAGTCTTCCGTTAATATTGGTAGTTGGAAAACGTAGTCTAATGTTCTTCCAAAAATGTGAATGTGCACCATGCTCAGTCATAGACCTGAGTTTTTTGGTTGACGTTACTTAGTCCATCAAACAAATGCACGAGGTCTACGTAGTAAACGCCTTTCAATAACATAATCGGATTTATTATCCCTACAATATTCTTTCTTATTGCAGGAGGGCGAGGGTGGAGGAATGTATTCCGAATGGGCATCCTTGGCCAGCATCGTCCGCCATGAAACGACTGACAGAGAGTCAGTTCTGTCGAAATTTCCCGATTCGGGCAAGGAAGTGGCCATGTCCATCGTCAAGGAACTTGCCTCAAATATTGGACTCACTCAGGCGCCAGCTCCTAGCAATCTAGCTACAGATCGTGATGTGCTATGGTGTATGGAGGTAATGATATTATGAAAGTTATTGCACTTTAAAATAGTTCGGACAAGTTTAAAATTACGATATTTTTCAAACATCTTGGTTCGTTCTACCAATCTGTGATTGAAAATTGCGCGAAGAAATCAAGACGTCACGCATGATCATTATTAGAATCGAATCTCAAACTTGCCAATTATCTCAATTCTGATTCAACTATCTGATGCTATTCAGATGTTCCCACGTCATTCGAATATTTCAGTTTTCTATTATTTGTCATCAATAACTTTCCAATAACAAAAGTGCAACGAATTGTATCTGCATCTTCTTCAGCATCCTAATTACATTTGGTTCTAAGGCCCGTCATTCCTGTACATTCTGAAGTGAGTGATTTCCACTCACATGAAAACCATGCCCGATTCACACCATGTGCAAAGATTAGTCTACTGGTGGCGTTTTCTGATTTTCGTCGAATTTTTACGAAATGTAGCTTTTTGTAAAAGGCATAAACTTTTGTTTTACCTTTGTTCGATGCAACAGTCCAAAAATTATAATGTAATCATTGGTGAACATTCTTTATTCAGGTTATTTGCTACGGACTGAGTTTGCCATTGAACGAACACGATGCGATACGCGATTGTGTTCACATCTACTGTGATTGGCTGACTGTCCTCCATCCTGTGCCCAATGTAAGTGTACCAAAGCCACTGATCGATGATCCGAACTTATACGCCAGAAAAATGATTGGGCATCTTCACAATCTGTTCATTCCTCGAAAAGGCGAAGGTGAGTAACATCCAACAGGTGAATTAACAATTGAAAAATTGTAATATTTTGTGTGTGTTACGAGAGCCAAGGCAACATAGCTCTGCTGGATGATGTTTGTGAAAATCCCCTTCCTAACCTACAGATTTTTTCGTTAGTTCTCCGTCAATTTCAACAGTGCGGAGTTCGACAATGTTTCGTCATTTTATGTTCTTTCGCTGTTCCACATCGCAATTGTTTATTCTTAGTCCTTTCTTCCAGTTGGAAACAGTTGGGAATTTGGGTTGATGACACGGCATAGAATGTCATTTTTTTAGCAGTGAAACTAGAGTTTCAGTAGAATCAGAAGAAAGAATTTCGCGAGAGACCTAATTCAGTTTTTTGCAAACCGTAAACAAGTTATTAAGTTTTCAAAACAAAGAAACTGTAGAACTGTATGCGAATTTTGTCCAAACTTTAATGTCTTTAAAGAAAGATATTGATATTGATTCCCGGCGGACAGTAATGTAAGATTTCTGGGTGTTAACACCAACTGGAATTCCTACTTAAGATTGAAAGGTTGACGCGTACTATAATATCAAGAGATCCTTCTGATGTTGAAGTCTTCAATACTTACACACTACTCCGAACTCCACTGTTCATGGACACTTCCTGCCAAGACTGCAAGAAGAACTTCTACCGAAGACATTAGAGCCTTCATTGCACTTAAAAGGTCTCCATTCAAGTCCTCACTGGTGTTTATTGAGAGAAAAAGGTGATTCCAATAAATGAAATTTAATACAAAGGTTCAAAATACGCTTGACAAAGCGTATATTACATGAGAAAAGTTTCATGTAAAACATGATAAAATAACCCACAGTAAAAACTGCACAGTCTGCACGTAATGCATTCATGGTGGGAGGGGGGGGGGCTAGCTCAGTACTTTGCTTATTAACATGAGTACCTTTTTGCTATTAGGTCTATTGTTTGTTAATAGATGTTTTATCGGACGTTGCCTAAATTTCAGCTAATACTGCAATGTACTCAATTTTTAAGAAGGGACGAATAACAAATGTCCAACATTTCAAGATGATGGACGGCATTACGAATTATTCATTGGAAATATTACCAACTTCAATTACTTACTGGCTAAATTCTAAACGGTTTGCGTTTTCTACTCAATGAAGTCGGGGATTTCCATGCACGTCATAAGTTGTTAAAGATGAGGATTTTAGAACGACCTTCCCTTACATTTGAGCATTAATGGGAACATGATGAGATTCTTAGATCCAAAATTAGAAATTCCAACATGTTTTTTGACAAATTTTCCTAGATCAAATTTCAGTCTAATAGTTCAAAAAAGAGCCACTTCCAAGCTGGGACTGCAAGAAATTTCTCTCCGCCTGCATTGGGTTCATTCAAAGGGCTTTGCTGGATATCCTGCAAATTTCTAACCTCTCTACGTATATATGTGTCCTGTTCGAGTTTAGCATTTTCTTAAACGGATGAAATCACGTAGGAAGTAGCAATTGCATCCGGTGAGAACCGTTTGGTGAGCTTAATTTAATGTGTTTTATTTCAATAAATGTATGTTGGGCTGGTGATGGTCCGATTGGATCTGTAGCTTTCTCTCCATCAAATATCGGAGAAATATCCCAAGATTCGTTTTTTCTTCAGATTCAACGGTTCAGTCGGGATGACATCTTCTGTGTTCGTTCTTCATTGGAAGGGAACACTTCGGAATGAAGCAGCTTGCAGACGGCACCCATAAAATAGAGACTTTTTGGTGGACGACGACTAGGAAACCGTCTGAGTTGAGGCGAGCAGTTGGATGCTAACATTTCCATGACGATTAGCATCAAGTCACGTTTAACGTGACGTCAACATTCATTGGAAGTTGTATACTGTCGTTATTGTGGATTGAAGTTTGTGCTATTGAGTTGAAGTTGTATTTTGTGGATTGTTGACAAACAACACGGACGTTCGTTATTGCTAACGCGTGCAAAAAAACTTGTACAATGCCGAAAACGGAATATGAGAAATAGGTAAAATGGGTTATAAATATGGAAGGTTATGTTACTGCCAACTCGTCACGGAAAGACGTGTAGGAGAACCGAATTCAGACGGTTCGTCATGATGGACGGGACGTCAAGCATGCAGAGTCTGCATTTTTCTCCAGACGGTACTGTCAACGTCGTTGCGTGAACCGCACCAAAAAGTCTTTAATATCTCGCTGGTTAACAAATCTTTACCGAGAAAGTAGTCGTTTTCTTTCATGAATGCCTTTCTCTTTCACCCGCTTCTTGTCAGGACCGGATAGTGTGATTTCATTACCGTTATCCTTGGATGGATAGGACTTGGCTGGCAAAACTGGTCACAATGAACGTTATTAATCCTTGACTCTTTGTATTGACTGATTCTCATCTTGGAAGGTTGTCTTAGATATTAAATTGTAAATATTGGGAGTATGGGATGTGGGATTGTGCTCTGTAAGATGCTGAAGGTGGATGCCTAAAAGCATGTCCTGTGTGACTAGTCACTGACAGAATTTTGTTCCGTTCTTGGTATTTGAATTATTTTGTTTGGAAGAATCAAAGTGAGAAATGTGCAGTAAACCAAGTTCGACTCTTTATGGCTATATCGCAACTGATTAATTGTAATATGGACTGATACATCTTTGGATTGTGAATTAAGTTGAATAGGTGGCGTTGATGTACATTTATTTGAAAGTTCTATTTATCAACAGATTTGTTCAAGCACCTGTGGGCATTTCAAGGTTAAGCATTAGTGCCGAATGCTATGCAAAACGTACAGTATGACTCGTGTAGTTGATATTCTAGAGATGATCGAATGGGCGAATGAGAGGCTCTGAGGGAATAGTTAAGTGAAAACAAAAGCAAAACATTTGCAGGAGAGGATAATATTTGAATATTATTTTTAATCAATTCCATAGGTGTTTTAAGATAATTATCCTTAGCTAATTTAGTAAGGACTTATTGTGTTGTTTTAATTTTGCATGTACCCTTTTCAATCTTGAGCCACAAAACCACACGACATCAGCTCTTTTCACTGTGCACCATAATAGTAATGCAACTCTTTTGTTTTGCAGTCTGGCCATTCCTGTATTCGGATTATGGTTTGTATGATATATTTCTTGTTTATTTGAGGGTGGGTTTGAGCTTTCGCAATAAGTCTTACATTTTGTGTAGTACTGTGGTGTTGGAAAGTAGGTATGAACTATCATGTTGGTCTGTGGAGGGTGCTATTGTTCACCATCTTATAGTGAAGTACGTGGGGGTTTGTACTTTGTAGTTTTCTTGGGCCTCTTGTGGTGTCTTTTAACAAATCCACTCATCTTTTAACTAACCAGATCCTGGAAAGAGATTAACTCCGTCATGGGGCTCAATCTTTTTTCTTGTTCTTGTCAATACAATTTCGAAATAGTCTAAATGATCATAATTGTTAAGAAATGAATCTACTTATTTTGTTTTTAATTGTTTTAGGTGATTTTTGTATGACTTTTTATGAAAAATAATTATATCCCTTCGATTTAGAGATCGAATGAACCCCACCCTCAATAGGTTCTGATCGGAAGCTTCTAAGCTACTTTAACAAATTAGTGCGCGCAGGTGCACAATCCAAATTTTTATTATTGACAAATTTTCTTCAATTTCATTCTTTGCTATTAGGATCTCTGACAGCAATCGTTGATAATGAGTTGAATATTTACAGATATTTCAGGAATATCAGTTGAGTCTCTTGTGATATTGCCTGATATGGGCAGTCCCTGCCGATTTAATTAGCATGAACCACCTTTTTTGGTTTCATAAAATGTTGAAGTGCATGAACGTATTTCATCTTGGTCGACCATGTCAGAAATGTTACTATTGTGTCGTCTACATAGCTACTCAACTCTAGGGCATCTTTTACTGGGGAACGATCGGAAATAATATTTCTTATATCATTTCTTAGCCGCTACATGATTCAGAAACATTGAATCAGTTTGCTATACAAAGTATCGTAATTAGTTTTGCAATGGATTGTATAAGTTCTTTTTTAGTATTTCTCATTGGTGCTTGATTTTAATAGGGAAGGGTGCATGCTTGAACTACCTGTAAAGGATGATTTGATGTACTATGAATGGATTTTATGTAAATGTTTTCTGTTAGTTGAAAAAGGATGTGTGAGTACTTTTCTGGGAAACAAATTAAACATTTCGATTGAAGAATGAATATTCAACCTCTTTTTGTTGGGATCCAATGGATTTTGAAAGAAGATTCTCAATTTTCAACTTATATTCAGTATTGTGGGGGGGGGATCCGAATTTTTCATTTTACAGGAGGAGACTTACACCTTAAAAATGACCTCATGGCCTTCTACGCCATGGAGATTAAAATAGAAATGAACAACATTTCTAATGTCTGCGTTATAAATATTCAAAATTGAGAATAAGCTCAAAAATAAAGCCACTTTCCGACCACCTGCTGCTACAAAATACACTATTCCTAGTTGGTGTTGGTGACTTCTTTTCTACCTATGTGTGTATCATACAAAAATTCTAATGAGTGTACATTCGAAATCTATCCTACAATCTTTTCATTCAATTTTTTTTAAACTGTTCATTCTTGTTATTTATCAGTTTATGTTGCACAACTGATACTTTGTGCTGTGTTAGTCATACAGTACTTTTAGATTGTAAGGTTCCGTACAAGTTTTTTGCTTTGTTAGTTGTTATTTACTCAAAGCGTTTACCTGGCTATAATCCATAACGTTGCACTTTGTTAATATCTATGTTCGTACGCTGAACTGTAATTTTGTGCTGGCCTCAAATGCCCTGTTTGTCGTTCCACTGTGTCGTAAATAGCTGTGATATCCGAAACAATCCGAACCAACTGGCTGACTTGATTGAGCTTTCACAGAAACAGTCGCAGATCATTGACATATATTCCATATATACTCAACCTCTTATTCTTTCTACGTCACAATTTCCTCAAGAAATTTGGTGTGGTGTCCTAGAGCTTCAAGCTGGGATTTCAAAATCAGTCGCAACTTAAAGGTGTTCTGCTGTGTCTTCTTCCATTTGACAATGACTCTTGGAAGAAAGTTTTCCAGGATTATGTGTAGAGTCATGTTGATGACAAGAGATCCGTTAGGACTCCTATTATCTTCCTCATTTGGAATATTGGTATGCAGTTTGAATTTTTCATGTTATGACCGGAAAAATCTATTCTTGTTTTTCTGTAATTAGTTGTGTAATTTCTTCTCAAATTCATCAAATGTTCCACGGACGCTGTTTACCTCTCACCTAATGTCGTTTCTCAGGCTGGCAGAGCCTTTGTATCGAACTTTCACTGAGCCAATTTTTCAAGTATCTTATAAACAGCGTTATGGTTTCTTCAGAAAGCTAATGCAGTCGGGGATCAATACTACTACAACGTCTATGGATCGTCCCTTTCTGCAATAGGGTACTACACAGCTACCAGCGAACCCTCCTAATTTAATTACAACTTAATATTTTATTCACAGTTGAGCTCGTGTAATGGAAATAAATAACAAGAATGCCTCAAAAAGGATCTTCTTGAAACAACTTATCGAAAATTCAAGTCCCTAAATTTGGAGTGATTAAAATGACAGATAGCAGATTTTTTTTTTAAATTTTAATTTGCTTTTGGGTTCTCCAGTATACATGTGAATCAAGTTTAATGTGTATGGTCACAATCATAATCTGACCCCATGTTATTGGGCATTTACTTGAATAAACTTAGCAATATTGTAGGTGAGTTATCTTCGATGTAAATATACGGAAAAAAGTGGAAACCCGTGCTCCTCTGGTCTTTCTACAGTAATTATCGTTTTCCCTCTAGATACTTCTGTTAATTATTCTATTTTGTACTCTGTCACTAACTTCCGTGGATTGATACGAAGTTTGTTAGTTGTTGAAATTCAAAACATAAATTGAGCATCGAAGCTTCTCTTCTTTCTCTTGATCAGAATGTTTCTCAGAATGGATGTAGTGTCTGGGTTGTCGCACATTATACTTGCCACCCGTCCTTTCGATCAGCCAAAATCGTTGGTTCAGTTACTTCAGCATAAAGGTGAGGAGACACTACAACTGTACTTTACCAGAATTTTCATCTCCACCCACCGAAATCCTTTCCCAATCCAATTTGGTTGGGTTAGAACCTGACCTATGATGTAAGTTCGTGTTGGATGTAGCATTGTAGGGTGACGGTTGATCATGATGTGGTCATCACCAAATGACAGCCAATCACAGAGTCCCGCTTTGCTGCACAGCTGGGTAATAAATCATGCAGTTACTTTAAAAACACATTCCAGAAGGTCTTCACGATATAGATTCAACTTGCAACCTGTTAATTTACATTTAAAGTTATAATTTGACATGGGTTTTTCGAAGAGTGCATTTTAATTGTTGGGAGATCTATACTGTCATCGTTTGATTTCAGTATTTGACCCACCACATGGCAGACTTTTTATTAGTCATTTTATTTACCAAGCCCTTGAAAATATATCAACTCTATTCAGGTGCTGATACCATCCGAAGACAGGCAGTTCTGTGTCACAGAGTTCTCAGGACGTTGCAACAAGCAGCTCAATGTTCGACCGTCATGTCCCATGAGACTTGGGAGTCCTTGCTTGTATTCATGCTGGCTATAAATGAAACCCTGCTTGCTGCTCCAACAATAAAAGGTTTGTTCGTTGATTCTTAGCTGAATTCTTAAGCAGGGTTCAGATCCATCCGGAACGTTTGGAAATACGGATAGAGGAAACTAGTAAGAAGCAGTGGAGGGGATTGAGGGGAATTGGCCGCGCATGAGCCAACAACTCGTTTCCCGCACTTCCTCTCACAGCTGTTTTCGGTTCCTGGCGCCATTCCCTATGCGCAGTAGTGAACTGCGCAATCCGGAACGAAAAATATTTGAAAAATCTGATGCATACAGTTTGCTTCAAAAGTGCCTGTCCACAAAAAATATTCCCTCCCCCCAGCTAATGTCCAACCAATCAGCTGCTCGTATTCACTTTCCGGATAGCTCGCCGGATGGATGTGAACCCTGCTTTAGTACTTGGTTAATAAATATAATTTTCGCTATACAAATTCTGTACATTGGAGGCCTCAGACAACAATCCTGAAGCAAAATCATTTGCAAATAAGTTTCCCAATTTTGCACTCAAGTTATACTGTGAGGAGTGATAACAGCAGATCGTTTCGTTTCTCAAAGATATTTGTAAAATTTTACTGCTCCATTCAATCATCAGCTCCGTTTTATGGTTTTAGAGCATGGCTTTTATTCACCCTCGCATAAAATGTTGTTTCGCCATTCCAATTCATTCGACATGTTCTAAGGCATCATTACCAACTTTCTTCACACTTAGACACTAAGAAATCCCTCGATGCTAAGAAAATCGATACACATAATTTTATCCACAATCGTCAATACAAGATTTGATGAAACAGTCTCCCGATGACTAACAATAACCCATCGTGTTACAGATGACGTTGGCGACCAGTTGTGTGAGCGAGTGCTATCAGTGCTTTTTGAAGTGTGGTTGGTTGCATGTAGCAAATGTTTCCCTAGTCCTCCACTCTGGAAAACTCTTCGAGAAATGGCAATTACTTGGAGGCACCGAGGGGCTCTTATTTCTACATGGTCAAGGGTTTGCCTTTTGCTTACACACAAGCTCCTTGAAGTAATGTACCCACCAACATTCCCTAAGCATAAATATTGTAAGTAATATTGTGATTAACGCTGAATTCATACAGTCGTTTGTACTGTTGCTTTGTTATGAACCTTATCAAACATAATTTTGTCATGTCCCACCCTTCCGAACTCGTTCATATTTTGAGAGTAGTCAAGAAAGGAGGGTTTAATTAGCTTATATGGATCGTTCTCCCAAAGCTGACTTTTTGTCCAAAGCATGTAAAACAACTAAATAGAGATTCCGTTCGGGAGGTATCGAGATTAATTTCTTTTTAGTTGATGAATTGATAATTCTCATTAATTTATTCTTAGTGTTATTTTGCAGATGATTCAGACCACTGGAATATCCCTACTGATTTAACCGACGAGACTGTTGTACAATCTTGGTTCAGGTTCTTGCACACTATTGGTTCCCCTGTGGATTTGAGTCGCCCTCAAATCATTTCCCAGACCCCCAAGTTTCTCCAGTACGCGATGGTGTCTGACACGGATCCCAGCTCCCATCCATGTCTTCATATTCTTCCTCTCAACTTTCTTATAGCCATTAAAGGCATTTCCAACTTGGTCGATGCATTTTTGGGTGAGAGCTCCTTTTCCATTATTATTATGCCCGTGTATTTTTTACTGTTACTTTCATTTAAGATAAACCTATAGCAGTCTTGTAAGACCAAACCCGGCCAAAAATATACCCAGAAACTATTACCAAGTTGGACTTCTAAATGACTGTACTTATATAACTGAATTCTTGCTCAATGATGCCCCTCTCCCCAAGGCTAGGAGGGAACGATTACGTTGACTATTGAAGATATTCAATCACTTGGGAATTTAATTAAAATTCCTTTGAATAGCGTTCCAAACAAGATATAAAGGTAGGATTCTATAAACGATGTTTCAGAGAAAATTTAATGAAATTCTACTGCTCATTTCCTATCTTCTCTCATCTTTAACTATGAAGTATCTTCATACCACTAACCGAATTTAGTGCAATTAGTATCGACATCAGATTAGTTTCCCCTTATATCTTTCCCAGTTCAGTGGAATGATTTAAAAAAACCCTCCTCATAATTGATCATTCTTTAGAAAACTCTGAAGCTGGTAAGGTCGCATACTATTTCATACTATTTTTCGCATAATTTTCACGGTGTGGTTTTCATTCATCTTTAGGAGTAATGAGTGAGGCCTTAATTCTGCCAGAAGAAGACTACAAGAAAGAGATCCCTACACCTCCTCCTCATAGACGTCCAGCAAAAAGTTTTAGCGTATCATCCGTTTCACAGAAGGGTTAGTATTACAACATTTTCTGGTATCAGCTGAAGTATACAAAAATTGTAAAGAATGAATGAATACGGTTACTCTACAAAACTATTACAAATGCTCAACTGCAGTATCTTTCTGGGATAAATAGTCAAAAGTTGCTGGTGATAAAATGGATGGGGTGAAAATGAATATGTTCCTCCTAGGCAAATCACTATCAAGCCGAATGCAGCACACTCTGGACTTTGAATGACGCGCGATTGGTTTTCCGTCTGCAACAAATATCTGTTGACTTGGAAAAACTCCAAACTTCCTAAGAATTGTAAATTATTTATTTATTTACAAACGGCACATAGTGCCAATGTTACAATTTAAATTAAATTTTATCCGTTGTCATTGACAAAGTAATATTTAAAAAAAAAGTAAAGCATTGAAACTCCAATATTGCTGGCGATATAGATGCAGGTGAATGAGTGGTGAAAGATGCAGCGAGACGTGGGGTGTGCAGATTGTGATTGTGTGAAGATTGTGCATATTGTGAATGTGTGAAGATTGTGCAAAATAGCAATTGATAGAGAAGTGAAGATAATGGATGGCGATGTTGATGTAGCGAGTTGTTGAGAAAGTGTAAGATGAAAGGAGGTGGAAGCCCTATTCAGTCATTGCAGTCCATCCTGCCACTCCACATGATGGTCCTGGGAGTACAGTAGGGTATTAAGTCGGTGTTGAGAATCGTTGAAGAGATCGAACCCAGTAGCTGAGAGGAAAGCATTCGCCTCACGAGGCAGACGATGGAAGAGATAGTTTCGTTCGGCAAATGGTACATGGAAGAGCTGACCAGACCTAGTTGGGTAATGAGGTGCTGAAAACCCAACACGAGAAAGGAGATATGGACACGAAATTTCACCTCTGACCAATTTAAAGAAGAATCTCAAGTCCGACGCCCTCCTTCGGTGCTCAAGAAGCTGAAGACGATGCTCCACCATGAGGGCCTGGTAGTCCATCCGATCTCGGGGTATGCAAAGCTTAAAGGCCAGGAAGGGAAGGAATCTTCGTTGGATCCTTTCCAGCTGATCGATGTGCGTTTGATAGAGTGGCGACCAAAGTGTGCTGCAATAGTCGAGAATGGGTAAAACAAGCGCCTTGTAAAGGAGGACTATTGCTGAAGGGTAATAAAACAATCTTATCTAAAAAATTCACACTGATGATCAATTTCAATTTAATAATTAAAAACAGGATTTCTATGCGTAACTGTGCGTAACGATGAGTTTGAAGCCATCTCCTATTTTACATCCCAAACCCGGAGAACTTAAGGTAAACCAGCTAGAATTGAATTATAGTGATACCATGAGCAGGGGCAAAATCATCCCTAACCATTTCTGGAAAGCTGCTTCACTAGTTTCTTTATCTTTAGAAGCACTCTGAGATTTGCCTAATCTATATGTTTTTCGAACATATTTTAATGACCCAGTCATGTCTTTCAAGTAATAAGTTCTTTACACTTATTGTCCGCTGAATTACGATTTATGTTTATGTTGGTAATGTTCACCTTAGTCTTTATGAAGGTGTTAATTTTTCCTTGTCTGTTGGCTGCTAATTGTGTTTCCCCTCTCATGTTCTCGTTCATTCTTCGTTGTAGGAGGGATGTCAAAGAGTGCGCTTATCAGTCTAGGGCGAACAATGAGCTCTTCTACCACTTCAAGTGTTGCTCCATCTACTTCTAGCATGAGTGAGTCCTAAACCATAGCCAGAAGAACTATAATTGCATGTTAACTACTACCTGTTACAATTTCTAAATAAGTGCTTATGAGTCAAATCAGTAATATTTCAAGCCATAGTTGGATCTGATCTAATAATAGTTCTTAAACGTCGGAATTCGGGCTGGGACTTCAGACAGGTATTGAATATTATTCTATGATCAATCAACTTTTTTGTTTTTTTGGAAACAAATGGTTGATTAGACACAAACAGTTTGTCAACAATCGTTTGTATTCAATGAATTATTGTACGGGGTTCAAAGACGTTGTGAAATGAAAGTTCTAACACTTAGGAAGTCCATTGTAACTATGGTAGAGTATTCACCACCACGGGTATCCACATGAAGACTTTCATTTTCTCTCATTGGTATGTTGGATGCATTGTGCTTTTCCAAAGAAGAACAAGCTTTTGTTGAAAACTCCCTTTTTGCCACTTTTTGGGGCAAAATTTTGAATCTTTTCAGTTGAAGCACCTTTTAGGCGATCCACATTACCCCAGAGTTCCCTCCATTGTCAATTTACATTGCTTCACCACCCTGGGTTGGGTACGGGGTGTCTTCAAGATTCGAATCTACCATCCCGTATTCGAGTGAACGTTTCTTCGTCTATACCTAAGTGAACGCTATCATGCCCGGCCGCAACGACGAAGAACAATAAGTTAACGAAGGTTGGGAATTATGTTGTGTTGCTGCGTTCAGATCTGAGGGATCCTGCGGTTGGAAAATGATAATCATCCTTCTCATGTAGCTTACCACATTATTCTACGTTATATCCTCCAATTTCCTCAGTAATGAGGACAGCTGGAAGTACAATTACCAGTTTCACTAACAAAGAATTCAACAAAAATGTAACAAATTCTTAGGAGAATTGAGAAAATTGCAATCTTAAATTTGATTTATTATTATTATTATTATTATTTAAAAGCAGATCTTAGTAGAGCCTCCAAGGTGAGAATATATCGCATAGTGGTACGGCCAGTAGTGCTGTATGGTGCAGAGACTTGGACTCTCACAAGAAAGGAGGAAATCCAACTTAGACGCTGGGAAAGAAAAGTCTTGGGACGAATTTATGGAGCAATGTGCGGGGAAGGAGTCTGGCATATCCGAACAAACCGTGAACTAACCGAATTGTATGGAGAACCAGACATAGTAACTGAGGCAAAGCGAGCTAGGATCCGGTGGGCAGGGCACGTCCAGAGGATGCCAGATGAAAGGGCTGCACGGAAATTATTTTGTAACAATCCGGGAGGAAGGAGACTCCATGGTAGGCCGCAACTGCGCTGGGTTGATGGCGTGGAGGATGACTTGCGACACCTTGATGCACGCAGATGGCGAACACTGGCAATGGACTGAACGGCATGGGGACATGTCATTGATCAGGCTCGAACCCTCCATGGGTTGTAACGCCGCGGAGTATTATTATTATTATTTATTCTTTCGTACAATTAACGATTAGTCTTCATTCGACCATGGGTATCTATCAGTCACCACTGATTTAATTGAAAAAAAGTCTTTCAAAAATTAAAATTAAAATTATATTCATATTTTCTTTCCGTTAGCTTCAATTAGTGGATCGTGGGAAGTATCATCAGCGTCTGGTCAGCAGCCCACACTACTTCGCCCCAACTGCAATAGCCTCCTACACCTCTTTGGAGAGTGGCTCTTTGAAGCTGCACAAGTTGGTACTGGGCTGTATCACAACCCAAATCTAATAAGTGAGTATTTTGGTTATTTATTGAATAATGAACTAAAATGTATCACTATAGGAATATCTAACCCTATCCCTAGTTTTTGGTTTAGCTTTCTAGTGTTGTCGGATTGGGAAAACGAATGTTTCGTTGCTCCTTTCTCAGTTTTCCAAAGATTTGTCATTACTGGACTGTTAAATTTCATCCATGTGATCTATTCAGTCATGTGATCTATTACAGTCAACGAATCTGTTGCTAGAGAGTTATACTGTTTAGTTCCAAAAATTGCTAGTAGATAGCATTGGCATCGATAATTCATTGCTCATTCCCATACAAGGTATCTGTTACTTAATCAGTATGGTGAGTGTCTTAAATTACAACACAGCCATGAGATCTATTACAGCCAACTTCATCATCTGGACTGTTGAATAATTCAAATGAATTATTGAATTAAATTCATCACAAATGTTCTGCGGTTGACCTAAAGAAGTTAGGACTTCGACCTTACTGGACCACCACTACTGGTCATTGGTCCTCCCCATTGGATCGGCGTATCACCTGTGAATTGAATTGAATTCTTTAGTATATGAAACCAGCTTTTTATTATTGTTAACCACCATTTTAATTATAGGTAGAAATCCCTCTGTAACCTGGAAAACGACATTTTCAAGTACATGTCACTGATTTGGCTAAATCTAAAGAATATTGTTGTACGATCAAAACTTCAAAGAATTCAAGAAGTTTCAGCCGAAATAGGAATTAGGAGTAACTTAAAAAACTAACGATAAACTCAAGAACCAGTTTGCTTGTTTGAAGTTAACAAAAAAAAACTCTAATAAGGATTGTGGAAAATGAAGTCATTATCACAGTGAACGATGAAGTGGCAAAAAGCATCTGATAGCGGCCAATTTTGGGCGCCAATGGGGTATAAATGGCGCTTGTATAGGTTTTGCTCATTTTATATACCTATATATTGCGACGTTTCAAATTTCTTGCGTAAGTTTAGTTTTCCATACACATTATCTACTTACTAATGTGTGGTTAGAGAATACGGAAAGTTCAGTTAGCTGAGACTAATGTAGTGCTGTTTGTGTTCCATCAAGGGGAAGGAAGTGGGAGAAGAAGTGGAAGCTTAGGTTCTGCACAGGACAGTCTGGAACTTGATTCGAACAACGCTCCAAATAGATATCAGGCTGGTAGAGCTACTGCGTTGGCATCCCTCTGTCGCATCTTCTGCTCGAAGAAAACTGGAGAGCAAATACTGCCCGTGTACTACGCTCGTTTTTATTTGGTACTTATCCATGGTCTCAAGATCAATGAGGTAAGTCAGCTACTTGATTTATTTTGGTTTATTATCTTCAAAAATGAACCTTTTCAATCGACGAAAAAAAAGTTTAAACCAGTTTCAAAATAAGTAAAATTTCAAAAATCTAATTAAAAAAAATCAGTCCATACGCCGTACAAAGCTTTTCTCCAAAACAACTGGACCAAAGTTCACGAAATTCGACTCAAAAATCTAATATCGATCCGTGATGTTCCAGTAATCTTGGCATCTTGATCAATCAACTCTAAGCGATTATATTTAAGGATTAAACTATTTTAAAAATCGAAATCTCAAAAATTGTTGCGATAAGGTCGTAGTTTTTTGTTTGATAAAGACAGAAATTAGTTCCCTGAATCGAAAAATACCATTCGGGTTGCTATCCGGTTATCCGTTTGCTCACCATTTGAAAAAACTTCATCTTCTTGTAATGAAAATTGGTCGTCTACGGTCAGATACTGGAGTAGAAAGCCGGGCTGCAGTGCTCGTTCAACCGGAGGTCTGAGTTAGATCGTGTGGATGGAGGACCTCTTAAGGTGGCATGAGATGTCGGGTTTAGAAAATTAACCACAGACTGTGTCTGATATACGTAGAAGGGCTAATACAGAAATAATATAAACCTATGTGTCATAATTTTCAGCGTTCTTATTATTGTTATTCATTCTATTCTTCATATATTTTCTTTCTATTCTTCATATAGTGTGTGTACGGTGTGTGTTTGGTTTTTTACTTTAATGAGTCATTTGATAACTGCTACGATAAATGTTTTGAATATTGTCTTATATTCTGAGATTTCGTCATTTTTTTACTTTATTCAGAAACGGGATGTAGAAGAACCACTCATCAGTATTTTAATGCATTGTGCCGACATTCTTCGTCTCGATCTTGACGGAATACAGATCATGGTACCTCATATACTTGAAGCTTTGGAAAGAGTTCTCCCAGAAAAAGATCTTAATTTAAAGTAAGTTCTCGCTTTCTGTAGCTCTCTCATTTTGCTAATTCAGTAAGCTATGCCTGAGAAACATCGGAAACAGCTGTCACTAGGCCATCGTTGGTGTCTCCCTTGGATGATGTGTGTAAAGAAATTGGCTCGTCGATTATTTCCCTTGTTCATATTCGCCATTTTCTTTGCAATGAAAACTATTTTCATTGAAAGTTCACACTGCTGAATAACTAGGTATGCACATATATATAGTATCAATTATTTATGAGAAAGAAATTTAGACAAGGATATAGAATGAAAAAAAAAAGTTTTCTAATATTTCGAAAAAATCTTGATCACAGAAAAATTGGAGAAAAAATGATTTTGGGAGTCCTAGGCGTGGTGTTTCAATTTGGTATCCAAGGCCGGAACAAATAATTTATGATGACACAATTTTTCAATTGCTCAAATTGAGACCAGCGGGTCTGTTAGCCCCCAAAACCCACATATGAGCCCTTTCTGACTGCTGCAGCTGGCGATCATTTGAAGCCTCTGGCATCTTGCACAGCACTTTCACCCTAAAACATTCATCAAATGATGAATTATGGGAACGTGCGTGCTTACCAACCGGGAGTGCTCTCTCTTGAGTCACTGAGGACCTCAGGTTAAGGGTTGCAGCCTTCCCCACATATGACTGTCTTTCACTGTCTTCACATTTCCGGCAGAACAGTTGGTATACACAGTTCTTTGACTGGCATTCCGCGGATCCGTTACATTTGTACGAATGTGAAGTATTTGAAGAGGTGAATTTGGGCTCTTCAATGACCGAACTGCACAACTTGCACCCCGGTTGCCCACGTGGATGCAAACCCTGGTGGTGTGGCTCAGATTGGGGATGGCGATGGGATAACAAGTTCCCAATCGTTTTTCCTTGGCGGCTGCTCACGCTCGATGTTTCACGGAGAATATCCCGCATCTGTGGACTCGAATCCAGTACTGACTGAAGGTCACGAAGGATAGTGTTAATTTTTTGGGACCCAAAAAGAATGTAAATAGAATCACAATAGTTTTAGCCAGAAACAATAACAGACAAGACAAACTATGTTTAATATTTCGGCTTTTGCCTTTTTCAAATTAAAGAGAAAATTAATTTTGGTTTTTGGAAATTTTAACAATGATGTGCCGAGAGAAGCTTGCCATGGAGAAGTGTTGTTGTCCAGCTATCGCCTGATGTTCAAACCTGGAGGATCATATGCTTTCAAAACATTTGCATGGGCCCTCTCTGATTGAAGCAGCGCCAACTTATTATCTTCGGGTCTCATTCTTTTCAAGATTCTTAGGCCAAAACAGTCATCAAATGAAGCAACTTGCAAAGAGGCATGGCGGCTTACGGGCAGATCTTAATTTTTTCTGACCACTGTTGATCTCTGGTTTTTCACCCTTAGATTGAGAGCCGTCTTCGTTTTTCCAACGTAAAAGGCTGCACATTGCTGCTTACACAACGACGTTTCTGAATTTTATTTCTCCATTGTCAAGGGGTTTTATTTCTCCATTTTTATGAACTTTAGAATTGTAATTGAAATGAAGATGTACGTAATGTCATTATAAGTAATTACTGAACTTACATGTACATAGTTGTATAGTTATAAAATACATTTTTTGTTTAAATTTAAATCAATTTTAATCATGATTTTATTCCCAGGATAAACGTGAATATGTCTGAATTGCGAAGAGCCTCAATACACGTTCTTCTCTCCCTTTTACCTCTCCCTCTACATTTTCCAGTAAGTTGGAAAGCGATTTAACTGTTGGGTTCCTTCCACTTTTCTCATGTCTATTCTCATAATCCTTTCATAGACTGTATTGTATCACTGAATTATGTAGTTCAATTCACATTTTGATCTCTTCAATAATTTTTAAAGAACTTGACTATCAAAGAGTTGATTGGAGTTCATGGGGATAAGCCACTTCCTACAATGGGACAGCTTAAAAGCCGTATCACGAATCTACTCATCAACGCACTTCAAGTTGAAAGTGATCCTCACAACACTCACATGCTTTTGGGTGAGATTAAACTATGGCATTCCACTTTATAATTTCGACTATTACAAAGTCAATGTTGACTTAGACCTGCTAGCTTCTCTTCTATTTGAAAAACATTATTCGTATTATAACTGAGGAGTTTGATTTTCAGGAGGTCTTTTGGTTCTTGTTCAGGAAACTGCAATAATCGAACAGCAAAGCAATGAAAAGAACTCGATACGAAATTCCTCGTATCCGGTTGGACATTCATCAAGTCTATCTGGTAAGAAAGAACTAATTACAGGGCTAATTCCTTTAAGCTGTCAATCATAGTAAAATGTAAAGTAAAGTAAACAAGGAATTTCACCTTGGATTTTCGTCCGACTACCTGCAGGCGTCGCTGACGTCGCCAGCCGTCCTCCAGAGAGAATCGGAACTAGGTCTGACGATTTTGCTCGTGGCTTCCCATTGCCTCACGCCCCTGGTATATGCGTTCACATTCATTAGCCAATAATAACCACCTACTCTCAAGGCAAATCAATGTGAACTCATTATTGGCAAATGAATGTGAACGCCTAAACGTTGAACGAGACTAATTAAACCATTTGTTTTCTCCGCATTGCTGATTAGTAATGGTTTAATTTACTGTAACTAATTTTATTAATTTTGTACTTGAACAATGTGGATCGTTGATTTGCAGATAATGCGAGCAGTTTGTTCGTGAAGGCAACGTACCTGGTTTGTCATAGATTGATTTCTTCTTGGAAAGGTGACCTCAGTGTATCATTGGCAGCACTGGAACTGTTGTGTGGCCTAGCCAATTCTGGCGTGACTGATATAGGTATTTATCAATCACTACGATTAATAGATAGTTTTCTATTATTTTTGGTAGCTAAGAGGGAGGGGGAGAGGGTTACTTATGATTCTGGAAACTATACCAACATTTCCAAGAAAAAATGCAAAAGTTCGGCTAGAAGCTTTTTCTCTCTTCCTCATCATGTCAAAGTCTTATCAAGATTCCTGTCTCAAACGAGAAGCTATATCTATATAAGCGTTTCTCTCTCATTCCTTTGAGACACGATAATTGGCGATATCATATGGAATAATCTAGGGAGGGGACCCCTGATAGCTGCACATTAGGCCCTATTAAGATTGTAACGGACTTGAAACACTTCTCTTCCTTGATGTGGATTTGGTGATTTGGCTTCGTACCAAATTTAAGATAAAATTTACCGTTTGTTGAAATTTATGTATTCGCACATTTTGTAAAAATATTTCCATTACTCTTTTTCAAAGTGGAGCACTAGTAGGTTTATGAAACAATACATGAAATGTTCATTCTTGATCATGATTATCAAAAATCAGGCATACTGATTTTTTTCCCTGGTGTCTGTTCTTCTCGAGGAAGGGGCCGAGATGTTGAAGGAGTCAACTCGTTTGGCCCATGTGCATTTTTCGATCAAGTTCGCCACCTGATCTTTATTCAATTAAAAACCTCTACTATATCAATAGAAATTATCCATTTCATTAAGTGAAGAATGTTCTGCACAGCCATTGCGAGACGTTGGTAACTATTTATCTTATTTTTTCTAGATCGAGTTGAGTGGGAAAGAGGAATGAAATGGGTATGTGATTACATCGTTTACCAGTGCTGGCGGCCCCCACAGGCCCACAGTAAAGATCTACACTCTTCTGTTGTTGCCGCCTTTACTGCTGTCTCTACGTGGATCATGGCGAGACCAGATCTCCTCATGAACAAACATTGTCTCCACAATGTACTAGAGGTTATTGAACTTGGAATCTCTGGTTCTAAATCCCAGGTACGTATTATAAGGCTGTAAGCTAAAACTAGCTATTAGCAGGGCAATATTATGTGAATCCCTTCATTGATGTGTTGCAGCATCATGGACATACGATGTATGTTATTGTTTCTTAATAGTGATCACCCACATCTAGGAAATCTAGATTATCTGATGCCCTTTCAATTGCCTTCCATGGAGGCGTACAATGTATTACTTCCCTTTCATGATGTATGAGAGATGTATATAATTGTTTACATTGATTTATGTGTATCTATCTAGAATTTTAATAATAACCGTGCATTATCTGATATATCTCAATGATTTTGGATCAGTGTGGACAGGTTCTGATGGGCTTGGAAATTGCAAGCAAATCCCTTAGGATATCGATTAGATATTTATCTTCCCTTTGCAGGGAGATAGCTTTTTGAAAGAAACCTAGAAGGGTCTCTGTTAGTTAATGATATCAAAATAAACCACACCTTTATGTCGATTATATCCACGATCATTATTTGTTTATAGGGAAAGCGGAGAGATGAACCAATAAAAATGAAGGATGAAAAAGAACTGAAACCTGTTTCCATGCGTGTTAGAGATGCTGCTGAAGCTCTTTTGACAATAGTATTGGAACACGTGAGTATCTAATTAAATTATTTTTCTTCGTTTAATAGTATCGGTATTTCACCTCACAAAAAACAAGCTAATAATTCTCCAGTTTGCGCATGAATTTCTCTGAAAAATCGAAGGGGTCACATATCACATTTTCTGGTATCAAATGAACGTTTGAATTAAATGCGTTGTTCGAAAATGTATAACAAATTACAAAAATAAACTCAATAATAATATTCGGTGAGAAAAAACTGTCATGGGAGCTACTACTAAATTTGTGCAAATATAACAATACAGATTTGGAAGAGTCTGTTAAGGGTTGGAGTATGGTAACAGAAGGTGATGGGGGGTTCGTATCTTTCATTTTGAAAAGAAGGAGGTAGGGAAATTCTAATTATGTTATTTAGTTGTATGTTTACTTAGCCATAGTTGTAACATGCTATGGCTGGCAGGTTGGCTGGCTCACCCACGCATCTATCAGCTAACCAGAAGACCACCGTCGCTAGGCTGATTATTTTTTCCAATCTGGGAGGTCAAAAATAAGAAAAATGAAGTTGATCAGTGGAAAGTACGGGATTTTGTTTATTTAGCCTTCATAGTTATAGAGGATAACTTTCGAATTTCAAGAGATCCAGTCAAAAATAAAATTTTCCTTGTTTTATGGGGACTCATGGAAAACAAAACAACAACAAAATTTTGATTATCATTCCATCTCTGGTATAAGTCTTCGTAAATGTAATGTAACAATATTTGGAGGGCCGGCAAAAAGGATGACTGTTGTGAAAACTTCTTTTGATTACGTCTCAAACCTCTCAGATTAGCAAACTAGTAAACGCATTGCCAGTCGCCAATTTTCTTCTATGTAACTTGACACCCTCACCACATGTAGTGGCGTACTGGTATCTAGGCTTGAACAGCATGACCCGTTTTGTAAAGGGTCCTTTACATGTGACCAAGTTTATGCGACGATTACTCGGAAGCCTTAAAACGTAGGCTCTAAACAATGTCGTGAAACAATTTCCTCACCATAGAACCCAAAAACAAAAACCTCCAAGTATGTAAAATATATATAAAAATAAATGCGATTCGAAAATGATGCTGATATGAGTCAAAGCGAGTTAACTTAGGGAAGTTAAGTTAAAGTAGTGGTTTCCTTTATTTATAGTAACTGCGCAACAATGGGGTTATTAGGTATAGATCAGGGGCCAGACACCCAAATAACTCGTGGTCTGAATGCTGGCTGTAAATAAAATAGTTTTTTTTTTCAATAATGAGATTTATTTGCTACCTCTCATCCGTAACTAATTGCAATAGACTTTCTCAATCATCAGCTTTGCTGTTATGACATGTCAGATTTCGGCCCTGCTCCCATCAAGAACTTTTTTGAGTTTCTATAATCTGTTGTTACAACTTCTAGTGTTGTTAGAACGAAACTTGTTGCTACGTATTGAATGAAAAGTTGAGGTTGTTTGATATATAAATTATATTATGATAGTTCAAAACGATTCATTTCTGGCAGTTGATCACAACTATTGAATTTTATCACTAAAATGGGGTTGTGATAAAAAACAGTTTCAAAAACAGTTTCTCCCGTAATGATCTTCCCCCGTGCATATATCATTTGCCTATGTTGCAGGCTGGTTACTTCCCTACACCTTGTGGAGCCGAATCAGTTTCTTCCTTGGTGGACGAAAATCTACTCCTCCAATATTCGTCTGTCAACAGTGTGGAAGCCTTCAAATATTACGTTCTTCATGACAATATTCTGATTGCTTTATTAGAAGATCCTCTTGGAAATCATCAAGGTGACAATGAGAATAGATATTTCCTTTGTAATTATTAAGATTTCATTTGCTGGGATAGAGATTTTTCAACACATGCTGTAACTTGGGTTTGCAGTAAGAGGTGACTTAGTTTGAAATTACAAAAAAAAAGATAAATAATTGTAGAGTAAAATAGTATTGGTGAAGAATGATGAGCAATAGAATTGTGCTCTTGATGAAACTTGCATCACTTTCAGCTAGCTCAGGACTCCCCTCGGTTGCTCCCCAACCACCAATGAACTGTACGATTGCCTCCCATTTGAGAGCAGCAAATTACAATATCTCTTGCACGTTCGCAGTACCAGGGTCGGCTGGCAAGAGAACCCAACCTGAGTATAACTGAATTTGAGAACTAATTGGCCATTCTCCAATCAGTACTCAAAAATAAGAATGTTGTCACGTTCAAGTGGTATTTTTGAAAGTATGCCTTATCAAGTTCTCAGTATATGTATTTTTGATTTTGATTGTGTAATGTATCGTTACAGAACCACAACCCATAGTCAATGTAATTCTAAGAGGTGGTTTTGGGAGGCATTGTTGGAGCTTCCAACTGCGGCAGCTACCTAGGCACAGGTGAGTCTTGTTTGTGATGATTCTTGTTCACCTTCTTATTATCCATTAGAGAGTGGCACGGTAGATAGAGGGGCTGAGGTGGGGCAACGAGTTGTAAATCTGAGAATCATGTCTGGAGCATCGTTTCAAATTGGAAAACTAGAGTACGAATTTATGCACAAATTTCTAACATCAACTGGAACTCCCCTATCATATAATTTCACGAAATTCAAGTTGTGAAAGGCACATGGAGCCCGATCGCATCGCAAATCAAGATATAGTTCGGGAAATAACTCAAGATTGGTAACGTTAAGTTAAGTTTCCGGGGGAGTGCTAGTATCACTTAGTTTGCAAAATATATTTATAGATTTTCTTAATCAAAATTTACATTTGTCCTAGTAGAATGAAACAATTTACGAATAGAAATATTTTCCAAAACTAAGTAAACATTCTCCAAAAAGAAGTAAACATTAATCATTTGCTTTGACATTTTGAAAAATCGCTATAAAAGCCACAATCTGCTACAAACTAGATACATGGTGATGTTATAAACGTAAGCATTCATAATCAGTGATGTGGTAGACCAGGCCTTTGGGCAGAAGGAATAAAATGTTCATGACTTAGTTGTTGCAAACCGAAAATGTGTGGAAAATGTTTTAATCTGTTTCATTTCCATTTGGAAACAGTTTGACTATATTTGTGAAATGTGTCCTTGCTTATCAGAGAATTCTGAAACGGATTCTTTTGTTGTTTTCTCCCCACGGTTTTGGGTTTTTACCTAAACACCTGGTGCTATGGGTTCTTTAAAAAAAGTATTTATAAGTACATGCAATGGTTATGGCAACTACAAAAAATTACTAAAGGCTTGTTTAAATGTTTGTCTTCCGTTTATTTTATTATCATTATTTTCTTTTTTCGCCCTAGGTCAAGTACTACACGGGGACGCTCTCAATCTAGCCCAGGACGGCCAGTTAGCTTAATGTCAGGATCAACGCCTCACCACGTCAAATACTCATTTTTCCCTGATAATATCAATAGAATCCCTCAGTGCGCTGCGTAAGTTAAATTCATCTTTCTAAAACATTAATTACCTAATTTTAAAAAAGGGCAAAGTCACTTCCTGGTTTTCATCTTACAATATTGGGCTTCAAATTGCTATTATTGAAACAATTTTCAATCAAACAGCATAGCTCAATGTGAAAAAATTTAATATTTTCATTCTTGTTCTTTTATCTACGTAAGAGCAATAAGAAATTGATGAAGCTATAAAAAATATGCTGATTAATGGAAATAAGGTAGATATATTCGGTATAAATTTATGCTTTATAGATACTACGCTATTTGTTCCTGGAACAACGGTTCTTTTTTCGGATCCGTATCTGAACTCACTACTTAGAAGGATTTTTTCCTTTGAACTCGTTCACTCCTCATCCGCCCATCACTAGTAGGTATTGAAAGAATGGATGTCTACGCATTGGAAAAACTTGTTCTGGAGGAACTTCATTAGAGACTGGTCTCGTTTGCTTCGTAACCTCGGAATTATAAGCATTATGACCTCTGTTTCCACGTGGAGAATGGTGGCCCTCAAAATTCACAGAAGCGCTTGTGATTCGGGATGATCATTTGTCAGGGATTGCTGCTTGTTGCTCCTTATCGTCTATGCCTTTCTCCAATGATCGTCATGTAGGTTTATGTATGTTCGTTATGTTTGAATGCATGCTTATTTTTATATGTCCGAACCATATCCCAGGCCTAATAAGTTTCTCGTTATAATAACGTTATAATAATGAAGTGTTATCCACTGTGCAACGAGCTTGTTAGGATTCTCGATTAAAACCGACTGTCATTGGAGCTTGGTGATTAACTGTAATATTAACTGGACCAAAAAGTCTGAAAAAATACCACATTGAAACATTGGGGACCAGAGGTTTGAGTGCGAAATGAACTCCCAATTTTTCCTTTTTCCTGGGGAGAGGATATTTTGAATTAAACTATCATGATGATCCTTTTTTTTTCAATGCCAGCGATATCTAATAAAAATGAGTTGGCAGTTGTTTTAAGGATTTACTGGGCAGGCCCAGCCTTAGGAGCAGCTTCACTTCCTATTGGAATCAACATTCAGGTTATACAGCTTAGCGCTATACTCTATACTGTTTAAGTTAGTACTCTTTTCAAACAGAGAAAGGAGTATTCCGGATTTGGATGGTGACTCAGCAGAAATGAACCGACTCTTGTATCAGCAAAAAAATGCGGAAACTGCAACATTAGCTGTGACTGAAGCAGAGATTGAAGATTGTCCAGAATGTCAACCCCCTCGTTTGTGTGGCGAGTTTCAGACTGCTCGTCTATTCTTATCACATTTTGGATTCCTTCAAAAACTGGTTGGTTATTTTGCTCTTACATAAGCATGTTATAGTGAGTATCCATTTCAGTCCTTACTGTTGAAATTATTGTATCCTATAAACACTGGTGGATATTCAAGTATTTAGAGTGACCCAAAACAAGCGGTCATTAACACCCAAACATTCTTCCCTGCTGAGATTTTGGTTACTGTTTGATTAGTGTTGAGCAAAAATGTCGAAACAATTATGGATTAGTGTAGGCCTTCTAAAATAACCATAGGGACAGATCCACTGAAACTGGTCCTTAGTGAACTGGTTTCCATGATTGAGAAGTCACTGGAGGTCGAAGAACTAGCTCTCGGTTCCTTTCTTGATATAGGAGTATTTTTGACAACACCTCCTATCATTCCATCAAAAGGGAGAGAGGAAAATTGGTTCCCGAATAATAAAATGGATGAGCGCTATGCTGAAGAAACAGATATTCTACTCTGAACTTTGCAGGTGTCCATAAGGGGGATTCTCTCCCCTCTACAGCTGCTAGTAGTAGATTCCTTGCTCCTTAAACTCAAGGTTATTATTGCAAGGGGTAAGATCAACTGCATATAGTTGACAGGATGCAACGAGCCCTAAACATCGTTCAAAAGTGGTGAGTATACAAGGGGTTATGGGCCAACCTTGATAAAACTGATGGTGCCATTCACGAACAGGAGAAATCTAAACCTTAGGTGCTAAACTTGGGTTGGAAAAAACTATCCAGCGAGAAGGAAGTTAAGTACCTTGAGGCTACCGTGGATCATCTCATAGAACGTGGACAATTTTGTCTATAGGGCAAGGTGCATCCTAAGGGTTGGACAGAGAATTTTCAGCAAAACTTGAGAGCTTAAACCAAAAATGATTTTGTGGCTGTATACCACGCTATTAGGCCTCTAGTCATCTATGCTGCCTTTAAACTAAGCGACCTTCTGCCCTAAAGACCCTCAACAAGGTCCAGAGGCAAGCATACTTGGACGTTACTCTTACATTGCTAACCTGCCCTACTGCAGCTAAGGAGGAACTCTTTGACCTCCACCATTGCACATCCATGTGTAGAAAGTAGCTTTCTTGGAGGCTGCAAGGTTGATTCGGCCATTTCTTCCTTTAATATAAACTTGAAGCTAGTCTGGAAGCGCCTGACTACCTTCTAGAGAGTGGCCCAGAGCAATCTGACAGTCTCCTCTGGATTCCTGGCCATGAGAGTAATGAAGCTGCTGATTGTCTTGCTGAAAGTGGACCTACTTGCCTGTCTTGCCTACAGGACCTGAGACAATATTTTAAGCCAACAAAAAATGACAACATGGAAGACAACCAGGAGAGAAAAAAATAAGAACTCTGCATGCTAAAACCTCTCAGGCCTGAGACAGGTCCAACTACTTATGACGTTCTCAGCAAGAAAGGTTAGTCGCCATGCCTAAAAGAGACGTCAGAATACGTGTAGGCCTACTAACTGGCCATAGCCCTCTTTGATATTATTCATTGGGAGAGTAACAACGGATATCTGCCTCTTCTGTGAAACAGAAACAGAGGATGTTGAACACATCATGTGCTACTGTGATGCACTTGGTCGAATTAGGTACAACATCCTTGGTACTGATGTGTTGTCTCCTGATGCTATTTCCAAGGTGCCATATGCCAAACTTCTCCAGTTTGTTAAACCAGGGGGGAAGGGTTCTTAAAAAACCCTTCTCAATAGTCTAATGCAGCCTGGGGCTATCCACAATAGATCCTCTGGGTCGCAGTTGGGAGGTCTTGGAATTGGAACCCACAGTCCCTCTACCATTGATTGGGGAAACAAAAGCTTAGTAAAACAATACTCATTATAACAATTATCATTATCAATACTCATTATAATAATACTTGAAACCATTATTTAATAGAATAATAACTGCGAATGACAATTTCGTATGTCCATTACGCTCTACTTGATGTAAAATTACGGAATTGAAAACTATAACCTGATGTTTCCTGTACTTATCAGTTTTCAGGCTTAACATTCACTCATGTTTCATATTTATATACGATTCCAGGATACAGGTAAACCCTCAATCATTCCGTTAAATTCAAAGAAAGATGGTTTCTTCAAGGATCTTGATCTTCTAGACAAGCTAGAACCACGTACTAGCGATGTCGTCCATATTTTCTATGTGAAAGCAGGCCAGTCACATTATCAAGAAATCCTAGCTAATGTGGTAAGTTTCGTTTGTGATTAGGCTTGACATCAGGAGTTTTGACTTGGGTGCTATATTTGCCAACCATACAGATATCTCTAAAAACCGGTTGGCAAATGTTGAAAGCCAAAACATATGTTTTTATGTTTTACTGAATACTCATTGTCTATGGATCCTAGGTAGTGTCTGCATGCGCTAACATAAAAATTAAACATGTCCCGCAAATTTGCCCGCGATCTCGGCATTATTTTCAGTTAATCATTTAATGTTAAACATGAAAAAAATTGAAGAACTCAAAAATCAAAAACTTGGGAAATGAAAAGGTGATTTTCTGGCTGATTTTAATACATATTACTATAATTTATTTATTAAACTTGTGTGGTTGCTGTACGTTAGTGTTTGCTTCCCATAAGAAAATATGTTGCAAAATTATAAAAAAGTCGATGTATTCAAAACTTTTTAAATAAAAGTATTGTTTACTTATTATCATTTACTAATTTTTTAATAGATAATATTCCACTGAATTGAATGATACCAACCGTGTCGCTGTTAGTTTATCCATTCCTCTGCATAAGTGAATCTTTATGCAAACGACCTATTGCAGGGGAGTGTATATCAACGCAAGAACCATTTCTATTCCTTAGTTAGCACTTTCAATTCTAGAGAGGTCGCCTGTTACTTATTTTGGCATGCTTAACATTTATCCGTGTCCTGGGAAAGTTAGGCATTTATGTTGTTACATTTAAGTATGAATATATGTATACACACCTATTCTTCAAGATGCGCACATCCTAAGTAAATTTCTTAACATTTTTTTTCTTAAAAAACAAATCCAGGAACAAAGCAGCAGCGTATCTGTTCAATTTCTCCAAGTGCTCCAGTCCCTTGGTTGGCCAATCAAATCTCCTTCGTGTAATGGAAACATAAGTAGTACGTTTATTTTGATAATTATTGCTTATAGTGCATAAGTGTATTGAATGTATGGATATTATGCATTAAAAATTTAAATCAATTGAACATTGTAGTAAAAGTCAACTGGTTACATAAGCCAACAAGTAGATTGACGAGGTAGATTCAATATAAATCTATAAATTTTAATTTTCATGTTGACTGTACACGTGATGGATAACAGTGTTCATGCACCTAACATGGTACAATGCAGAGTTGAAATGCTGGATTTAATTTTCGAGGTTATTCATAATTAGAAAAGCATCAGTTGGATATATTGTATTTTGACACTTTTGTGACCCCACACCCATGAGCATCTTAGCAACGATTGCCTCAGAGTTCAGCTCCTCCTTATCTGCTGTAACTTCTTGCTTGAGCTTGCTGCCCTGTCTTCTACCATATTCCTCCATATGACAATAGGCACATCCTACTTCAGTTACTTTCCCTATCTTCATCCCGCAGAAGTGGTTGTTCGTATGACACGTCTGGAATTCGGTCTGGCAAAATCCTACCTCATCATGCCCTTTCTCCATCAACTGTCTCACATTGCATATTAGTAAGGTCGTCCATCCACCTCCAGATTCCTACAAACTTCAAGGTCTTGTCTGCTGCCTTACTTAAGTGGGCTCAAAAGGTCAGTTTGTTATTGATTGATGACCCCCAGGTACCAAACTGCATGATCCAACGTGAATTGTAAAGCCCCTGTCAATCCATTTTGTGAGGAGCAAGATTTCTGACTTTTGGGCAGGAACAGTGATTTCAGCCCCATCTACTTCATCCTCCTCCTGGAGGAACTCAAATATATTGAACACACATCACAATAACCACATCATCTGCATAAGCCACCAGGAACACCCTTCTGCCATTCCAATCTGTAGCATCCCATCATAATTTACGTTCCTCAAATCTGCCTCAAGAACTGATAATTGCGCTGCTTCTGAGGCAATCCACTTTTTCCTATTCTTTCCCGGCTACCAAATGTTACCCATCATTTAGAAAGGGCGTCCTGCAGGACTTGAAAGTACATTGGAATTTGGAAATCATCCCTCAGATCATTCAATACATCCCTCCACTTCACTGATTTAAAGGCGTTTTAACATAAATGATGATCAACATGCACTGGTTTCATATTCAGTGGTTCAAGTGCCCTCACTGCCTTTACCAATGTGACCATTTTTTATTGTATCCGCAGTTGTCCTCCCAGCAATAGTCTCCTGCTTCTGCTACTGTATCCAGGGTTTTTTCTTTTGAGAAAATTCTTATATAGCATGTCGGCAGCTTTGACCATACATAGAAACTATGGGCTGACTTCAATTCAGTCTCTACAAGAAAATTTTCTTGCATCAACGCCATCCTTACTAAGTTAGGTTAAGTTATTTATGATACTAAAAAAATTAATTAAAAAATAGCACTCCAGGTTAACAAATTATAATACTCCCTGTTATGATTTATCCTGTAATTTCTAACCTAGAGTGACCAGCCACAATAGGCCCACCAAATCCTCAGTGGTTTAAAGAAAAAAACCTAGAGTGACTGAGATGCTAGGTAGCGGCAGGTGCTGAATGCATACCTTAAGGTCCTTATCTTAGTAAATTAATTCTTCCTTAATCATTCCTGATCAATACTGCTACTGAAATAAAGTGAAAGTATAATTTACTTTAGGTGAAGAAGATAGCGGACACAATGGTAGTGGAGGAGGTTGCTTTTCTGGACACAAGCGTATGTTGTACTGGGCAGACGCTATGTCAGAAGTCACGTTTCTGGTTCCCACCCTCCAGCCACTCCCCAGGGTTCGACATCAAAGGTCTGGTATGTATTCCCTTCTATTTTACTAATGAATGAATGAATGATATTACTATTTTCATTATCATTCATTGCTGCGTGAATATTTAGTGAGTTTCTCTGTTTCAGAAAAAGATGACAAGACAAAAAGACAGTTAACGACTTATCCCATTTTTGTGGTTTGGTTGGAGAGCCTAGAAGATCATCTCAGTTTCCCTCTGGGTAACTGCCATTTTCTACCAAATATCAACGCTTAGTAGGAATTTAAATACATCTTCTTGAATGAAGTACACAATTTGTAGAAAAATTTGCAACATTTCTCAACTGTAAAGAAGTTGCGTAGTGTGAAGTCTCGTAAAGAACTGAGAAATAATACGAAACAAGTGGGGAAAGTATATTTGCTGTTATAAATCCAATGTTTTCCGTAACCTGGAACGCAGCTATAAAATCCTTCCAACCTAATAAGTACCTACACATATGTGTGTACGTATGTTTATTGGTGGGTTTCTCGAGGCTTAATAATAGATTATTTTACCTATCAAACATAAAGTTCAAAGTTTCCTAGACCAACAGGATCATTTCGAAGGTTAAAACAATCAAGTATTCCTCAGACGGTTTTGTTTCAGAAAACAAGCCTGTGAATCAAAAACATCATTTCTTGATCTTCTGCCAAAAAATCACGTCTTGTTTCAGCAAATTTCGTGAAAATTATGCTATTTTAGGAGCTCTGAAAACTTTTAAAATAAGAACTTCCTGATCGAAATCCGTTTCGGAGCATTCTACAATAATTCCTGGATACTGTCATTTATATATCAGCTTATATGGATTCTTGAGTTCTGGGCGGTTTATAATTAAAAATGCTTTATTTCACAAAGTTTCTGAAACATTTTCTTTTCTTTTTCAAGCGATTGTTGAGTCTTGAAGCCTTGAAGACATGCAGGGAGTTCTATCTCCTTCACGCACTATTCCCTTAGTCTAAGGAGTAGGAGGTGGTACTGATGGGTTTTTACACAGGGCCTGTAAAAAATCCGGGTCTGGTTCTCCATCCATCCCATGATGTATCCCATTACCCGTAGAGAGAAAACCGATGGAATCTGGGGACTGATGTGATGGATCTGGGTTTGGCTAGATTTGGCAGTAGGCTTTAGAGTGTTGATGGTGGTTTCGATTTGCCTAAAAGGTGGACAATTTCAACAAGTCAGAGGGCAATTCCTCCCCTAAAAGTAGATGTGCTACACTGCCGGTCTCTACGGTTTCGAATATTTCTTCCATTTCCTCTGAAGCCTCGTAAAAGTATTGGTCTTGCTCATAATCGAGGCCCCAAAAATGGTGGTCATCCTGCAGTGGGGATCTAATGACCGATTTCTCACCAATCCACAGTTGGTGTCCAATCAAGGTTCCAAAAACGAACGCTATCGTCCTTATCCCCAAGTAGATGCATCTATTTCCCAATCTCGTCGGGAACTGATCACTTGAACCAAGCAAGCTAACCTGATGGGGTTCTCTCCTTGATCTACCACGAGATCGTTCATACGAATGAATCCTTTAATTCGCAATCCCTTCTTCATCATAATGTTAATGAATAGGAGGCTGGCGAGACTATGGGTCCCAACGAGGGTGGTTTTGTAGGCAATCCTGATCGAATGACGCCTGTTCAAGCTATTTCAGAGAAATACTACAAGTAAAACGTCCTCAAGTGCCTTGAGCGATACAAAAACGAAATTATCCAACTTTGAATGGATCAATATTATTTAGAACAAGTTCTTTTGCATTAAAATATATATTTAGCCATTTCATTGCACTCAGCGCTCAAATTTCTGCTTAATCTAACATAAATGTTGTGCAATCATTTTCGAAAATTTGGTCATAAAATCAAGCTGCATGATTGGAACTTTTTTTCCAAAAGACCTGCCATGTTGGTCTTCTTATCTTCAACATCTCTCTTCTCCAAAACTAACTGCCTTGTCCTCCTGTAAGAAACATTCTGGATTCTTTTCCATCACACCTTTCAGAACTGTTGATAGCCAAGGGTGAAATCAAGGGGGAATTTCCCACGAAATTTGCCTAAGATCAAGCAAGGAGGTGCTATTCACACGGTTGCTTAGCACTCTACTATGAGGATTGGTGAGAGAAATTCGTCGGAGGCTGGCAATTAGGATTTCTTCAAAACTCAGTTTACAGACGCTTTGGTCTCCTCGTTATTGGAAGAAATTGTTGGAATGAAGAACGCGAGTCTGTATTTGACAGCCGTTCAACGAAATTTTCACTGTTCTACGGATACTTATTAAAAGTGTTTGTGCTGTATTATCTAAATACATCTTGATAACCCCGTTCAGTACCTACCAAAAGGGAATGAATGAAATGGCAACAACCTACTATTTGTGATGGCAATAACTATTGTGATATTACAGATGAAATGATAACCCACACAGGATGTGGTCAAGAAGGATGGCATTCTCAAAACTGCTCAATAATATTTCTGCACGCCCTGCAATGTGGACTATTCCGAGTGAAGTTGCAACCTTCTAGCCACAGGTACTGCAGCTAACTAAATTTAATTTGAGTGAAAAAATCATGGATTCATTCATGTGCAATCTCATCATTCAGATTCAAGCAAAGACGGATCCAAAATTGTTTCAGGCCCAGCGTTGCCACTCCACTAGTGGATGGAATCGTTGTCAGCCAAAACAATGTTGGCCCTTTCTTGAGGCAAACTGCGTTGAACCTTTGCCGAAGAAAAAGGTTAGACAACGAAAGGTAAGAATGTGCAAACACTTTTTCTTAGAAATATCCCTGTCACACTAACTTGTCAGCAGTAAACTATTCTTGATCTGTTTGTTTATTTTTATTCTATTACAGCTACCAGCCACCTCACACTCGAAGACGGTTGAAGATCCAAGAATTTGTAGCTAAGTATGAAGTTTTTTGTTCCAGAGCTGAACTGTTAACCAGTCTTTTCTCGAACGAATCGTGAACAACGTAACTTGCTTACTGTAACTTAGTTCCTAAACATCAATTAGGAATTTGGAAAAAAGTTTTAAAACTCCACTGTTATTTTCTATTATTCTTTTAATCTCATGGAGTAGGTATATTATTTGTTAATATTATTAATTTGTTGTCACTCTCAACCCTGGTTTACCAGTAAAAAGAGTAGTAAGAGCTAAGTCGCCTCTTGTTCTTATCCAAAACTGTACAGTTATTTATTTTTCATATTGTTCTTGTGAATAAATCCAATGTACTTAGTAAGGTAACTAATGTGAGTTGCTTGTTATTATTTAACCCAGTCATTTTGAAATATATTACCCAGATTTACCAACTTTTTTCTGAATTATATTCAATAATTTGAAAAACTCTATAATTTGAACTGTTTAAGTTCATTTTTTTTTAAATTTTGTACGCATTTCTGTACACAAAAAGTTCTACTCTCTGAAAAATGGGATGTTATGAAATGTACCTATAATTTTATGAGCTACTAGCTGACCCGGAAAACGTTGTTTGGCCTTAAAAATTATTTCTAGTTTCTCGATAAATTCTAATGTAAACAAAAAGTAACTTACTTAATATAAGTGTGTAAGTATGTAATGTGACATTTGCGCGAAATAGGCATGGAGGGACGATAAGGGAAAATAACAATAACAAACGCCAAACAATTATGTTGTAAATTATTGTTTATTTCTTAAATTGTACGTAGCATGCTCTCAAGTGAGTAAACCATCCAGTTTGTATATGCTCGCTAAAGATGGGCAAACAAAAAATATTGTTCTCGCTAAAGCATTAAAAGAGTGAAGTTGTTTGTTATTGTTTCTGTCATAATTAATATGGCATATTAAATGTCATGACGTTGGCATCTTACAACAGGCCCAACAAAAGGTCAAATCAACTGAGTCAGTTACAGATACAGTTTTGTTGATTGAAGGGGCCTCACAGAAATAGCCTTGGGCAGTTTTATAGACAAGGGGGGTGCTTTCGCCAACATCACCTACGTTGCCGTGGAAAAAGCTGCCAAGAAAAAGTCCCACCAAACAATGGATGAAGACTAAGCTGGTGAGCCGCATCATCTCCATAAAACAGGGTAATGAAAGCTACAACCATACAGTCCTACCTGTTGAATGTGATCTACATTTCCTATGCTCTGGTTACTGATGGTTGGCGGACTGTTATAATTTGTAATGCAAGAATTCTACGAAGTTACAGCCTTTGCGGACGATTCATACATTCTTGTAAGAGGCAAGTTCTAATCTACAGTATTGGGAACACTGCAAAATGCCCTCAATAACGTTCAGAGATGGTGCCCCAAAGAGAGGCACCATTAAGAAGGGTGAAAAATAAATAAATATGTTAATTTTTTCAAATCTAGAAAATGTCCTGTTTTTCAAATGCTGATTGTTCTCCTTAGTTCTGGTTATACAGGGTGTCCCAGGAGTTATGCACAATCCGGCTCCTACGTATTCTACAACTCATTTCCAGCCAAAAGTGCCACTTAGCTATTTTTTTTAGAGGTCTCGTTTCCGAGTTATTCACGATTTAAGATTTTTTGCGTGTTTTCAATCTTATGTCATTAAAAATGTCATAACTCCCTAATTTTAGCGATATCTCAAATTTTATGACACCGTTAGAAAGAGGGTGAAATTGTTTATCTATTTATCTATTGTCAGAAAACATTCTGACTGAGTCTTTGACAGATTTCGCAACAATAAGGAACAGTTCCTTTTCAAAATAGCCCATCTATGGGGTGAACTAAAAAAGTTATACAGGCATGATTCTGCTGCACACATACCTACAATTTTTAACTAATGCGCAGCATAAGGTACCTACTCCGCTAGAGGGCTGACTTGTTTGATCATCAAACTTTGATGCATACCTGAACGCCAGAGTAAATACCTGAGAAATTTGAGAGCAGATTTAGATTCTAGAGCAGATTTACAAACCTCACAAACGGTAAACTCAAATAAAATTGTTTTTATTCAAGAATAAACTTAATAATTCACGGTACAATAATACATATAAAAGCGTTTTCTAATGCAAACTAAAATTTTAATTTCGATTAAAAAAATTTGTTTTTCATGAGACTTGGAGAGCACCCCTTGCGCTGTGCGCCCCTAGGTCCGGGCCTGTGCGTAAATCCAGGCCTGGTTATGTAACACACGTTTCACCAATTATTTGCGTGGTTACATCCTAACGGAGCTACATTCCATCCATTCGAAGCTACAGCGATGGTAGCGGTACTGTTGTACAGCTCTGGAAACTCAGCAAAAGGAGGAGAGTCCTGATTCAGTTGTTCTGTTTTAGTGCCAGAAGAAATCTGTCATATCAGGCATAAACGGAATAAAGGAAGAAGATGTTGGCGGCATTGGTTATAGTTGGGACCACCAACTTGGCAGGCCGGTTGGTTGATTAGTTGTCGAGTTACATAACGTTAGTAGTCCTTTTTCTAAGTTATGGTTTGAAGTATATTTCGTTATATAACAAGTATATACCCAACCTACATTTTTGTGATATTTCTGTTCAATTACTCTATAAGTCTAACGTCTACACTCTTCGGTAAAATGGGGCTTGTAATATTTAGTGGAATCTACCGATTAAAAATATCGTAGATACTTCTATCAATTCAGTTTCTGAATATTGCGTTTTTTTCCTTTTTTTTATCAGGTGTTGCTGTGCAGTTTCAAGGTCAACAATTTAGGAAAGCTTTGTTCTGTTTCTGAGGAGGCCGACTGCAGTCATTCCAGTCGCAAACATGTTGAGGGCTACTCGTCACTTCGTTCAATCTTCCATTAGGTCTTCGCTGAGATTTTCTTCAACTGTTCCAAAACCCATCGTTCAGCCTGATGTAAAACTTACAGGGGTAAGAGCTTAATTTGGATCGGTATGTTTTACTTTTATGTTTCAACAACCAGTGGGCAATTCCCCGTACTTTTGTAATCTGGTGAAATCTATTCCTTCGAAATTTCTCCGTTTTTTCTTGTATTGTCGGGAACAAACGCAAATATAACCGAAAAGAATATATCGTACCCACTATGACAAACCATCGAATTTTTTCGAAAAAGAATTTTTCAGGAGAGCATTAACCAAGTTTGACTTCTTGTTAAAAATGCACTGCACAATAATTTTCACCCATAATGTCGAGAATATTATTCAATCAGGTCATGATGATTTGCGTGACTCGGTTTAGTTTAAATTTTGTCATAGCAAGAATCATGCGTGAAAAGTCGTCGAATCGTCGGCAAACTAAGGATTTTGAATTAAAGAAAAAGAAATATTTATATTTCCTTAGTTTCTGTATACAGAGATAGGTAATTAATTCATTTTTATTCAGATTTTTCAATGAACTTTGAATAATCTAGTTTAATAAAAAAAACAGTGATCCAAATTTTTATAAAATTAACGAAATTGTAATCCTTTCTGGGAACGATCCCACCAGGTTCGTCCTTCAATTCATTGATGTCTGGCTCTGGAAGACAATCTCTGATGTCTCGGCATGCAGGAAGTCCCTGATAAAATTCGTGTAATCTGTAATCTTCCGTCGTTGGATTTTTGAGGCTCTGCCATTCTCAGAGGCCATCCTCTCTTCTATCTGGACGTATTTTGAGAAGATGTCGCTCTCCATCACTAAAACTGCTCTTAAACCAGTCGATATCATAGTTAGGATCTTGAACATCGCTGACGTTTTCGGCTCCAACGTCCGGGGTGAATGCGTTTTCCTGATAACAACAGTTTTCCAGTGCAGTAAAAACATCTTATTTTCACCACGGTCATAAAATGCGGACTGAAGTACTGTCATCTTCAAAACTATTTTTTTCTTCGTTTTTACTGTTTTTATAAGACGTTTGCATTGGTAGTGTAGTTATTGATGAAAACCACAGTGCAAAATTCATTTTTTATACGATATACGTATAAATGTGTGTGTCTGTGTGTAATTTACGGAAAAATAGGCCACTCCTGAATAGAAACATTGTAGAAAGAATTGAATTAAAATTAGAATTGAAAGGCCGAAATTTTCAAGAAAACAAAGATATTATTCACCGTCTGTTTCCGCTGACCCATGCACTTACCTGGGAACGTCTTGGCCATGCATTTCTCAACAATCGTCGTTCGCTAACCCCCTTGCTCCATTTCGGTCCGGCCGTTGAATCTCAATTCATTAATTAATTTACTTACTACAAGTCTCAAAGATGTTTGACTTCACCGTTTGCTTGTCCTTTTTACAGTTTGACATGACGGCTTGTGGGTCAAGAATGTCAGATATTCGCCGTTAATATACCTGATAAAATTATTATTATTAAATGAAATTATTATTCGTTATGACACACCATTTCATTGGCGCTGTCGTATAATTTACCGCATCCGATAAATCAGCCGTTTCCATCCAACGTTCTGCAAGGGTCATGAGCCCCAGCCCCCACATTTTTAATTTTATGGTTTATAATCATAAACCATTTTTAAACTTACTCTGATAATTATTGTTGTTAAAGATAGACCTATTTTAACCTGGATTAAAAACCGTCAAGTGAAGTGATTAAATATGAATTAAACTGAGTCTTTAGATCGGACCAACATGGATTTGGTTTGATAAAAAAATTATTACATTTTCTAACAATGCTCCCCCCCCCCCCCAAATGTAAGCCTAGGACCGCCCTTGACGTTGTACATTCAAATTTACTGTCGTCTTGGTTCATTTTCAGTTATGAAACTTTGTAATCCTACCTAGGGAAGACCAATGTAAACGTCTTCGAACTTTGTTGGCTTAGGTACGTTTCAAGATGCGCTAGATAAAATATTAAGTATAAACCCGCTCCGAATTGTTACGTCTATAGTGCATTATATAAATATAACTAAACGAACATAAGCATCTACCAAACTAAAAGACATACCTAACCAGAAACTTCCGCTACCTATTGGTAGACTTGCAAAGAAATGAGACGGAAAGAAATCAATGAACCAAATACGGTTTATAAAAAAAACAATAGGGGAGATGTTCATTTGACAAAGAAAATAAATCAAAATACAACCAATGAGATTTATGAAATCTGTTATGATGATTATATCTCAAGACATACCTGTCAATTTTTTCACTTTTTGAGTTAGACTCCTTTATTGATTCCACATCTCATGCCGAATCGAACGGTGAAGTTAGTTTCTCGATGGAAACTCGAGGGAAGCTATTAAAATCATTTATGTCAACATGACGTAGCTAGAAACGGTTGCTCGCGTGACACAATTTAATAGTACTGCCGTGAGGAGAGAGGTTACCAAGATGAGATTTTGTCATTATTTTATTGCCGTTTGCATCGGAAAACGTAGGTAAATACTCACTCTTCCAATTTCTGTAGTTGAAAGGATTGAATGACTAAAATAAATACCTTGAGATGATGTTGAACACTTGTAGTTGTGCAATGAGTTATGCCATGAGGTGTTTTTAGGTCTCCCCTGATAAAATTAATGATGGCTGAGTTGTGCTGTGATTTTTTTTAATATTATTCCTTCTAATACATAATCAGAGTTCCTCGTCTGGTAACGTTGGTGTCGTATTATAACATAACTACGTGCGAAATGAACTCTTCATGACGTAACTAAGTTATTTTGATACACCAAGCAAAATATTGGTGTATTCTGCTAGAAAAAAAGGTTTATGAAGAAATGTTTATTAAAAAAAGTAAACATAAATGCCACCTATTTGAAATCAACATATTTTATTCTCCCCTGAAAACTTTTGCCAACTGACCTCTGTCATTAAGGATCTCAAACGACGATGTCTTGAACGTAAAGCAATAAATCTTGACGGGGGGGTCTTTGCTTATATGTTATTTCTTGGTCAATCACGTATTGAAAAGGTCCATTGTTGAATTATAAACAACGAAACTTCTGCTACTTATTAGTAGACTAGAAAAGAAAAACTAGGTCTATGCTTCGTAAACTAATTGTATCTATCTGTATTTCAGCACGTATTGAAAAGAAGTCAATAAAATTATAACAATCAGATGCAGTTGTAAAATATATTATGCTTCTACGGAAATCCGTGGCCTGTGGTTATTAGTGTATTCTACATTACCTAAACTCAGTGATTCATGCCTCCTAGATACTTGTACGGTACTCCTGATGACTAGAATAGAGCATAGGTTGGTTAAAATATTTAAGTCAGGGCTCCTTCAGCAGATTGGATCCTCTCCATGCCTTACAATTGTAGATATCTCAAAGGCTTGTTACAATCTGCACTGTTTTTATATAAGGATACGAATAATAGGAATAAGAACAAGTTGAAGATGAAGCTACCCGAGTGAGCTCATTCGATTCATATAAGGAGTATCTAAGCACAGCAAACAAAAACGTTAGTGTTTCTTCAAAAGTTTTCGATATTCTGGCTTTAGAATATTCAGCCCTATGATGTAACCCTTGATGATTGACAGAAACTGATGACTAGAAGAACTCAGTCTTAGCTAAACCCCAAATAAGGCTTTCGACTAAATTTCATTTACTTCGGTTCAGTAGTTTGAAGAAAAGCTCTTAACGGCGAACGGTCGGATTTTTATTAATTCGATTTTGGGATTCTACCCATGTTAAAACTTGAAACAACGTAATTTGACTTGTGTTGAAACCTTTTTATTTTCCTTGGTCGGTTACAAAGGTTTTTATTGAAACAGGTTAGAAAACTTTATGACGCTTCGATTTTTAAGGAGTCGAGCTTTACTCCATCTACTTTGATTCCTTACTAATTTCGTAAGAATTCGCTGTCATCCAATCATACTTTTCTAAATTCTGTCAATTCTAACACGATCTGTTGAATATCATACAATAACAAGTCCGAAAAATGTATCCCTGAGAATGCAGTGGTAGACAGCTGTATATAAAAGCTTTCATGTTAAACACCATTTGCGAAATATGTATTGAAATTGTACCATCTTGAGCAAAACATAAACAACTTTGCATTATTCAATGTCTGCTGGTAAATGTTTTCATTTTTTGTGTTTACTTTCTGATTAATAACTCTCATTAATTCAATCATTTTCAAAGGTCTTCATCAATAATCAATGGCAAGAATCAAGCAGTGGCGAAACCTTTGAAACCATCAATCCAACAACTGGTGCCGTCATCACGCGAGTTGCCAAAGGAAATGCCGTGAGTGAAATATTCATAGTTTCTTTCATTTCCTGTGAGTTCTTTCAAGGATTTCTTGGGAGAAGATATTATTTTCATTGTATTTATATTGTCATTACAGCGAATCATTCAATAATACATGTCCGATTTTTTTTGTATAGGAAGACATTGACAGAGCTGTTGACGCAGCACGTGCCGCATTCCATCGTAATTCTCCTTGGAGGACGATGGATGCCTCTCATAGGGGTCGCCTTCTGTACAAATTAGCAGATCTCATTGAGCGCGATGCTAACTACATTGCTGTGAGTGGTTATTTCATTATCTTTCAAGTTTTCGTCTTTACTGTTACGTTTATAAAATATTAGAGTGGCTGGTCTATTTCGATCCTGTCAACTGGAAGAGTTTTGGATTTGAGATTTGTGATGGATATGGTTAGTTGGCCCTTCCCGATTTTAGAACCCGTCGCCTTGGGGGATAAATCTGACGTTTTCATCCTCTGAGCGTGGTAGAGCATTATATCCGCATCCATCTTAATGGAAGGGGCAACTAATCATTCCATCACCTCGCAGGTGATATTATAGAATAATCGAATGAATGTGTGGTTGGTGTCCTATAATATGCTTGTTTTTCTCTGTCAAGTGATTCTGTTAGTGAGCATTAACTTCTCGTTGAATTCTAATTTTACATGCAGTTGTTTCCCAATTTAATTTCTATTGACTTAGTTATTTTCTTCCTCAGAGCTTGGAAACTCTGGATAATGGTAAACCATTTGCTATGTCGTTCGGCGTCGATATCCCTTACAGCGTTGACGTTCTCCGGTGAGTTTGATCCGTTGTTCATGAATAAAATGACGAGTGATTAGACAATTTAATGTGCTTATAGAGTGCAATCCAACGAACTCATTCATAAGGACAATTATTGTTTGGAATGACACATACATATATGTTTAAGAAAAGGTTAAATTTCTGGAATTACTAAAAACCTCAAAACGGATTCCCATTAAGAAAATTGTGCACAATTTTTTGAGCAATTCCAATAGCTTAATTTTCTACTAAAATTCGGTAATACATCACTGTACTACGAGTTACACAACATCGTTTTCTCTAATGGGATTTAGTTTTCTAGTGTGCAGATCTTTGAATTGTGTATCAATATCATTGAAGGTACACAATTATGTTACCTACCATGAAATGGTCATAACACAGCTAACTAGATTCCAATAACCATAGTCAATAAATTAAATTGATGTAAAGATATTTCATCAACTTTGCAGTTTATGATTGAATCCTAACTTAATTACATCGTAGTTCGTGAATTTTTAACAATGGACAAACTCAGTTTGTCCGTGAAAATACTTCTGACAAAAAACGACTAGAGAATGTTGATTAGGTTGCAGATATTTTCTGCTAATTGATGTTTGCTAAATACATTAAATCATTGGGTTCTAACTACCATCCAATCATCCCAAAACCCTCGCAAACCGAAAATGTTGAGCATGACATTTGTAAACCACGTGTCACATCGTCGTCTTGATTTTTTGGGTCTATTCTGTTTTAACTCATCATTCAATTATGAATCATTACAGCTGAATTTTGCCAGCTTTGTTCTTCAGTTGAGAAACCCAACCCCTCTCTGGAAATGTTTATATTGTTCCTGGCTATGAAACACTCTCCACAAGTAACAGACAATTTGATATAGATTGATTGTGATGGAATGGTATAGTTGCCCCTTCCGAGCAGGTGGATGCATTATTTATGTTTCGCCACGCTCAGATGATCCAGATATCAGATTCATCTCCCAAGGCGACGGGTTCTCAAATCGGGAAGGGGCCAACTAACCATAACCATCACAATTTACAAATTCTTCGATTCGTAAAACTTTGTTTTGTGTAGGTATTTTGCTGGTTGGGCAGATAAGAACCATGGGAAAACGATACCAGTTAACGGAAACTTCTTGGCTTTCACTCGACATGAAGCTGTTGGCGTTTGTGGGCAAATCATTCCTTGGAATTTCCCTCTTTTGATGTGGGCTTGGAAAATTGGGCCAGCACTTGCTACCGGTAAACATCTTGAATTTTGTTTAACAATAATTTTCCTATTATACTCACGGTTCAGATAATTATCTCAATGTTGACTCTGATTATAATTTCAACTTTTTATAGTTTCTGTATTAAATGTTTAAATACACATAGGCAACACTGTCGTGCTGAAGCCTGCTGAGCAAACACCTCTCACTGCTTTATACGGTGCTGAGCTGTGCAAAGAAGCGGGAATCCCCGCTGGTGTGGTCAACATTGTTCCAGGATTTGGAGATGCTGGATCCGCTCTTGCTCACCACGAAGGTGTTGATAAAGTAGCATTCACTGGTTCTACCGAGGTAAAGTATTCCATGTCCAACAATACAAACCACTGTTCCATGCACTTTGATAAAGTCAATTGTAATATAAGGTTTTCTACTCACAAAAGTTTTGAACTTTCGTAGAAACAGACTTTTGCTTTCAAGTCTACCCATGGGTGGGTTTCTCGAGACTTAATCATTAATTATTTCACACATCAAACAGGAAATTTTATGTGATAAGGAGAGTTTTCCATCTTGGCTCATAATAGCTATTTATTGGCTTTAATATTTTTGTTGAATGGTTAACACTCTCAACGCTGGGCCTGAAGTCGGCTGACGCGTTCTTGCTAACACTATTAATGTCGGAAATGTTTGTATTGGCGTTAGGCTGTAGGGGCTTTGCTCAATTACTTCAAATGCTGAGAGCTCAGAATGAAGTTCTGTAAGCATCTTTATCATGAATCTATCACGTATCAACAATGAAATGAAGTGAAAATAATGAAAAACTCACTTGAAAAGCGATATCCGTCTGTAACCAAGGAATGGACCACCTTCCTCTTTGTACACTACTTTGTGACTCACAGAAATGAGCTATCCGCCAACGGCGCACTCTCTGGCATTGGTGGGGAACTACTGAACAAAGACATTACCTCACCTATCCCCTAAAACGCTTCCTGGAATGTGTGCTTGCTCCTGAAGTGAACTCAAGCTTTTAGGACGCAATGTTGTCTTAAGACAATACCAGCACGGCACGTATCTCAGCGTGTTGTCTTAAGATGACACCAGCATCGAGAGTGTTAAGTCACATGTTTTTCTTTCTAATTCCATTCACATATTTATATTGACAAGTTGTTCATTCTAAACAAAACTGTCGCATCGTGAATTCCATGACCGAAAACTATTTTCCAGGTTGGAAAGCTAATTCAGCAAGCTGCTGGAAAATCAAATCTGAAAAAAGTCACTCTGGAACTTGGAGGTAAGTCTCCCAACATCATCATGGACGATTGTGATTTAGATCTGGCTGTGGAAGGTGCTCACATGGGTACGTTTTTCAACATGGGACAATGTTGTTGCGCTGGAACTCGAGTCTACGTCCATCGTAAGATATACGATCAGTTCATCGAGAAGAGTGTTAAGAGGGCACTGAAAAGGATCATTGGCAACCCATTTGATTTGAAGACTGAACAGGGTCCTCAGGTATGTTGATTGTAGCAAAAACTTTATTCTGCTAAGTCAGTTTCTACTCAATTCAAGCTACGTTTCAGTTCCATAGATGTTTCTACATTCAAGTCAAGCAAAATACTACCCATATCCTGCAGTTAGTCAAAACTTACAAAATCGGCTATTCCATCGCTAAATACTAGAATTTCTGGGATATCGTTTATTATTCTGGCGATATACAGCATGTTCAATTAGTTTTCCGAACATTTTTTAAAATCGAATTTATCGGTTTATCTGAAGAAAACTTATTAATAACAGCGATTTCAGGTTTCCTCTAGTTAATAACATTTTGTTATTTTCGTCGTTTCATTAGTAACAATGTTTGAATTTGTCTGTTTAGATTGACCAGGAGCAGCTGGATAGAATTTTGGGTTACATAGAAGTGGGCAAGAAAGAAGGAGCCAAACTTGCTACAGGAGGAAAGCGGGTTGGAAATCAAGGTTACTTCGTGGAGCCAACAATTTTCACTGATGTGGATGACAACATGATTATTGCAAGGGAAGAGGTAAGGTTCTATAATTATTAAGAAATTCCTACCTCCTCATTTTTAATCATATAAATTGTTTAAAGATTATTTTGAATTTATTGTTAATTGAGGGGTATTACTCATTTGTTTTATTTTGCGAATTAGAGTAGATCCTATTTTGAAACAAATTATACAAGAGTATCCAACTTTTGGTGAGATGCTTCACTACTTCTCAATTTAGCTTTCTCAGAATGCTCTTGCAAATTCACACATATGGTCATGCTGAACTTTTTCATTATTTTTGTCTGCTCTGTGTATTTATCGATAGGTGATTTTTATTGTGGTCATCTCCATTTTTCGCTAAACTTCAATATCTTTGATTTCAGATCTTCGGACCTGTTCAGCAGATATTGAAATTTGACAGCCTTGATGAAGTGATTGATCGAGCAAATGACTCCCATTATGGGCTTGCAGCTGCCGTTTATTCCAACAATGTCAACACTATCAACACCATCACTCAAGCTCTTCAGACCGGTGTGGTTTGGTCAGTATTTAAAATTCTACTTTTTCGAATCCATGAGCCCGAAAAAAGTATTTGAGGGCAATTTTTGGGTAACAATAAAACTTATGCCATTAGGTCCATTATGGTGGTCGACCCAAAAACGGCAGCTATTCAAAATGTCCCCTGTCATCGCTCCCTTTTCACATCCCTCCGTCAAAAAATTGCGTTTTCAAAATATCGCAATCGGTTTGGAAAAAATTATCAATAATGCAAAATTCACATTTAAAGATATGGGGAATATACTAGATAAAAGTGGTAGCCGAAAGTAGTCACCATAGTTGGAGTGGGAAAATGCCAAAAAGTTGAACGACTTGGACATCTTAGCAGGGTGTCATCCTTTAAGGGTACTTTCTTCTCTTTTTTGATTTCTTGGGTAGGCGTTCGGTAAAGCTGGGAGTCCTCCCCTCCATTTTATCTAATTTTTTCTTCGGTTTTGTTTAAAGGGGTAGGAGTTATATTTAAAACCGAAATTTAACCCAAAGCAATTCAAAGACATCTGTCTTATAAACCACTTTATGGATATTCAAATTGGTTCTAAGTAAGTCAGACTAGTGTCATGGGCTTAGTGAGCCTTGGAACTAATTGCCATTTTAAAGTGGTTGCTGATTCACTCTTATTTTCAAGCTACGTGATATCGAGGGCTTTGTGTTGATGGGAATTACAAGTTGAATGATCACAGATTATTTGGCTAGTGGCAGAGTTGGCAGTAATCAATTGCAATAAGTAATTAATTACATTTTCAATTACATTGGGATTACAACCAACAGCTATAAAAATTCAGTTGAATTACACTTGTAATTATAATCACTGTAATCGCAATTAAAATTACTAATGGTAATTGCGGGGAGCCAATTACTTTTCCCAAAGACCAATTTCAATTACTATCTTTAATTGTGATTGCAATTACATGGCAATTATTGTAATTGGAATTTAAATTCCATTTTTGCCAACACTGGCTAGTGGTGATTGTCGAAGGAGCTCGTGAGCAAACTTAATAACTTAAGAATAGATATTCCGGATCTACCTGTCAAAAATTGGTCTCATATTTGGGGTTTGAATTTAAATGTTTATACCTTGAAACTTTTCGTTACTTTTCATGCAGTTTTCATGTATAATTATGAACAATGAATGAATTAAATGTAATGTATTTATTTAGGTATTGGATTGGTTAATACCAACACAAATTTACAGTTAACATTGTTAATACCAACTGCTGTATCAAATATTTTTGGACCGAGTTTTACTCAAATCTATAATTTGTATTTGTATTGTGGTTACAGGGTGAACACCTACAACACCTTAATGCCTCAGGCTCCATTTGGTGGGTATAAAATGTCTGGTATTGGAAGAGAGCTTGGAGAATATGGGTTGGAAGCGTACACGCAAGTTAAAACGTCCATCATTGCTGTACCTCACAAAATGTCTTAAAGAAGATGACAAATGTTACTCGCGAAAAATGTATATATTGGTTCCCAATTATTGTACAAATGCTGCAAACGCTAACAATTTGTAAGCACATTGTTTTTTACAGAAGTAGATAGTTACTTAATTTAAATTCGAAGAAACTAAGTACCTATCTACAATAAATGTTAATATCTACTGTTGCGTAATTACTCAATTTATTATTCATACCAATCATGATGATATTTTTAATCTTATTCAACAGTTAAACTTGTTTTAGTAGTTGAAACATGATCTCTTAGGGGTTGACCAGAGTGAGAAGTAGTACACGAGCCCAGAGTTATTGAAAGAAACCTGGCAAGCAGATTTCTCTGGTCAGAATAACTTCAGGGGTAGGAGCAAGGATCCACGTCCATCAAATTATGTTGGCCAATTGTGAAATGATGATTCATTACTCAGAAAAAGCGGCCATGTGGCGAGCCCCCTGGACCTCTGGGTGGTTTTGTTTAGAGCTTACAGCTACAATTTTTAAGAACCATGGAACATGCTTTAGCAGCGCTTTTTACAGCGGAGGTAGTGAGAGACTAGATACCTAGTGCCCACCCACTTAGGTAGTCTTTGCATGGGACCCATTCTGCGCTTTGGAGGCCTTATACTGCCTGTTCAATATAAAGAATTTTAATATAATTGTATATTAGATGATTGTTCACATAACATTGATGAATAAATCAATTGATAAAGATAATTGGGTTGAAAACGATGACGATGTAAGCGTAACTCATTGTAACGAATTCATTTTCTGCAGATGAGAATGTAATATCAACATGTAGGGATACTCGTTCAGCTATACGAGTATGTTTTCAATATTTCAGAGATATGACTAGGAGTAAAGAAAACTTCAACGACTTGATTGAAATAAGTATATATACTTTTATATTTAAAACAGGCAAAGAGGTGACGAGCAGGAAAGGGGTAGGGGAAGATTAATAGACCCTATTAGGGTATCAACAATTGCATATTAAATTACTGGACTATACAGTTGCGATGTAGAATGAAACAGTCACGATTTTATCTATGCCATTTGAAAGTGTAACATTTATTAAAGATATCCTGGAGCATAGTCCGGTGAGGTGAATAAACACTTATCACGTATAGAACTAAAAATATCAATAAAAATAAGGAACACCTTAGTTAATCAGTCACAACTTAATAATAAACTTAATACGCTTATTCCTAACGGAAGAAGATAGTAAAAAGAGAAGTCATGCCTCATTTGTTCAATCACTAGGCATTGATTGGACTAGACGTTGAATATTAGCAAGTACAATCTCGTTTGTGCTGAGGCAACATTCTAAGCTGTACGGTGGTATAATGGTTAGCATGTCACCAACTTTGAGTTCATTCCCTACTTCCACAACTGGGATTCTGTTCTGAATTAGCCAATTCTTGAGTTTCACCATCGCATTTTTTTGCGATTTGTCTGGTTTTTGGCTTCCTTGCGGTTTGCCGAACAAATGAAGCGTCTCACCTGGATTGCTCAGGACATCAATTCCATCTACCGCGTGCCCAAAAACGAAGTCGAAGGAATTGGTGGTTTTATTGACGAGTATCACGCTGAAACAAGAGCAACGAACCAAATCAACAGCAGCTATTAAGTACGTGTAGTCAACAAGGAATAAAAACTCCACTGAAATTCCGCTCATGTGGCTGGTTACAACACTCCAAGAAACAATACAACAAACATCAACAATAAAAGAAATGAAAGGGTACAAGATTCACATTCCAAAAAACGGTGACATATTCTCATCCTGAAAAAATATGCACTAGTTTTCATATATTTCCAGTGGTTCCTCCCTTGCCTCATCGGAAAAAATCTTTCAATTACCTAAAACTACAACCTAGGAAGTATGTGACGAACATCCGAGCTACCTAACCCATTGGTGCTTTAAAACTACCGTGGTTCAAGTATTCAGGAGGGTCTCCTCACAATAGAGGCTGAGTAATTCAAAATCCCGAACTTCTTTACCGGGAATTTACTCAATGACATTTATTACACGATCAACCTAAATTAATGCCAAGTAAGCTGAAGTACATAACAGAATGGGGGATGCAACTCTTGAAAGATCTTCGCTCTTTTTAGGTTTGTTTTGACAAGAAGTCACAACTTGACTACCTAATTTTTTTAATTTTCTGACTGTTTCTGTCTGTGACTGTATTTTTGATTCTGATGAAATATACGAGAAGTTTTGGTACCGATCGACGATTCCTAACAATCGCCAACTCACTCTAAAATGCTCAATAAATTCCACTTCGTTGTATTGAGCGACGGTTTCCAGGTAATTCTCCGTTTTCGGGTGCAGCTGTTGATTGACTACGTACTCCACTACTTCTTCGTCAGACGAGCTGAAGTCAGGTTTACTGATGACAGTGTGGTCCTCATCACTCGAACTTGATGACGAACTAGACATTGTTGTAAACCTCGGAATTTATACTTGAAAAAAGGTTTGTTTTGACAACCTCAACGATTTAGGTAGGCCGGAATAGATGATAACCGTTGATAACGCGATAAATCTACTGCGCATGTCTCGGACTAAAAGTTCTGGCAAAAATCTTCGAGCCACTTGAACTAGTTCTAAGTGGTTCTGGACTCCTTGTCCGAACAGCGAACCAAGAGGTTCGAGATTTTTCAGAACTAGTTCTGGCGTGTCAAAACAGCCAAAAAGGGGCGTGTTTGGTTCTGAACTGGGTCTGAACCTCTTGTCAAAACTAACCTATTCAAATTCACATTGCCCCAAGAGTGGCAAACCCCCTTCAACTTGTCAACCCCTGTTCCACCAAACTAAAGGTTTGTTTCAACAAGACATTCCAAACCAGTTTGGGATAGTACTAGAACCTACAGGGGGAGGGATAGAACCACCAAGAACTTTCGGTATTCGTTGTACTTGTCCGAACGCTTTCCAAACTAGTTTGGAACCAAAAACCTGAAAGTCCCCTTCCTGCATGGTTCCGTCAGACATCGAGACCAAAAAAGAGGCAACAGCAACAATAACACATAATAATATTCCTACAAAAATCAAAACATCACTCGAACTTTATGAGGAACTAGACATTGTTGTAAACCTCGGAATTTATACTTGGAACAAAGTTTGTTTTGACAACCACAACGGTGTAGGTAGGCCATATTTGGGCGGGAATATCTGATAACCGTTGATAACGTGATGAATCTACTGCGCATGTCTCGAACTAAAAGTTCTGGCAAAAATCTTCGAGCCACTAGAACTAGTTCTAAGTGGTTCTGGACTCCTTGTCTGAACAGCGAACCAAGAGGTTCGAGATTTTTCAGAACTAGTTCTGGCGTGTCAAAACAGCCAAAAAGGGGCGTGTTCGGTTCTGAACTTCTTGTCAAACCTTACGCTGTTGAACAAACCTTAACTGTTTAAGAATTTGGAATTAGATTTTCAGTTCAAACCTTGAGTAGAGGTACTACTTACTACCTACTACTTACCAACCAGAAACCGGATCCACGGTGTACATCACTCCTTCTAAAACCTTTCCGCCTTTGATGGAAACACGGACATATTTGTCCACATAATCTCTCAATTCTATTATGTCAATTTTATGACAGTCATTGATTTCTTTACTGTTCGAAATCATGGCGCCTTATCCAAATTCAAAGTAGTGAAGGTTACAAAACTATATCGAATGTTTAGGCTCGAACCAACAGCACTGAGTAACCAAATGCCTACAGCAGCGATTTGAAATGAGAATTCCAAGTTGAGAGTTATTTGTTGTTGTCAGAAGTACTTCTTCTTCTTTCGCCTCCTCCCCATTCTGTCAAAATCCATGGATGATATTCTGTAGGATTTTCATAAGAAAGAAGAGTCATGAATCTGTAACGGTGCCCCACATCAATTGATAATCAAATATCAGAAAAAGATGGACTGGAGGAAAACCAAATGACTAACATCTCAAGAACCAAAGGGTTTTGCAGGTAAAGCCCACGTGTACATCCTAAGTATATAAAGAAGGAAAAAGGAGGACTAGAGAATGGTTATGCTGATGTTTCGAAGGGTTATATACTATGGAATCTAGAATGCCAGAAGATTTTGTTGAGTAGAGACGTGATTTTTTAAGAAAATAATTATCCCTACCAAGTCCACAATAAAGTCAATAATTTTGACATGGATCCTGCAGATAACTCCCATGGGAGAACAGACATCAAGAAAGATGGAGAAGAGGTAGGAATAGTGTTGGAAGGAAATTCGAAAACATTAGAAACACGATGAAGAATAGATTTTGATTGATAGAAGCCTCCGTACTTGGAAGAAAGAAAAGAAAAGGAAAATTATAGAAGAACACAGAAGTGAAATGAGGGAAGAGGGTCCAAGTGACCAGAAGAAGGAAGACAAAAATAAGAGGAAGAGTTAAATAAAGAAACATCTAAATTTAAACATCACGTGAATCTGTGGGACCGTACGACCATTAAAGAACTTTACAATGCAATCCCATGTAGCATACTGAAACTTGACCCCAACACATATAGCCAAGCGATATAGCCAGTGATACCTGACCAAGACCTTCAGAAAGCAGCAGTTATCAAAAATTATCTTCCCAAACAGCAATGAAGATGTGGCAGCTAACAGACCAACCACCAGGCAAAATAGAAGTAGGATGTAAGTGGGTTTTCAAAAAGAAATATTTGAGGGATGGAAGAGTAAAAAGGTACAAAGGAAGACTAGTAGCTCGAGGGTTCACTCAAAAGTTAGGTGTTGAGATCAGCCTTCCCTCCGTTCTTTGCCAATCTCACAATTGGTAGTTAAAATTGAATAGGAAAACTACTAAGTGAGCAAATATCTGATGCTTGGAAACGCATGCAAGAATTTTGCAAGATTGAACGCAATGATGATGTAGCTTAAGAAGGATTTTTCAAGGAGCCAAACGAAACTTATTTGTAACAAGTAGGTAATTAGTTAATACAATGTTATGGTCTAAAAGTACTGATACTTCTGGCTGAGTTTGAACTTGTGTCCTTACTACTGAAGAAAAATGTCTCTTTAGTTGCAACACTTTGGTAGGATGAGATCAATTTAATAAAAAATCTTGGACTGTGAGTTTTTTCTTCTTGAATAGAACGTTTCCCTGACCCAAATGCCTGATGGGCTGGTTAGGCATCGGACAAAATGTCCAGGTCTAACTGCAGACCATTGGCTCAGCACATGCTCGCTGGAAGAAGTTCAGACATTGTCAATGTGTTTTGACTCAACTGAGTGATGAAGTGAAAGATCCTACGCCACAGAATTTGATGTTTACAGTCTTTCGGATCAAGGTCAGCAGGCAATTCCTCCCCGTAAAAGTAAAGTTGCCCATAATGGTTTGAGGGAGATGACGATTCCTCCCAGTGAGAAAGCAGGTCATTGAGCCGAGGGTGGTCAATTCCTCCCTGCCGCACTCAAGCGGGTGATCCAGGTTAGGGCCTGCAGGGGTGAAAACGCAAGGAATTTGGGCCCTTGCGATGTGGAAAAGGTGAGGGGTTTGGGCCCATGGGAAAAACGAAATAAAGGTGTGTCTTGATAGGTGTAAGCTCAAGTGTTTCTCATCATTCTTTGTTATATTCTTCTCTACCAATTGCTCTCTCACACCAGTAAGATAGGCCATGATGTCCTTATCCTCAGAATATGCAGTCCACATATGTAGTTAACAATTACTTGAATATTGATTTCAAAAACTGAGAAAATTACATTGAAAATGTCACTACCCACCTGAACTTCCAATTCTATAAGGTGTACAATTGTTTCCTCAAATGATCGAGGTGCCACCGGTAACAGTGCCCTTCTAGCATCATACATGCCCCAAAGAAGCATATTGCAATAAACGAATTTGTGTTTAGTACATAGCAGTTTTCTTTGAAACTGAACTATACTTGGGAGGGGAGGAATTGAATAGAGGGAGGATGGTACAGTGGGAGGAGTGGCAAAGATCGGGGAGGAATCGCCGGTTCCCCTGGATCAAGGGGGATATATCTAGTTCCCTATTAGTATAGTTAGTATCTAGTTATCCCTATAGTTAGTATCTAGTTCCCTATTAGGTATTTCAGGTCCGACTGCCTGCGCCAACTGTTAAGGCCCAAAAATATTGATACCTCTGACTGAGTTTGAATTCATGTCCATTCTACTAAAGCGAATTCCCTCCTCGAACATAGCAACCAAACAAATGGAGTAAAAATCCTGAATGCAGAAATGGATTGAATTCAACGGGCCCAATTCAACACAATCTACAAGTCACGAAATCATCAGGATGAACAGAGGAGATGAGAAATAGGGTATGGGCTTTTGACGATCAGTCTTCAACTAATGTGGTTCTTCCGAGCGTATCAGTTCATGTTATGATTCCACGATCTTCCTCGTAACAGCTGATCAATGTTTTTCTCTTACGTTTAAGTTGTGTGTATTTACTTGTAGGTTGTTTTACATCTCACTAACCACTAAATATCGCGAATTGTCATTTCCATTTGATTTGATCATTACAATATGTTATTATACTAGTGATAATTACTATTAAATATTGATTCTTTAAGTCATGGGCACATACCATTTTTATGGAGATCGTTTTCAAGCCGAACACTTAAAATATATTTGCTGTTCATCTTTTCTGAATTACCGTGTTCAATGTTGCTGCTGTGAGTTTTGATTACTCTTGTCATAAACGTTTTGAAACAGCGATGTCTGCTTTGGAAAAACTACAAAAAGCTCTGGAGGCTTTGGCATCCGTCCTGTCGGCTGAAAATGTCCCCGATGATTTGGCTTCAAAGTAAGAACATAAATAATTACTATTATACAACACTACTATACAACATTACTATTATATAATACTATTTATACTGTATAAATGATGAATTTTCCAGTGCTTCTCACTCTTCAGGAAAGAATTTGATAATTCTGGTTCTTGTTTATAAACCTTAGGTCCTTCAATTGGCTTGATACCTAGGTATGGGGAACTGTTCACTGGCAGATAATTATTTATAATTTTCCCTTATCGTTGTAAATGAAGTTTTACTTAGTCGTGATGGAACTTGGTGAATATTCAGGTTTTCCTCCTGCATTATCTTTGAGTGACGTTCTCATTTTTTATCAGTGACAACTAAAATCCTAATGAAAAATATCTAATACAAGAACTTGGTACGAAGTTGGATAGAAGTCGAGAACAGGTGACCGCTTCCTGATAAGACCGTCACCATGATGATTCATTATCGATGTTTTGCTATCGATGCCACATGTTCGATATATCGATGTGTTGGCTTCGATAACATCGGTTTGGTTTACTCTTTGGTTCACAGAAAAAATTCCATCTAGTTTGCTTGCTACCAAACGTGAAAAAAGATAAATATTAAAAATTCTTTCAACTGCCTTAGTATTAGCGAATTTTTGAAGAAAAAGAAACTACCTATTGTTCTCAATATAAAATATTTAAAATGAGAATTTTCAAAAATTGTTTGCATCGAAATGCGTTTTGAAGCATCTTAAATCCACTGTCACAGGACACCAAAAACACTTTCCAGACGATAACTCTCAATAAAATTGAGATTAAAACTCAAATTTGCACAAAAAATGTACCTAAGCTTTCAAAAGGCTAAGTGTAAAGATTGGCACAATCACCTCTCTCGAAGGGGAGATTTGGGGCATTTCAAATGGGGGAAATTTACCCTAAACCCCTAAGTAGGTGACTCTCTTTTATATAGGTTTTGTGAACTATCATACGATGATAAAATGGGATTGGAGATAACTCAATCCGTTCTAAGTAGAGCGGTTCGAAGATGATAAAACAAGGTAGATGAGCAAAATTGGCAAAAAAAAAAAAATTATGAGATTCTTCAGCTTTCAAAAAAATCCAAATTAAAATGAGGTATCACAAGGCAGAAAATAAGATTGTTTTTTGTGTAATTTTTCCTCATGCAAAACTAGTTTGAAAATTTGCTCATTTCGTCATGCCACATGACTGGAACTTTTTACCATCTTCTTCAGCGTCACTCCACTAAATTGAGATTGAAACTCAAATTTGCACAAAAAATCTCCCTAGGCTTTTAAAAGGCTAAGTTTGAAGATGAGCAAAATCGCCTCACTCTAAGGGGAGATTTGGGGCATTTCAAATGGGGGAAAGTTACCCGAAAACCCCCAAGCAGGTGACTCTCTTTTATAAAGGTTTTTTCACGCTAAACACGGTGGTGAAATTGGATTGGAAATATCTCAATCCGTTCAAACTAGAGCAGTTTGAAGATGATAAAACGAGGTAGATTGACAAAATTTGCAAAAAAAAAAAAAAAAAAAAAAAATTCTTCAGCTTTCAAAAATTTTGGAATTAAAATGAGGTATCACAAGTCAGAAAATAAAATTGTCGGTTTTTGCGTAATTTTTCCTCCTGCAAAACTAGTTACTTTGAAAATTTGCTCATTTCGTCATGCTGCATGACTGGAACATTTTTTCCATCTTCTTCAACGTTGAAAAACCTATAAAATGAGATATCATTTCCCAAAAAATAAAATTGTCGATTTTGCGTCAATATTTCTCATTATTTTACTCCCACAGATATTGCCTCTGACAGACTTGGCGTTGGTATTTTGATAAAAACGCCACCATTTACTTGGAGATATCTTTATGGAATATTCACTCACAAACGCTGAACCAACGAACAGACAAAATCCTCAGAATCGTAAATTGAATCATTCTTCCTAGTTCAATTTACAGTTTTTCTAATAGTTTTATAGTTTATTATCAGTTAGAATTTCGCAACTGACTGGTGGAAAGATACCTCTTCTCAAACACACCTATCGCTGAGTCAGGAAAAAAACTGAAAGTCAAGTTTTGGGACCGTTCAAATTTGGAATTTGGAACACTGGGTGTAGGACAGTCTCCCTTAAAACCTGTTATAACGTTATAATCGCTTCAGCACCCCAAAAAAATATGCGAAACGACACCCTACTCGCCCAAGTCAGCATAAAAAGTCTTAATAGTGTTGAAGATGCTAAAAAAAGAGGGGGTTTTTGAAAAACTAAATTTTTAATTTGGAGCACTCGTATTTATTTTCCGATTAAGCCGAAACTCATCCTTTCTTTTGCTCAGACGGATTTTTTGGCATAAGAACGACATTTTTTTCTTGAAAATTACATCAGTCATCGTGGTAAATGACGCATATACCCTTTTTCCGAAGTGAAAAAATTAGAGAGAAAATCTCTCCTATTTCAATTTTTGTTGTGATTTTCTCTCGAGGATAAGGTGCCTAGCAATGCCTTAAATGGGGCACACAGGACATCCACTGGTTTTAGGGCAATGGCCAATCAAAGTTTTACAGCACCCAGATGAATGACCATCCAGCCAGATGATTGACTTCACTCCAGATGAATATGGATTTCCCTGTTGGAAGGAAGAAAAGCAACTTGAACGTTTTCGAAATATTTTATAACACAAAATAAAAACAAATCTTGATAAAATTCTCAAATAAAAACATAAATAAATTCAAATTTGGCGCTCAATTTTATTTCACTAGTAGGTAAGGAAGAAATAACTTCAGCTAAGCGTAAGTATTAACTATATCAATGAAAAAACGCTGCGAATTCTTTCACTGGGGTTTATTATTCAATCGGCTTGCGTTCATGATTTGAATTTCTACTAAGCTTTGGAATGTGCGTGCTTCACAGGTGATAGAGCGATTATTGAATTTCAGGAGATATGCATAGAGCACGTAAATCTGTTCTCAAATACATACCTATTTGGATTGATCAGTTGATCATATTTGTGTGCCTCCTAAAATTCAATAATCGCTCTATCACCTGTGAAACATGCACACTCCAAAGCTTAGTAGAAATTTCGTAAGCAAGCCAATTCAACAATAAACCCCAGTGAAAGAATTTGCAGCGTTTTTTATGGTTATCAGAATGCTTCAACCCGTGTGTCGGCTACAAAGCCTTTTAGGAGTTCACTCCAGTATCCACATTACTACATCACTACATCACTGCGTCACTAGGTTACTGATATCAACACAAAAACAATAATAAACCAAAATGACGCGAATGTTGCCATCATAAATCGGGCCATAGATCGGGAATGGTTTTAGCTACAGACCTGGGGAGGGGCTCATTCCGTTCCTCGTGGAGTGTTCTTCAAAAAGAGTACAAATTTAGGCCGCCTTGACTTTTTTTGAGGTTTTTAGGGATTTTACAAAACTTTGACAACCCTTAAAGGGCACTTTAAATTAAGTGAGAGAGCTGGCTCAAGAATTGGGGCGTCGCCGGACCAACATGGATTTTTCCTGAAAATTTCAGCTTTTTTGCTCCAGCCGTTTGGGAGAAATTGTGCGTACGGCGGACGGACGGAAAAAATTTTATTGCAGATTCGGATTCTACACCCTTTGAAACGTAAACCATGAAATTTTCAGGGGGAGTTAGAATTTTTTTTTTTTTTTTTCAAGAGTGATTACAATGGTTTATTATTGAATAATAAGCCAAAAGGAACTCTTAATACAGGAACTGAAATCCAGGTAAACGTGTGCCTTTCGTAACGTATTGATAAGAATCAGTCTTAAATACTCTTAGGAAAATATTTCAAAAAATAATTTTGTTAGTTTGGTAACATGACTAATAACTAAAGGTTTGGTTCCATAAAACAAATTACTCGATAAGTTAACTTGAATGAAGCTAACGTATGAAAAAATAGTATCAACTAAGTGGTGAAAGGAATGGAACAAATTGATCAGTCACTAATCAGTCTTTAAGATTTGGACTGGCTTAACGAATTTTGAGAGAAACCACGGTGGCGTGGTCTTCTGGGTAATCCAAATGGTTCACCTAAAACAACAAAGTAGTAGACATTTACAGGATACCATCACAAAACGTAACCAGCTTCAAAAATATAATATCCCACATATTAATAACGCATAATATGAGTGTTTCATGTCTTGCTCTTGTCATTCATCTGGGTCCAGTTTGTTGTGGAAGTCCAGATGAATGAAATGAGACACTAAAATGGCATTTCCAGAGAAGATAGACCTGTTATCATTATTTTTAAGCTACCAATGACAACTAGGTGCAAAACTGCATCTTAGTCAAAATAGATTGAAAATGAAAAACAGCAAATGTCATTAATGAGTGAGACCAGATGAATGATACTGAATAAAAACACTCACCTTTTATACACAAGTCTTTCCAGGTTGAGTTCCCCAGAATGGCTGCTGAAGAAAAATGGATCTCACATGTGGAAGAGGGAAACCAGAGGTTCCAATTTCTGCACTAAAAATTCCCTCAACTCTTGCAGCAGGGAAGTTACAAAACGAAACACAAGGCGCCAGATGAATGAGTCGAAACCGAGGGGACAGCCCTTCTCAATGGTGCCTCAGCTAACCTAATTTGAGCTAGCATTTGAGGCACTAGTTTTTGTTTACTATAGATGGGCGGATACGAAAAAAAAGTAGCAAATCAATTCCAACTGTGATCACACTTTCCAGGGACGTTTGAAAACCTGACTAATGCCTCTTGGGGACAGCCAGATGAATGACAAATTGACTTCTAAATTTAAATTTTGATCAAGATGGCTTAGGGCTATTTCGCTGAACCAAATGGGGTTCAATTAACAAAAATGAAATCTGTTTGGGACAACTAAAAATACATTTGTATCTATGATTGGCACACCTCAAAGTGGCTTGGGACAAGAAAAGGTTAACATTTCGTGGAATCGCCCATATAAACTTGAAATTACAAAAATAAGGGAACGAGTTTTGTATAAGTTATGATATTATTAAAGATAGTTTTTATTTTGACAAAATAAAGGAAGGAGTACGGACTTGGGTAGCTTATGGTATTATGAAAGATACCTAGTTTTTATTTCAACAAAATAAGGGAACGAGTAGATACCGACTTAGAAAACTTATGATATTATGAAAGATATTTTTTATTTTAACGAAATAAAGGAACAAGTACCGACTTGGGTAACGGATCGAAGAAAAAAATTGAAAAATTTACGTTACACCTCTATGAAAATAATCGCACTATAAAAAAACGCTGCAAATTTTTTCACTGGGGTTTATTATTCAATTGGCTTGCTTCCATGATTTGAATTTATACTAAGCTTTGGAGTGTGCGTGTTTCAGAAGTGATAGGGCGATTATTGAATTTCGGGAGGCACACAAATATGATCAACTGATCAATCCAAATAGGTATTTTGGTTGAGAATGTGTTATGGAATGTGCTCTATGCATACCTCCTGAAATTCAATAATCGCTCTATCACCTGTGAAATCCGCACACTCCAAAGCTTAGTATAAATTCAAATCATGAACGCAAGCCAATTGAATAATAAAGCCCAGTAAAAGATTTTTCAGCGTTTTTTATGGTTATCAGAATGCTTCAACCCGTGTATCGGCTACGAAGCCTTTTAGGAGTTCACTCCATTATCCACATTACTACATCACTACGTCACTAGGTTACTGATATCAACACAAAAACAATAATAAACCAAAATAACGCGAATGTTGGCACCATAAATCGGGCCATAGATCGGGGATGGTTTGACCTACGGACCTGGGGAGGGGCTCATTCGATTCCTCGTGGAGTGTTCTTCAAAAAGAGTACACATTTAGGCCGCCTTGACTTTTTTTGAGGTTTTTAGGGATTTTACAAAACTTTGACAACCCTTAAAGGGCACTCTAAATTAAGTGAGAGAGCTGGCTCAAGAATTGGGGCGTCGTCGGACCAACATGGATTTTTCCTGAAAATATCCGATCTTTTGCTCCAGCCGTTTGGGAAAAATCGTGCGTACGGCGGACGGTCGGAAAATTTTTCATTGGAGATTCGGATTCTACACCCTTTGAAACGTAAACCATGAAATTTTCAGGGGGGTTAGCATTTTTTTTTTTTTTTTTAATTTTCAAGAGCGATTACAATGGTTTATTATTGAATAATAAACCAATAGCATGGCTAAAGCATGTTCCGTGTTCCTTTAATATCAGCTGCAGGCTCTTGGCCCCCGGCGAGGCGCCTATAGCCGAGTTTCTCTCAAATTTCGAAACAAAATTTACTGAGATTGATTGTTGGATTGCCAAAGTTGAGAGTGGCATAACATAATGGAATAGACGGTTTTTGAAGATCTGAACTGTACGCTCAGTTTGACCATTTGATGTGGGGGATAATTGCCATTAAATTCCCTGATTCGGACAAAAATCACTGACGTTTTGAGAAGAAAAATTTGACTTGTGTGCTTGGTTATGAAAAACGAGCCAACACTGTCTCTAGCAAACCCATAAGGTCAGACCGACCCGTTAAATGGGTCCAAATGTACCCCATCCTAATGACAAATAGGATGTAAGTTGAATACGAGAGTACCAAATTGAATATTTTATTAGAAAATGTTGTATTAATCATTACATACAGCTAGTAAACATCAGGTAAAAAATACTTGATGTTTGAAAGGGCAAGACTGAAATTACCGTGTAATCCAACTCTCAGAACCTTCTACTCTGCTGTGAAATCCTCCCTTTTGGCTTATACAGTGTTTGTAGAAGATATAATAGATATATGCTGGTATTTAGCTTTGTTAAACCATCCTGAAGCTGGTACAGTTTGTTTAAATACTGTAGGCAAATATAGCTTTTCCCAGTCAAATTAATACTTTTCCCAGCCAAATTGATACTTTTCCTAGTCAAATTAATACTTTTCCCAACCAAATTAATACTTTTTCCATCCAAATTAATACTTCTCCCAATCAAATTAAAACTTTTCCCAGTCAATTAATAGTTTTCCCAGTCAAATTAATACTTTTCCCAACCAAATTAATACTTTCCCTACCAAATTGATCTTGAAAAAATTAAGGAAATAGAACACCGCAATGCTTGCAATCCAACGAATAATGAATGTAGGTATATATTATTTTATAATACAAATTATTGGCAGAAAAAATATTGATAGTTTATCATCCGGCTGAGTACGCTTTAGCCAAGATTAAGACGGCAGTTAGAGGATATCTCTCTCAGGCTACCCGATATCAATCCCTCGGAGAAACAGTTTCAAGAGCCGTAGGTACATTGTCCCCCACACATTGTTCAAATTTCGTGTTAGAAGTTTTGCTCAAACTACCCTCAGCAGTGGCTGGGCAAACCCTTCACTGAATATTATACCTACACTAAAAATAAACTTCAACTAAGATGATAAACTATCAATATTTTTTCTGCCAATAATTTGTATTATAACATAATATATACATTCATTATTCGTTGGATTGCAAGCTTTGCGTTGTTCTATTTCTTTAATTTTTTAAGATCAATTTGGTAGGGAAAGTATTAATTTGGTTGGGAAAAGTATTAATTTGATTGGGAAAAGTATTAATTTGGTTGGGAAAATTATTAATTTGGTTGGGAAAAGTATTAATTTGATTGGGAAAGTATTAATTTGACTGGGAAAGGTATTAATTTCACTGGGAAAAGCTATAAAGGAGAAAAATGGCAACATCCCTCAAAACGTTACTTGGTTACTTTCTACGTGAAATTCCTGAACGGGGATATTGCGTTTGAGTAATCTCCAAGCATACGGATTTAAAATTGTTGCAGGAACAAGGAAAAGATCGCCCTCAGTATTCTTGTCACGGACTTGATGTGCTCCCCTGACACAAAAATGGCTCCCAACTTCAGTTACCTCCTCTCTCATTCAATGGAAACGCTTCTCAAGATGTGTGACGATCAGGATTCCAACATCAGAATGATCGCTGACGAGTGTTTGAACAGAATCATAAGGGTAAACATTCATTTTTTATTTCAAACTATGTGTGTTATTCATACTATAATTAAGTAGTATAGAATCCAATTAAACTAACTATTGATTGATTGATTAATTCAGGTTCACATGAACGCGAACTGTAAGGTAAATGTAGAATTACACAAGGAAATTAAGAAAAATGGCAACGCAAGATCTCTGAGAGCTGCTCTTTGGAGGTTTGCTGAACTAGCTCATCTTATACGGTGAGTAGGTACATTCTTCCGCAAACTTTTATGTCCGCAAATGTTCATGCCATGATCTGTCTGTTTCAAAAGGCTTCGATTTATCTTCTTATTAAATTCTGTCAAGCTCTGGTACCCAAATTCACTTCTGTAACGCTCTAATGTTATATAGGTACTTACTTGTTAATTTATAGTTCAGAAAACTATTCTAACCCATATAATAACAAGAATGGTCGATTTATTCGATCTTACGATATTTGTTGGAGGTGATAGTTTTAGTGACATAACTATTAATATCATTGACTGCTGGTCAAATGTGATGCCAATAATTCAGGACATTGATCTTGGGCATATGGGAACAGTATCTAATTATAAGAACATCCGAATTATTTCAAATGTAAAATAAATTTAATTATTGTTAATGTTGATTTTGATTTCCCCACCACTCTTGACAAACAACTTTTGAGAAAGCTATATGAACAACAAAGTGACATTTCAATACTTGTGAATTGGGCACGGTAAGCATACCTATGAAAGTTTTCAAACGATTCTGGTTCGAATCCTGGAGTTTAGATCTATGACGAATGGATGTCCAAAATGATGTCCGTATGAAATAATATACGGTTTTATTATGTATATGAATTGTTTGATGATGGAAGAAGGGTAAATATGTGCTAAAAAATTGATTTTTGTTGTTGTCATCTTCCATTGTTATTTCGATTCAAAGTCAACAATTCTTTTCTTCAAATTTCATGATATTGTGAAAATTGTGTTACAGGCCAGCAAAAGGTCGAGCCTACATGCAGAGTTTGGTACCTTGTATAATAAATATAGCTGGAAGATCAGAGGAAACTGTCCTTGAAACATTAGCTTCCTCATTATCCAAAATTCTCGCATCCCTTGGACCTTTCATGAATGAAATTGAAACAAAGGTATTGCTTTTTATTTCATGACATAAAAATGTTTAAGAAACTACTACCATTTCTGGAATATCCGTTGACCTCTTTGCGAAGCAGAGGTTGTGTCCCGAAGTAATGCCAAAAAGCAGTCCCAGGACAATCCTAAAAGAAATGGGGACCCCGCCACAAAGGGTGAGGGGGTCGCATATTTTGATGTCAGTACAGTAATGGATTTTCCACCAACCTCTATTTAAAAAAAAAAATTGACCCCTTTGCAATGGGCCACTGCTTTGCACGAGTCCCAATGGAGACGGCTCCTTATGCGTTAACAGTAATTCTTTATAATTTTTCCAATTAATCTTGCTACAAACACAGCTGCAAACATCGCAATGAAAAGGAAACTTTCAATGAATGGCTAGCGTGCCTTGCTATGCATTCCTTTAAGGTATGAGAAACAGAAGGTGGAAGGAAATCCGTGCTGGAAGAACCTGTTTCCCCAGTTTATCGGGGTCAATACAAACTAATATAAAGACGGGGAAAATTCGGAATAATTCCCTCATCTTACATTTACATGGGATTCTTCGAATCTGCTTTCAGTGAATAACACCAGATGGTGTAAGTATGCATGAAAATGATGGACCGATCGCGGTTTTAGCCCCCTCAGGAATTTTGGTTCTTCTCACAAAAAATTTTATACTATAACTACGGAGACCATAGGTACCTACTCCTTTTGGGAGTACAGGTCCTACTTTTTGTGTTTGTGTCCTCCCATATTTTTGAACCCATGAAAAGGAAGGTAAGGTCCTCCTTTTTTGAAATGGTACTCCCAAGGTCCTACTTTAATAGGTTGTGGGTAAGCTGTGGGGAAGTGTGGCTGTGGTTCATACACAACGTCTTTTTGTGAAACCTTTGGAAGTGGAACGCAAATATTCAGGATCTTGCCCTATTTTCATGGATTCTGCTCAAAAAAACATTTTAATGGAATGAAGCGTCATGTGAAGCTTTTTTTGACATCTTTGCCCGATCATCTGCTAAAATTAACATAGATAATGTTTGACGAGATATCCCTTGTTAAAAACTACATATCGGAGGGGAAGATTGGCAAATGGAACAAGCTTAAAGCAGCCTCAAAAAAGCGTTGGGGTGAAATTTTCAATCATATGCGCTCCAACCATATGTTTCTGCGCAACACAAAGATTGCGTGTGAATTTGTATTTAGCTTACGAGCAACAAGTGCACCCATTGAACGCTTATTTTCAGTAATTAATAACTATTGGAGTGCAGAAAAAAACAATTAGGCGTAGACACTCTGAAGGAGGTAGTGCTAATTTACCACAATTTTGATGAAAGTTGCTTACAAATGTTTGATTTTTTGAAGAACCACGAGCATCGGCTTAAAGCCATCCACGGTTCTGCCAAATATGATTGGTTTAAAAAATGACGACTCTGGTTTTCACAATTTCTTCAACTTGTTGCAATATGATTATGACGTTTATTTGTGTAACAATGATATTTACCTGTGTTACGTACCTGATTCAGAAGCTGTGAGAGTAATATTAATATTATATGCATAATTTAGTTTGAAAGCTCCAATTTCGGACACATATTTATTTTTTCTGAATAACATTTATTTACCAATATTTAATCCTGGTTGATAAAATTTGTGTTACACTTCTTATATGGTCCTCCTTTTCTTTTTCAAAATTATGGTCACCGTAACTATAACGCGTGCACGATGAGGAAGACACTAACAGGCTCAAAAACTACTACATCCAAAGATAAGAGTAAGAAGTGGGAAGGATTCCATGGGATTCTAATTCACAACTCTGGCTAACTAACTGACTCATGGTGAATCCAAAAGAATCGTCGATGTGATTGGCTTGAAATATTCAATCTCTTGCAAAACTTGGATGTCAGAACACTTAAAACGTAAAGAACTTTTAGATCAGTTGGTTCGTTTGACAGAGGGGTGGTGCAAAAGCTGGAGATTGCCATTGATTAATTGTCCTGCTAATTATTTACATGAATTTGTTTTGCCAAGAGTATCCATTTTTCTACTTCTACATCTCCATTTTTATAAAGCATGCCCAAGAAAAAGAAGTAAGTCCAGAAAAGCTGATTTAAACCATCGACCTTCGAAGTTGTGGGAAATCTCATTGGACATAATTATCAATATAGAGCTGTCTCAGCAAAGTGTGTTGATTTTAGGCGTTTGCTCTATTTACTGTTTGCTTTTTAAAAATTCCTAGATGATGTAGTGCTAAACTTTTTATCCGTTGCAGCAACTAATCCATGTTTTTATGAAGAACCTTCAAAGTGAAAATGTGGTACATAGACGAACCGCTGTATCCAGTATCCTTGGCATATGTACACACAGCTCAAAACCTCAAACCATCGTTAATCATTCAATTATTTACTTATTGGGTAAGAATAAATCTTGTTATATTACTTATATTAGCGTTTGTCGGTTATCATGTAGTCTTACTTAGTTTGATCGCTACTCGAGAGAGAACTCACCTTTGAGAAGATGACTTTTACATTGGCTGCTAGCTGCAAATTTTTGAGAAATCAGTGTGGATTATGCACAAGTCCCGCGAGTACACACTAACTCACTCAAATTGAGGTTCACTCTCCTCTCACCATTAAGGATTCATGGTTGAGGTAAGTGATTCACTCGAAAGTGTGATGCATCCTCAGGTTATAATTATCTGAGTGTGACAGTAAACTCAAGGGACTCTAAAACACGTTTTCACTATATTGTGGGGCCACCTGGGATCACCCAACCTAAAAAGAGTGGAATTCATATGTTTGCCGCTTGAGAATACCGAGTTAAATGTCTTGGGTAAATGTAAATGCACGTGGTGGTATGAAAACAGACCACTCAAAAGTTAATACAGATGGATGGGGCACGTGCAGAGTGAAGTATTGATTTATGAGCTGTGAAATTCACAGGAGACTCATTCATCTGCAGTTATTCCACACATTCCATCTAGGTTTGCTACAAGGATATCCTGTTGGTGCAAGTAAAGTAGTCGTAAATTACTAACGATACGATTGTGCTGAAATTGACATGAGATTATTAGACCATTCTTTCCATACAAGTTATTTTTGAAGACTTCATTTTATTTTACTAAACTCTTTTATTGCACCGAGTAAACTCATTAACAATATTAATTTGACTTATTTTACTAATATATATATTTCAGGGTTAAGGTACACAATTTAGTCCCATGTCTCTTTAACTTTCACAATCACTTCCTACACAAGTTCATGTGGTTTTACTAGCTTAAGGCGACGATTTATATCTCTTACGTTCAGTAGCTTGACAGCTTCCTCATTTACATGATATTTGAGTGTGTTAAGGTGAGCTGTAGCTCGCTTTTTAATAACTTGAAGCTCCACGGTGTCAACTTGAAGTTCGCGGTGGAGGGCATCATTTTGGAAATACCATGGTGCATCCGTGATACATCGTAAAACGGTGTTCTGGAAACGTTGGATTATCTGTCTATTGGTTGGATCTGTGCAGCCCCACAACTGCGCTCCATACTCCCAAACTGGCTTTAGTACTTGATTGTACAATAGCAGCTTGCTCCCAATAGTCATGGTGGATCTCCAGCCAATTAGCCAATACATTCTTCTAAGTTTTAACACGAGTTCAGATTTCTTGTTTTGACGTGTTCTTTCCACCTGAGCTTAGCGTCAAGCTTCATTGGCGTAGAGCATTACTACGTTGTTGAGGAAAGCAGGGATGTAGTTGATTTTCCGTTGGCAAAATCAACGTGCACTGACTTGGGTCATTCAATCTGATCCTCCATTTTGATGTCCAGATATTTATTTTAGAGAGGCAGATATTTATCAAGTTTGGTAATCGATTCATTGTTGCTTTCACCCACTGCCAGGACTGCAGTGTCATCTGCAAATGTTGCTGTTGTGCTTTGATCTACTTCTGGTGTACAGGAGTTACAGTAGTGGGCCTAATACACTTCCTTGGGATACACCAGCGTTTATTTTCATTGGCTCTGAATATGCATCGTCCTGTTTAATGCGAAAACACCGATCTGATGAATGAAGACTTCATGAAATAATTCGCTCATGCGTTTATCGTCACACAGTGTGTTGGTAATCGCGTCACTGAAAGCGTTGCCCACGTACTTGCAATTCGGGTAGACAGGATGGACAGTCCAAATAACTTTTTGCCCTATTTTTGAGTTCATGGCAGTTTATAAGAATGCCATTTTCAAACACTGCAGATTCCATCTACCTTGGGACTTCCCTCGGCCAGGGTTGCACGTATAATTTCTAATCTGTGCCTCCAAAACATCCCTTTCTCTTGGTAGGCCAAATGCACAAGTTTTCAGATTTACATGTAAATCGCAGGTTAATTTTCATGGGTTTCTATTTTTAACTTAACGAACCAAGTTGTATGATGGCATCATAAATATTGGTCTATTATGTTTCAGATCTTGTTCTGCCTATAAAGGAAGATCTCAGTTCATACACCATATTGGGTGTACTAAATTGTCTGAGGGGTTTGATCCCTCATATAGAAAATGAAGGTAAAGAATCCTCTTTGAAAGGTAGTTTTGGGAGAAACAGGGAAACTCATAAGCAAGTGATACTCTCACTTGACTCTGTTATACAAGTAAGTTTGTGAATAATTGACAATTATTGTATATTTATTTGTGTAACATTACTTGTTACGACTAATTTGGTTCTTTTATTCAGGAAAAAAAGAAGTTCAATTTCTTTTTTATCCGTTCACAACGCACCTAACATCAATTCATCCCCCCCTTCCTCCTTTATCTCTTCCCACTTACTCAAAACTCTTTCTATCCCCTTATTAATGACAATTGTGTTCTAAAATGGTAAAATGTTTAAATGGTAGAACGAAATAATCGCTTTTTATACCTCTCATCTGCAGATTTTTGAGCTTTGTCTGCATTGGACTCATCACTTCGATCACAATGTTACCACAGCCGCATTGGAAACGCTGAACGAACTTCTTTCAACACCTCCCAAAGAATTAATTCCTATATTGATCGACTCTCATGGCCTTGGTCGGACAAGAATACTTACAGTTCCCCTGAAAAATTTGTCTTCAAAAGCTTCAAGTATGTATTATTTTGTTATTTGTTAAATGAATCAAGTGGTTGAGTAGTGTTTGATTAATGGCTACAGCTCCTATTGCAATAATAACCGAAAGTCAGCCAGAAATTCTTGTAAGCCTGGGTGCCATCAAAGACAGTCATCATCTAATGATCATTTTAATTATCTTCCACTCTAAAAGAATCTGCACAAATTGAATTATCTGTACCAGTGAGGAGATCGGGGTGCCGATTATCAAAATGTTCAAATGCTTAATTCTAAGGTCAAAGATTCAAGATATAGAGCTACTTTATTTGGAAGAAGTCTATTCAGAATGGTCTAAAACGTTAATTATGAGTGGAAATTTTGATTTTGGAGAAAAAATCTGTTGTCTTCCAAAAGTGAAAACAAAGCATATGCTACCTCTAGGTAGACCCAGAAGTCTTGGCACTTCTGTAATGAAATGTTAGGTTTATCGGAAGATAAATGTTTTAAAGGATACAATGCATTTAACATAATTATGGCAAACTTTATATATGTAAATTTCATGTTTAAAAAAAGTGAAAAATCTGTTTTGTATTTCAGGTGAAGTCAGTGTCATGGCAATAGGGGCTGTTGACGAATCTCAGCTTCTGGATGTAGACGATGTTCTCTCATCGTCCAAAGTTTCGGCCTGGCTTCAAAGTACCAATCCAGAACCTAACGTGAACCCTCCCCAGCTATTCCTTGAAGGACCTTTGATAACCCAAAGCACTTTAGACAGTTTATCAGGTAATGTCTCACCAAGTTAATACTTGTGCTTTACTAGTTTTTAAGATAGTTGTTGAGATCAACTGTGAAATATTATCTACATTTTTCGAGCATGAATGAGTTTAATTAGTTGAAAAATGAATTTAAGAGCATCACTGACTCGATAATTTTAATAGTTTTGAAACTGCCTGTGTGAGCTGATTTGAACCATCAAGATGTCATCTTGTAACTATTAGTAAGATACGGTGAATGAAAAGACTGAAAGACTGACACAACATGAATCATGCTTCATATGATTTCTCTGCCGTGTTCTTACCTCCACTTATTCCATACTCTCACTCAATTTTTTGTTCCCCTTTCTTTCCTTGAACTGTTTAGGGAACTTATAGGATATGACTTCAGTAAGTAAGAAACATGTGTACGAAGTCTGTACCATCATTCCTCATCACATGTTCTCTACAGGGTAAATGGAAATGGAAATGTTCTGTTCTAGGAGAAAAACGTCTGCCAAGTGGGTGTGGCACATAGCTTCCTCGTATCCATAACATGACTGAATAGATCATTGAAAATTTTTATTGACTAAAGAACTTCGTTCAATTAGGGGAAGTAAATATTGAATTAGGGTAAATTTATTGTTATGCTGGAGCATAACTTGAGAAAATAAAGGTAGGCATGTTCAACTATTGAACAAACTATAAAATAAACCTAATAAGTCCGAACAATCACTGAAAATTTCATCGAAATCGGTCATGTACTCCCGGAGTTATGCTTGTGGTAAAAGATTTCACGTTTGCGCATGCTCAGAGGCTACTATTGATCCGGGGTCATGAAACCTATAGGGGACCATTTACACCCCAACCCGCACAATCCCTGAAAATTTCATCAAAATAGGACTATAACTTCGTGTAGTGTTGCCCGTAACAAGGATTTGCTGACAGACAGACAGACACAGAACCAAAATTGTTCAAAAAGGTCTAAAACGCTAAATTCGAGTGGAATTTTTGATTTTGGAGACAAAAAAATTTTCACATTCCGAAAGTGAAAACAATGCTTCCGCTACCTTAGTAGACTCGGAAGCAAAACTCAAAGTCTAAGAGTTTTTATTAAATTGGTCTCATCCTGTCAGAGTGTTGTAACTAAAGGGACATTTTGCTTCCAGTAGTAAGGGTTCGAACTCAGTCAGAGGTATCAATATTTTTGGGCAGTAACGATTGGGGCAAACAGTAGGACCCGAAATAATAATTAAATCCCTCTCGATCCAGAAGCCTGTAAACGTCACATTCCCTGTCGTAGCATCTTTCGCTTCCTTACTCACTTTAATCAAAACAAAATCGTAACAATGACCTCGCTAGGCTGCTGAATTATTCCAGCGAGCATCTGCTGAGCCAGTGCCTTGCAGTTTCACTACACCATTTCGTCTAACCCCAAACCAGCCGAGACAGCTGCTATTTGACTCCGGGGAAATGTCATGTTCTAGGAGTTGAAAGTTCCACCCACATTTGAAGAGGTTTGATTGATCAACCAAGTCCTATGGCTGTCTTAACAGAGCTGTCGAATTCCTCTACCTTTATGATTTGGATTTAGACGTTAAAGGGCTTGTTCTAAATACGACTGGGGAATAGCGATTTTCGGGAGAATTGTTGTTGAATTGTTCCATCCTTATTCCTTAGCCAAGGACGTGCTCTCCTATCTGAGCCATGTCCCCCCTCTTGGAACATATGAACTGTATTTTCCTACCTTTCTCCACTGCTCTTTGAGTCGGCTTACAGGTGTCTGGGCTTTGTTACATGATTTAATTATTATTTAATGAACTGGGTTGTAAACAAGTATTACATTACGTACCTCTAAGTTACTCCCACGGTTTTACATAATGTAACTATTGGACCTGATAAAATACTCTGCCGAACAATTGTTTCTCCGAAAAATGAAATTAATGGATCGTTAAGTTATAGCTCGTTTTGTTTTCATTGTATTTCAGATTTTCCGGATTCGGAATCGTTGGCTAGCGAAGATATCAATATATTACTTAGGGAAGAAAGAAGACAACCAAGTCCTGAACCAGAAATATGTGTAGCAAGGGACTCACCTTCACCACCTCCCATCATTAACTCCACCGTGGTATGAATATTAGTATTACGAGATGTATAATATTACCATACTATGATTTATGCTTTGTGTGTTTTTATTATCAGATGGATATTTAATTAGTTTTATGAGAATATAAATTTGAAATTCTATTGTATTCTCTCATACATATTATGTTTTCGATTGACTCTGGTGGTAAGCACTCGTCATTTGGATAACTGTCACGTCTATATGATACCCAAGACAACAAACTGATGAGTTTGATATAAAATACCAATAGCGATAGAATTTTATCAACCTTGGGTAAAATTCTGTAAAAAGAAGAAAGGATTAAAATAACTTTGACGACTCTTAAACTGCCCCGGCTGCCGTTGGAGATTCGTCTGCTCGAGTGGTGGAGAAGAAAGAAGTTTATAATAGCTATAAAAGTGAAAGATGAAAGAGGGGGGTACCAACGTTTATACAAATCGGTTGATTCCTGTCGTCATCCCTTCATGCCCCTTATAAAATGGAGGAGAGTTGACTTGCAGACGCTTTCATCTCGTACAGTCTACCCACGGTTTTCTAAAAAGGCTGTAGGGGCCACTCCCTGAGGTAGTTCCGCAGTTTGGAGCAATCCAGAAAACTGGTAAGAATCTCTGAGAAAGATGTCATGAAAAAGGGGGAAGATGAAGAAGTCGAGGCGGATGAAAAGGAGGTGAAACACTGCTGCCTAGTAGTGTTGTCAAATTATGGTAAAAAATGAAAAACAAAAAAAAAAAAAAACAGGTATTAGAAGGGGAAGTTGTTGATTATAAAACGTTTTATTCGACCACACGTTTCCCAATTTCATCTGTTTGACCCACTTAACTTCTTATTACATCTTCTGACACCTTAGATTGCGTTGTCTCAAGTTTCTTCCTTTTTGCAATTCCATAAATAATATTTTCTATAGTTTCTTTTATCAAAATTTGGAGTAAAATATTTTTTTTATTGGCAATTTCAAGGGAATTTCACAAAAATAATCACACGTTTTGAAGGGGCAAGAGAAAGAATGGTGTAGCCATGACCCTTTGGCTTCCAGCGCCTCAATGAAAAATCAAATTGCGCACAGAGATATCATTAAATGATTTTGGGTCTAGTTCCTCCTAACATCAAGATTCATTAACATGGGGAAATTTTTGAAATTTTTTCCATCGTGGTATGGATGTCTTTTTGGTTTATTATTTTCAATAATGAACCTTTTTAATCATTTAAGAAATAGTTCTAAAAAATAGCAAATGGTGAAATCAAAGGGCTGAAAAATAAAAGAATCGAAACATTGAATTTTTCGAAATAACACTAATGTTTTTATGTTCGTTATTGATAGGCATCCCTCCAAGAATCAAACTGTCGAATTCATCTTATAAGTGTTTGAATGGGACAAGAAATATCGATTAGTTATCGACTAATTATCAATTGTCCAATTTTCCAATAGGTATACCCCATTTGATTTGTCATTGAGGAGCTGGAAGCGCTGGCTTCACAGCCACAACATTCTTTCCCGTTCCTCTTCTCACACTTTAGACAACGCAATCTAAATAAGAAACAAGACGACCTGACTGTCAGAAGATGTTAGAAGTGACAAGGCTCAAACAGATGGATTTTTATGACGTATGATTGAAAAAGAAACATCTTATAATCAACAAATGAAGGCTCTGCAAAAGAAAAATAACCTGTAAAAAGGTACATTCAATTCAGGAGAAGGGGTAGGTTAAGTAAGGAAAAAAGGGAAAAATCATTTTGTCGTAAATAAATCGAAAACTGTAGTTCCTACCCAACCCTCCCAGGACCCCATTGAGCCAGCAAGTGCTGACGTTTTCTTCAGATGAGGACAGTGGAACAATGGGATTGCGCTCAGTTAGCATCAACTGTCTGGCATCATACCGTGCTAAAATCAGTGTAAAAAAAGATAGTACAAAACTTTGCTCTCGCGGTTAATAATCCTTTGATGGTCACTATAAACATGTTACCTCACCAACGACCGTAGGTGACAAGCCTGGTCTGGTAAGTGGTACGAACCTGGAATGTTCGAATTCGGCTGAATTTGTATTAACAGATGGAACATTTGATTATTAGCCGGAGAAATTCTAGCAGTTTTTATCCATGGATATCGCAGCAGGTCTTCAACTTGTTACCCTCTAAAACAGCGACGATTTACCAGTTTTGTTTTGACGTTAAGTTTGGTACTTCATTACAAAATCGGCTTCGCAATACCATTACACTAGTGTGGCCATATGACAAAGGATCTTGATGGGAAAGTCAGGATTCGAGTTACCTTAACATGGAAATGTTTCTCATAAAAATGGCGTTATTCCAGCTGAGGATTGGATCAATTTGGGAATAGGGAATAGTGCAGGCTCCCAGTGTTCATACATGTTCGTTTGTAATTTCTTTCAGTCCTCTCAAATGTCATATTGTGTTAGGATTGCCTTAAAAATTATGGTTGTATGTATATTTTTGTTTTTCCATCCATTTCTTAGGAATGGGAAATCGGCAGCGTTATGGATGGTGACCTCTGCCCTCTACTTTACTGTGCAAGGAGACTCATGACAGCCTTCCTGATACCCGAATGTAGCAGTGCACGTATATCAGTTAGGGCTCTTGCTCTTTCTTGTCTCTGTCAAGTTCTTAAGTTATACCCTCAGTTGTTTGCTGAAAAATTAGATCAAAAGGGCCAGAAAACTCCTCAAGGTGAGTGAAACATTGGAGAAATGAACTTTATTGCTTTTTGTTGACCTTTTTTCTTTGAGGCGCTGTAAAGCTCTACTGTTTGCTGAAAATTTAGATCAAAAGGGCCAGAAAACATCTCTAGGTGATTGAAACATTGAAGAAATTAACTAATGCTCTGAATGTGAACTAAGTGGTTCCTCTTAAAAAATGAAAAACAAAAAATTTGCGGTTTTCTTCATAGTTTGCTGTGTAAAGCCTTTTACAACCGCCAGCAACATTTTTGCCAAATTTTAAGAACATCAAATTATGCGTCAATTGATTCCTCAAACCTCTGAAAATAGTTTCAATTAAGGAATTTACGCTGTTTCGAAGTTTTCATCCATAAAACCAGGAACGTGTAATTCCAGTTAATCGCTCGGTGTAAAGACCAAAGGTGTGGTTCAGAAATTTGTTCATATTTCAACAGGCCCCTATCCAATTCATCCATCATCCAAGTCGTACAATGATTTAAAACAAACTGGTTTCCAATCCTCCTGCAACACACCTAAGTTTGGACAATTTGGACGTAGATTCTACTTTTTGGAATCTCGCTTTATAAAGAATCCAGCTCATACCAAAAGCCCACTCTTTATGATATGCTTTGAGAGCTTGTTCTGGGAGCAGTCCAGTGGGTGAATTGATTGTGACCGAAGTGAGTGTAAATTGTGCTGGTGACATTAGCAAGTGCCAATGCACCTAAGTGCTCTCCAGAGGCGAGACTAACCCCTATTTTGGGTGGCAGCTTACGCAAGGCTATATCAACGACCATGTCAAAAAGGAGAGGCGACAGACATACCAACAGGTCCAGGAGAAGTGGAGTTTTTGACACGTCTCTGCCATTTGGCATTTGCTGATGATGTTATCCACTTTCAGAAGAATGGACCTACGAAACTGTTCAACTTGCTGAAGGACGAGAAAAACTTCAAAAATAGAATCTACTAGAAGGTTGCTTGGAATATATATCGGTTCCCAATAGCTATTGAAAACAACTACAACTAGCATATGGATAGCATCATCATATCAATATCTCTAGAATATAATTTTCCCGAACAATAACAATCGATGCAAGAATGTTAAACCATTGAACGCCAGAAGGAGAACTTCGTCCTTATGGTCATTTTGACACCTTACATGAATGTAAGGCTGAGCCACAATATTTTGCTCAACAAAGTGATCTCCAAAGAGAAAGAGTTGAATGAAAAAAAAGTCTGCCAAGTAGAGAATGGTGCATGTCCTCGTATTCGTAACTTGAATGTAGGGATCATTGAAAATGTTCATAATAGGGTTAAAAGATTTAGGAATTAAGCTTGTTTCAATGGTTCCTGCACAACAATGGTTTACTGAAAATGTCATCAAAATCGAATGAAAACTGTAGAAATTGGATTTGTTACTACGATTTCATTTTCTCCCATGCGCACCGGCTACCAATGTTACGAACGAGTTGAAATGAATATGAGAAGTATGTACCGTCTTCCCCAACTATCATCCAGGTTTGAGCAAGATCGGGCGATCCAGAAGTTAGAGAATGCATCGTTTGCGCAAAAGCAGGGTTTAGCATTGATTTTAGAGCAATGAAATTCAAAGGGGCCATCTGTAACCTATCCCTCTCTTTCCTTGAAAGTATGATCAAAATCGGACGAAACCTGTAGCAATTAAGCATGTTGCTAGGATTTGCGGACATGGATAGATATGCCATCCTTCTTGAGTTAGGATTTTATGCCTCACGTTGAATTCGTAAGTTTTAAGATCAGTCCACGATTACATTTTATCAATAATTGTGTCTCTAATCTCCCTAGGCGTCGGCCATGTCTATGATGTTGTACGGTTATGCAGCCATTCAGACCCGCAGTTAAGAGGACTTTCACGGATAGTCATTGGCAATTTCATAAATTCTATGTATCACCATGGGTACAGCTCCTCAACTCAGTGGTTCTCTAAGGAGCTTAAAGTCCAAGACAAAACGTTGGACCTTGATTATCTTGCATCTCTACTGATGGAGGTAATACTCATGTCTTACAACACTACTATTCTTGCACTTTTCTCCTGTAATACTAACAGTCTATTAAGCAATGTGAAAATCTGAGGGTAGACTAAGCCAGTACATATGCTGCAATACTTACTGCATTACGTAATAATATAAATCATTTACGTAGGTGACATTTAAAATTCTAAAATAATTAGAAATGTGTAGAGTCAATCAATCAATCAAAAAAACCTTTATTTGTCAAATTGACATCAGGCTGAGTTGACAGCGGATAGGTATTACAACTAATTCAAGGTTGGCATCATTGCAATGATGATAAGAGGTGCGCGTAGATGCGTTTCTCAGTAAGAATATACAGTATTATGTAGCTAACTTCTTGCGTAAGACGTGCGCATTATAATGAGCTGTTATAAATAGGATAGAAAAAGAATAAAATGAGACATCTTAAATCTTCTTGTTTTTCCAATCTTTAGTATTGAGCTGTAGAGTCCCATCATCCTTTTTTGCACGAGGAGCCTTTTGTGGTTGAAAGGAGCCTGCAGGCACAGATACTCTTGTGGCCCAGGCCGAGGGGTGTAAAGGTAGGTGTAGGCCTCGCTGAATGTGGATCTAGATAGGCTGGCTAAGTCAAGATCGAGTAGGTTAAGCCTAGCTGTGTCAAGAACTGCTGGGATTGAGGCGAGCACAGCGGCTGCTTCGGTTTTTATTTGCAGTTTTTTCCCGGCACACTTTTCAGCGAGGTCCTTAACCTGTGAAAACCAGTTGAATCGGCGGTTGTTTTTTGGGCTTTTGTCTTGGGCAATGAGGGCTAGCAGGCACTGCTTTGGGTAGCGCAAGCCATCCATATCAAGGACCCTTGCCAGGAACCTGAGCGCTTGTTTCAGTACTGTCAGTGCGAGGGGCGGTTCTCCTGTTTCTAGTCTAATCATATATCCTGGAGTGCACTGTGGCAGTCCCAGGATGCGCTTGTAATATTGAACCTGTGTGCACTCAATCAGTAGAGTAATCATGGAGATATCTTGGGATATTGCTGCAAGATCAGCTCATGATCTATGTTTTGTCTGCTATACAAGACAAAACTGTTTTTAAATAATAACTGCAGTAAACACTTGAATTAATTTTGAAAATGCTTATCCCTGGCATATCACTCCTGAGAATTGTTTTCCTCAACATTCATCATACTTTATATGTATTCTAATATTTTGTATAAACGCAGTTGTTGAAAAGTTGCATAGCCATTAGTTACCAAGTTAAACTATTTTTTGTCCATGCAAAACGCGCTACGTTTGCAGAACATGGACTTTTTTCAGAACGACCCCATCCCACAAAGAAAATCATGTTAAAAAGTTATTAATTAACAGTGTGGGTAGTATGAGTAAAAAATAAGTCGATCAATAATGTTGACAACCCTATTATCATATGGGGATTGACTAAACTACAGAAGCCTAATACAATAAATAAATGTATAACGTAAATCATTAACGCACGTGAAATTAACAATTCTAAAACGAACAATTAAGAAAGTGTCGACTAACAAATGATTGTCCTATGATTTAAAAATTACAGGGATTGGAAGACGAGTCGTCAATCACTGTGCGACATTCATTGACTGGATTAAGCGTTTGCATATGTAGTATGATTGAAAGCAATGGGTTTTCATGTCTCATCCTAGAAAAGTTATTGAAACTTGTTGAAAACCCATATTGGCTCATCAAGGTGAGTTTAGTGCAACATATTCGATTTGTCGTTCTTGAAATCACTTCAATACGTCATTACTTCAATTACTTTCTTCTCTGGAACTCTCGACGGCAATTGTGATAACGGTGAGGATATTAATTAAATGAGTTTTGCAAGGATATTGATAATCAACCAAATTTTCGATTCCTGCATGACAGCTTTAATAACGATACATTTAACTTTCATGGTTTTCTGCTGCTTTAAATACTTTTTTGGTATGTTTTTGAGCATCCAATGAATTCCAGTTGCCTTGAATCAAATTTGGTTTGTTGAAATGAGCAAAAAGTTAACTCTTTTGAATTCGCTGGAATCCGTACCTGGAGAGCACGCAAACTAATGTAACAGAGTTTTATGGTTAGTTACCTACTGTGCAATTTTCCTACCAACGTAAACACAATCAGATCCACTAAAAATAATTGTAGATCGCAATCGGTTTAAAAGCTACTTCACTCTCCATACACATTTTGTCCGAACTGAGTCTACAACTTCTGTCCCATCCGCACACATTCAACAACTCATTGCCGAAATTTCTACTTTGTAAAAAACAAAAGGTAACTTCATACAAACGATGATCTATCTGATGTTTGATTCTACTTACTCTATTAGCAAATTATCGTCCGAAATGAAGCTATCACAATGACTCCACAGATGTTAGAACCAAATTCTCCAAAATTTTCTTCGTGGAAATTGGTTTTGATGTATTCTGAAACTGAAATTACTGGATTGCAATGCTTTTTCACTTGGGCAAGGAATATTGGAAGCAAACTGCTAGTAGCAAGAAACACCTTTAAATACAGCTCAATGAGATTCCACGGAATATAGAATTAATCTCTTGCCATCTATAATTTTCAAACGTTCTGGAACTATCGTGTCTGGTGCATCAAAATCTCAATATTTTTCCAAAATTCAATTGAATTATGGAAAGTAACAAATGAAACTATTTTCATGTTTCAGGCTAAATTGGTAGAGCTCCTTTGTTCTCTTCCTTATCAATGCGTATACTACAATGCGGGTTCCAGTATTTTTCAAGATAAAGTACTGAATTGTGTCATTCCGACTTTCTTATCTAATGAAGACAGCCGTGTTCGGAAGACTACTGCGGAATCAATCGTCAAGTATGTGCTGTTTCAATACATAAATATTATGATTAAGACTCTCCAAGCTTTAGAATTGATTAAGGAAAGCCCTAACTAGGGGAGATTAGGAGTGCTTGCCTTGGGTGCAGCTCTTGAATGGCAATAATGCGGGACGTTTGGCAAGTTTTTGCCATCATGGCGCTACTGATCCGAACTGATAAGAGAAAATTAGTATTAATACATAAGTTCTTCAAGGGCACTTTTTTAAGGACCTTGGTCCATAATCGTAATACATGCGACTAATACATTATTTATAGCATTTTTTTCCATATTTATATATACATATTTACATTGTAAACCATTTGTTTAAAAATAAAGCGCAGATTAGGAAATAATCGTAATACATGTTTGTACTAATACATTATTTATAGCATTTTTTCCATATTTATAATACATACTCTCAATGTCCCTATGGTAAACTTGGAAATGTCGTCAGATGGAATCAAGTTCGTTGATGGTTTCACCTAAAAAAAAAGTTGATATTCATCAGGGTATTCCAAATGAAGCCCAAAATTCGTTTTTATGTATATAGTTTGTATAGAAAAAACTCCTACTTCGCAGGGATATGTTATCGTCAGGGTAGGTGCTGGTTATCCCAAAAACCCTGATTTAGTTTCATGTGAATCACTTTATCTATGCCACTCGTGTTGACGTATGCTACCCATCCACGGCACAAACCATAAAAGGTGGAATACTATGGATATTGTGCTGTGAAACACACCTTTCAAGTCCTGCTCGCTCTCCACTCGTGATTAGAGGGTATACACCAAATTAATGGCACAAACTTCAGGGATCGATCGATTCTCCAACTATTCGCAACAATTTTTCCTTTACTCTGACGCATTTCACGTTTAAGATTGTATTTTCGACCTTACTTCATTGAAGTAGCCATTGGAATGGAAGAATATTATTTGGAACAGGTTTCTTTTCGCAATAGAACTGATAGTTAACAATTTCCTAGCATATGAAGTGCGCTAATTACAATTTGATTTAAGAGAATCTAATGCGATAATTCAAACAAAACTCCAGTACATTATTCTTATTTTATGTAATATCTTGCGTCACCCCTTCCACGTCACCCTCCTGCGCCCCACTTCTGAGCGACGTTTTTCTACTAGTTAGTCCAGGGCTAAAGCATGTTCCATGCTAAAAGATAAAATTAAAGAGAGTATTTTTTGTATAAAGCTGAATACTCATTGTATGACCGCATTTACCTTAGGTTATAACATGATCATGTAGAAAATTCTCTCTTAGAGATTACCAATAGTAGATTGATGTGGATTAAGGGATAAAGAAAGATAAAACTACACTCGCTTGACAAAGGAATGGAAAGAATTGATTGATTCTGAAAAGAAGATTATTTTTTTCCGAATTTTCTGGTTTTTCTTTGTCTAGGCACTACGATGTACTGTTGTACAGCTTGGTTCCCAACATGAAGGTACATGAAAACAATAGAGTAAGATGAAGATGGAGATGCGCCGTTAAGTGCAGAATTTTAGTAGTTGTGTGCATTGTTAAACGTTTTGATTCGGTGAAGCAGTGATGATTGGATAAATGTTGGACGATTTAAGAAATTTTGGTAGATGAAACAAGGTAGATGAATGTTTGTTTGGTAAAGTTTTCAAATGTTGGTAGAAAGATGATTCTTCATATAGTGATGAAATTTGTTGGTTCGAAAGTCTTCCAAGATAGCTCACATCCGAGTTTCGTGAATCTCCAGGGTCTACTGCTGGGCTTCTAGTGGGGTATACATTCCCTAAAATTTTGAAAATCAGGGCTCCCAAGGAAAACATTCTCTTACACTCTCTAGATTACCCTCACGATTTGTCCTGTATGACAAAATGACATTTTCTGGAATATCAATGATCTGCATAGGGTTTCTAAAAATGGCTTACGGTTTTAGGTTGGTTTCCTGCTTGTATTTTTCGGATGATTATGCAGAAGACGATATAGTGGTTGCAAGAGGTTCATCGCTCAGTGCCTCCGTTTTTTCCAGCATTTACCTGCTCAGAAAAGGCAAGTGAGATTCCTATCTGAGTTAATGATTCAGTTTTGGGTATCGCTTATTAGACTAAAGGGTACAGTTTTCACACTTAGAAGTTTGTAACGTACATTTTCAGATCAGGTTGATCCATCTGAAGAGCTAATAAAGGAAAATAAATTGTCTCGGCTCATCCACATACTTGTCCAAACGCTCATGTTTTCTACATCTAAACACCTCTCGGTAAGTATTTAAAAAATGAAGTATTAGTATCCTATGCACTTATTGTCTTGGTACGATATTTTAAACTATGCCGCTTTTAAATTTCAAAGAATCCTATTTAATAAGACCCTTGAACTGTATCCACGATAAAACTATAAGTGGGTTTCTCTTACTGATCAAGTGATTTTTTTGTTGTACGTACTTTGAACTCCTTTCTTTTTACTCTTCTCTACCGTTGTCTGCCAAATTTTCGAGTTCACATTTTGGGGGAGGACACAAAGGAAGTATTTTTTCCAATATTTCCACAAATTTAATTTCTATGACGAAAAAGGCTTAGTTATCAGAACTCTACCCATCTATCGTATTAGCCAAACGTAAGTGAACAACACATTTTCGTCCAAAAACTACTGCTATTCTTGTATTTTGATAGCACTTGATGATCTGAAGAGCAGCAAATTTATATGAATTTATCATATTTCAGTATGGGTGTATTGAAGCGTTAACGAATTTATCAACTAAATTTCTCCCTTCTAAACATCCCATTGGTTGGCTTTTGACCTGCGAGGAAGATGAAGCTGACAGCCCTTTGTGAGTATTTACCACATGATAAACTGATAATAGAGAGTTCCTTGGAGATTCGGACACCGTGGTATCGTATCTAGTCCGTGGTGGTATCTAGGGCGAGCACAGCTCTGGTTAGCAAAAATGGTGGCGTTACCACCAACTCAGCTGAACTAGTGGTATCTCTGATCCGTGTCTAAGAGTCACGTACGTTTTGCTTTCACGTCAATACTAGAAAACGAGCAGTCTGTTTGATACTTTACAAGATCACTCGGATCACTCGTTCTTTCGTTTTTTTTTTTGACCAAAAATGCAGATGTTAACGGATTGATTTCAACTGAGGAGTTGCTGTTGATTTTTCGAACATATTTGGAGCGGGAGAGTGTAAGGGAAGCACCTCGCCGATTAAGCCTGCTCTATGGGAGATTTTCCCTGGATGACATGAGCGAGGATGATGTACTATTTTCGTTTCGATTTAATAGAGAACATGTACATTTACTCCAGAGGCTCCTTCAAATTCCTTCAGAAGTTACGACAGATTAGTACGCTTGGGATCAAAATTGATTTGTTTGTAACTTCTTACTTAGCGACTTGGGAAGTACATACTCCAGAAAAGGAATGTACAGCAGGGATTCTGGGGTTGCAGTTAGACAGTTTTTATAATAGCGAATTCCTAAATGAAGCTGTTAGGCTCTTTAAAAACTAGCACAGTTGGCGAGAGGCTCACTCAAAACAAGTTGTTAGTTCGTAGGTACTAAATATCGAAATCTTAGTGTTTTCTTAAACTGTAAAGTACCTAATAAAATTATGTTGAATCAAAATGAAAATTCTGCTCTCTCTTGGCATGAAATTTCAATTTAGCAATTTCAGAAATCAAATTTTTAGGTAGAAACGTTGAAAATGTTGATGCGAAGCGGTTTACAACTAGGTTACCCCGATGGCGGGTTACTTTGCAATAAGGACGAAAGATACGTTCGTTCGGATCGCATCGGTGGCATCGTAACTTCCGTAAAGATACCACCGTCGTATTGCAATACGACCGATCGTATTGGCGGCGCATGCGCAGTCGCTCGTTCGTATTGCGTTACGGATTCGTATCGGTGTTGGCGGATCTCCTAGGAACTCTCTAACAACACACACTACTGGTCTTGTAACATGTACTTTTCGTAACCCTACATGGTGAATTCTTGTTCATATTATTATTGTATCATCCTACCAGAATTGGCCTCAGGAAGGAAGCTTTAAACTCTCCTCCGTGAAATATATGTACCTGCTATTGAAATTGAAAATTCTGCCCCCAAAAAGGATAAAACCTCTTGATCAATCACTCTTCTTTTGGTGTCATACATTATTCTCTTTTCATTTGAGAAAATTAGTTTGATGATGTAAAACCTAAAATGCTTGTTTTAGGCGGTAACTTTAGTATAATGGAAGGAGCCCACACTCTTCCTTATGATTAAAAATACGTTTTTGTTATATTTAACCAAGATAACTCAGACAGTAGACGCCATTTTCGTAATAATGACGATGATGTGATTTCATATCGGGACTCTGTAAAGTATGAGGTTTATCACAATAAAATATTTTATTGTAATGGAAGTTTTTTTTTTCAAACAGGACTTGTACTGGTTTGTTCAGTACTATTGTCACCCTTCTTACTCATTCTCCTGTCTCTGTGGATTTGGAATGCCACCAGTGGCTGCTAACTCTAGCTGGGAACCTTTTCCATGGTGAGTGTGTTGAGTGGTATTGAAACTTAGTTCAGTAAATCAGAATATACGAGTATATATATTGTATTTGTGCTTTTATCAATCATCTGGTTTCAAATTTCAGGTCTTGCCTCGCAATTTGATTCTACTGACGTGTTTGACAAGAAGGTACGCATCCTGCGTTTCTATTCGCTTATTCGCTGTTGAAGTGGTTGTCAGTTCGTTGTAAATTAGATTATACAAGTATTTAATTGTGTCTCTTACAGCTCTTGAAAGTTTCGGAAGAACTGTTGATTCATGTCATGAGGTTGCTGAGCATGTTTGTGTATGTGACTGAAGAAAGTGTCTATCAATCTCGGTTGCCAGGAATGTCTCCTCTTCATCGAAAAACACTGAGGCCAACTTTTGCTCCCAAACACTCGGGTAAATATTCTTGCCAATTTGTTGGATACGTGAATTTTTCTTGCAAAAAAAGTTGCAATTATTAAACTGGCTCAATTATTGGATTTGATCTGTGTAGATGAAGAGAGCAAAGAAGAAAAAAAGAAGATTATTGGATCATTCGCAGGGATTCACCATTGCCTCAAGATCTTGGCTATAATCAAAGCTGGTTATATGAATTATAAGGTTAGAGAAGAATCTTATTTTATACTTAATTTTATGTAATGGGACGGTTTATCTCCACACGTTTTGGATAAACTACCTACTCAGAGTTAAAAACCTACACTCAAGAATCAGGATATTCATTCAAATGGTCAAACCGCAATTTAGACTCAAGACTCGTAATTATTCGTTGCTGTGTAATTGAGCTGATTGCCCTGTAGATTTTTTTCCGTAACTACTGGTTAAAATGAATATGCAAGACAGTTTGAAAATAACAAAGAAAGATAAACAAATAAAAAACAGCTTTTTATTAGACCACTTTGACTATTTATTTTCATTTTTTTCAATGAAACTTATATTTAAAAGTCACATATGAATCCTTGGCGTCAGTTTCGACTTACCCCTAGGGCTGTGGGGTAACGTTTAAGGGTGAAATGTAAATAGTATTTATCCACTAATTTCTGAATAGTAAAAGAGTACTTGGTCGTTTGGCTTAGGGTTCAAGTGAATGAGAAAATATCGTCTACACTACTGTGAATCGAAAACCAAACTTTGATGTACAAGAGCAGCTGAACTTCCTGACTCTTCATGTGGGCCGAATGCTTGTTTACGTACAGACCAGTGATATCCACGAAAAAGCTATAGAACGTAGATAAATCATTTTCGAACTTCGTACGTTAAGGTTAAGAATACTCTAACCCAATAGGAGGGACTCCTATCTAACTTTAAGAAATGTGCTCCTAGGCAACTCTGATAAATAATTGAATTAATACCATTACGAATCTTTTTTCGAAGAGGCCTCATTACAAAGTTTGCTTGTTCAATTTGCCGCCAAAAGATGCGTACAATTTTGTCGAAAGTGCGTATTATTTGTCTTAATTTGAGGGAGACACCTTGTGGGTTGAGTAATAAGTGTACATGTCCAATGACAGGTGCCTACCAAAATAACCTAATAAAGACAATTAAATAATTTCTGTAAAGAAAATTTTCAAAAAATTATTTTGTTTTTAAATTTTGGGGCAGCTGTTTCGTTTTTCTAGAAAATCTGGTTGAAGAAACGAGATTCCGGAAATAAGATTCTCGCATGGTTCTAATGTTTTTCATGTACTAGTATTAATGTATTGAGGTGCTATCAAGTTATACTTCCCTATATAAATCGTTCGCCACTGTTAGGCAACCTGTGGATTTATTAAAGTGAATACATTTTGAGCTGCCTTTCTCCTTTTTAAGAATTATTTTGGATATATTTAGTTGCCATATTATGCCATAATACATACACATGGTATATATTACTTCAAACTAGTTAAAAAGCCGAAATAAAATAAGTCTTGTTATTGTAAGTTCAAGAATCTTGAAGTAATAAAAAACTTGAATCCCGGAGGGTTGCAGAGAAGTTTATCCTCCGACCGAATTTCCGATTAGTTATTTAAAGTTTTGACTAGTGAACTATCAGACTAACCTGAAGCTTTTCGAGCAGAACTAATGACTGGCGTGTTATCAATTCTGAGGGGATACAAGAGACAAACTTCTGGTTACGAGAATGGAGAAGAGCAATTTCAATTGCTCTCCATTCCGTAGTACCAACATACATGTCTGGTGAGTTAGGTAGTGGGATTGGTAGAGTTGTCATCATTGTTGGAAATCGGTTGGACTGGATAGGGACGTTTGTCGCCCACCACTGGATAGTTGGTCTTAAATCAGTTGAAGATGATACTTTACCATCAAAGTTGTTACGTCAGTTACCAATGCCTTAATTTTTCAAGGACTCATGATGTATACTATTTAATTATTCGTAAAAGGTGTTGCCTAATTATAATGTTAAGTGACGAATTGAAACGTCTTCAAAACCAAAAATGCGGTCACTATTGGCTCTACCTGCAAGCCTTTTTTCTCCCACGATTGTTAGTTTACATTAAGATTTTTGTGTTATGATTTGCTTATTTAAAAGTAAAGATGTTGATTTTTAAATTTCAGTTGACGCTGGATCCCGGTTCTAGTGAAAAACTGGTCAGTCTCGTTAGTCACGCTTTAGGATGTATGCAACAATTGCTTCATCACCTCAAAATTGTTGAGCCAGCTCAAGTCGCTGCAGAATTGTTGGGATACCTCAGTTATACTTTCGTTTTGGATTCAACTTCAACAATTTTAGTTGTGAATCAGGTTAGTTGTACTTGCTTCCCTTAATTCGTGGTTTTAAATGATTGGGTGTTCAGTTATAAACTCCGTTCTTTGTTTCAGTTGATGAAAAGTCTATTAGAGTTGAAGAGTCAACCAAATGTTGTGCCGAATTTGATTGACATTGACAAACGAGATATCTCTTATGGACTTCATGCAAAAGTTTTGCAGAAGCCGTTGCAAGAGTTGTCCGATCATTTTGAATGTAGCCACAAGCCTTATGACCCTAGGTATTGACGCAGTACTTTCATAGAGCAATCCTGATGGACGAGTTCACTTCTATTGTATATAAAATTCATTACACCATTATTCTGTTCAGGAACCAAGAATATTCTCAAGGAACAGCCAATTCTTCCAATGTAAAATATGACCGTTCAGAATTGGCTAAAAAAATCAAGCTGTTTGAAGGAATCGTTATTCAAGCGTTGAGGGTAAGTAATATATTATAAAGATGATGTTTTTAATGTTTTCGTTCATATTAACAGTTATCAACAAAAAACTGTCGCAGAAGTTGTTGGCTGAAACTAAATTTTAGGAACTTTGTGTGTTCGTTTGACTAGAAAACTGTTTAATTTGGTACATTTGAACATTCTTTCAGTCTCTCAGGATTTAGATTAAATCCTTACTAACAGGAAAATTTGTCCATTTAAAAAAAGCTTCTGCTTCCTACTCAGGGAAAATTCCGAATAGATAGTCTGCTTAACAGAATTCTTTCAAGTTCTAAGTCCCTTTCTCTTGTGTTTAAGGAAATAACCTAAGGTCAAAGAGGTTTGATTAAATCAGTCTCGTAGCTCAACCAGTTAGATGGTTGCAACTAAAGAAAAATTTCGTCGAACACAACCAGGGGTGTCAATATTTTTGACCTGTTAACACTCTCTTGTACTCCCAACAATCGCTATTTTACTGAAATTTGTAGACTTCTGATGATTGATGGTTGTAAAATATAAAGGTAATGCAGGGATATGGACTAAGTCACTCGCGACGAAGTTGTAGAAAAATTCGAAATTGTTAAGAGTGACAGGTCAGGAAAATGTTTAAATGATGTCATTCCTCAAAATATTTCACCATTATTGGGTTCTTTCTTGCAATAAGTTTGGCTCCGCCTCTCCATAATGATACTATTTGTGCCCCTTTCACTTTGTAAGCCTTGAGTGGCATTGGTTGGTCCTCACCGCCCCTTTCACTTCCTTGAGCCAATAGGATTCAATCTCCTCTCACTTGATCCTATATAAGATATGCTTTCTGTGATGTACTTTCAGTTCATGTTTGTTACTGATGATGACCTAACCATCAAAATCGATTTAACAGTGTAACTCTTTACTTTCGTGGAAATATAGACAACGTTCTATCTTACTCCGCTTTTATTTGTAATGCAGGGTACCTAATAAGTTTTATTACAGTTACATATAATAATAGAACTGATAATATAACAGCTGATGCTAATGAAACGGTGGTGGCATCTATGATAACACATTTTTGATGCTGCATAGTATCTAGCTAGTTTTCTAATAATCTTATATCAAGTAGTTCTAATTCTAATAATCTTATATACAAGTAGTTTTCTAATCATCTTATATCATTCCAGGAATACACAATGACGAACAATGTGAAGCTCCAAGTTGAAGTGCTGGCACTTCTAACACAACTTGTGAATTTAAAAGTCAACTATTGTCTCTTGGATTCTGAGCAGATTTTCATCAAATTCGTCAAAGGGCAGTTCGAATACATGGAGGCAGGACAAATCCAGTATGTTTAAAAAAGTTATTGAATTAATTGTTGAAAACATGAATGATAGAATCTATTTCTAACCAATTTCTGTGGTTTCAGCGATGCAGAACTCCTCATTCCTCAAATCTTCAAATTCCTAGTCCAATTATCCAATGAAAAGAATCATACAAAACATGTTATTAGTATCCCTGAAATAATTCAGCTCTGTGTTGGTTTAATGGCCAGTGGGCAGAACCCTGTTACGCACGGTGAGTTTTTATTTAAAGCTTCTAAAATATTAATTATAAAATTTTGGTTTGCTATTTGCTCAAGTAAACTTAGTAATTTACCAAGAAGGGAAACATTTAAACACTCCTCAAAATTTGTTTGCCCTACAAAAACCTGCTAATTTACTCTTTTTATATTCTATGGCGTCTTCTTTCATGCCATTCAGACAGATGGAAGTTCTGGAATCATAGAAAGCAGGAGTCCTTTTTCTAACTTGCCCAATCCTGTAACGCCATCTGTGCAAAACATACGTCTCTTTTATCAACATCACGTCTTCAACTTCTTTTTTCTTGTCTATAATTACTAATAATGCACGTTTATGGGAAATTTCTAGGGTTTCCTCAGTGATCGGGGTCTTGGTGCTTTGAAAATCGTGGCAGCCTCAAGGTTCGAGCGCTTCTCACCATTTCCCTGGGTGATGGAGGTGTCCAAAGCCCTTTTAGTTGATCCTTGTTGTTCGTTTTAAAGCTCCTAGTATTCCTCTGGGTTTACCTTTATTAAAAAGTCTTTCTTTGGCCAAATTATTTTCTCTATGCTGATAGGAACTGCGGTTATGGTGCCTGCTGCTGAGAGTGTGGAGCTATTACGTTTCCCCTCTATCAAATTTCTGGTCCACTAAGTGGTTGTGGGCTGCATATTGGAACTGGTTGTTGCCACAAGGAGAGTGATCAGCGTTTCTTGAAAGTTGCAGACAGGGAATGAAGAGAAAAGATGTGCGCTCTGTTAAAATCGTGCAGTATGTGGTAGTTCGATGTGTGCTAATTACCGTTCAAACAGTATATGTCAGATTATCGCCTCATCAGTCGCAAATAATAACAATAGCAAAGAGATTATTTCGCATCATGTTTTGTGTGTCGTAAAGTTGCATAACGGAGGTGACATAAACTTCTCGTGGAAAGTTAGCCCTAATTTTAGAAGGATTCTGATACTGATGTCTCTACGAAACGGAAAATTTGATTTCATGGCAAAAAAGTTACAATTGTCCGGGAAACTTAGAACCGACGCTGAATTTGATAGGATTTTGTAGCTCTAGGTGAAGGCTGAAGGAAAACTTGGTCTGCAAGACGCACACTATTTTGAGGGGCATGGAACTCTAGCATACTCAAATGGTTCTCAATTAGTCCCTCTTATTCCTTGCCATGCCACAGCACCCGAGTGCGTCTTGTCTGACACAGTTTTTCATCAGAGATCGATCCCTGAGTAACATTTTTCATCATAGAACTGGACAAATTTTATAATCTTCCCGTTTTAGGTCAATATTATCGAAAAATACCACGTCAATCAAGAGAGCTGAACAGCTATGATTTGATAAATAGGTACTGTAATAACCAATCAAATTGACTGTAATCCTCGATAGTTAGGTCTTTGCCATGTATATGGATTTTACTTAACATCCACTCTTATTAATTGCTTCCGAGTCTACCAAGGTAGCGGAAGCATTGTTTTTTTCACTTTCGGAATGTGAACATTTTTTTGTCTCCAAAATAAAAATTCCACTCGCATTTTGCGTTTTAGACCTTTCTGAACAATTTTGGTTCCGTGTCTGTCTGTCTGTCAGCAAATCCTTGTTACGGGCAAAACTACACGAAGTTTTAGTCCGATTTTGATGACATTTTCAGGGATTGTGCGGGTTGGGGTGTAGATGGTCTCCTATAGGTTTCATGACCCCTGGATCAATATTAGCCTCTGCGCATGCGCAAACGTGAAATCTTTGCCACATGCATAACTCCGGGAGTTTTTGACCAATTTCGATTAAATTTTCAGGGATTGTTCGGTTGAATTGAATTGTTACAGGCATTCCAGCATTACTCCCAGTTGTTGAACACGTATTTCTAATAAACGCTTCCAACAAGGATATCAGTGAATTGGAAACGCAAAGAGAAGTAATTTTAGCCATGTTGGTCCGTTTGGCCGAGTTCCCTCAAGTAAGTCCCTCTGGTAAATACTGTATAGTTTGATTCTAATATATTAATACAAGGATGTTCGGTACAAGAACGAAGAAACTTCAAGGATCGATTCAACAACTAATTTCCAACAACTTTTTCCTCATGGCGACTCGTTTAATAGATGATGATGTGATCATGTCAATTACCATTTGTATTTAATACATTAATCCTCTTTCATTATAATGTTCAACCTCTAGGTTTTGGAAATCTTGAATAAGGTGATGAAGGAAGGATGGCGTTGGGAGGAGCACTGGAAACAATGGTACCGGCAGACAATTGATACAATACTTCCACTGCTTACCGAAGGGAAACTTCTTGTTGATGACATCAACTCTCTTCATTCCTTACTTTCGCTCAACAGTAGCTTCGTTGCCCCTCTCAATAATGTTTTACTTCTTCTGTTTAGCCATCAAGTAAGTGTACTGAAACAAATGTATCAGCATTCAATTTGTCAGCGCATTTGAGATCTGAGTTTTTGGCAAATTTCCATTCTGAATTAGGCTATGCAGTGGGCAAACAAGTTCAAGAACATTTAAAGTATTGTAAACATTTCGGTAAGACACAAATTTTGATCGCCACGACCTAAAGCATAAACAAGCATGCGAATACACACATATACACATTTTTATTTATTTACATTATTCATTTGAGGTTCAGTGTTAGTTGAAAAACGCTGCGAATTATTTCACTGGGGTTTACTATTCAATTGGCTTGCGTTCATGATTTGAATCTGTACTAAGCTTCGGAGTGTGCGTGTTTCACAGGTGATAGAGCGATTATTGAATTTCAGGAGATACGCATAGAGCATGCAAATCTGTTCTCAATCAAAATACCTATTTGGATTGATCAGTTGATCATATTTGTGTGCCTCCTGAAATTCAATAATCACTCTATCGCCTATGAAACATGCACACTCCAAAGCTTAGTAGAAATTCAAATCATAAACGCAAGCCAATTTGCACCCTCATTCATCATTTCACCCCAGTGAAAGAATTTGCAGCGTTTCATGCATATCAGAATGCTTCAACCCCTGTGTCGACTACAAAGCCTTTTAGGAGTTCATTCCAGTATCCACATTACTACGTCACTAGGTTACTGCTATCAAAACAAAAACAATAATAAACCAAAACCCCAGTAAAGAATTTGCAGCGTTTCATGCATATCAGAATGCTTCAACCCGTGTATTGGCTACAAAGCCTTTTAGGAGTTCACTCCAGTCCCACATTACTACATCACTACATCACTAGGTTACTGATATCAAGACAAAAACAATAATAAACCCAAATAACGCAAATGTTGGCACCATAAATCGGGCCATACATCCGGAATGGTTTGACCTACGGACCTGGGGAGGGCTCATTCGATTCCCGTGGAAAGTTCTTCAAAAAGAGTCTAAATTTAGGCCGCCTTGACTTTTTTTGAGGTTTTTAGGGATTTTACAAAACTTTGACAACCCTTAAAGGGCTCTTTAAATTAAGTGAGAGAGCTGGCTCAAGAATTTGGGCGTCGTCGGACTAACATGGATTTTTCCTGGAAATTTCAGCTTTTTTGCTACAGCCGTTTGGGAGAAATCGTGCGTACGGACGGAAATTTTTTTATTGCAGATTCGGATTCTAAACCCTTTGAAACGTAAACCATGAAATTTTCAGGGGGGTTTAGAATTTTTTTTCAAGAGCGATTACAATGGTTTATCATTGAATAATGAACCAACATTTTTTTAGAAGTGAAACATCTCCCAAACAAACTGGTCACTTCATATATATTGATCTTCTTCCCCCTCACATCAGTATGATAGGTGACCATCGTCATCGATTAATAGTATCTATGACTAGTATCCGCTGCACCCCTGCACTCTTTCAACCAACGTTCTAAACTAAGGTTTTCTACCTACTGATCACCTACCACCACCTGAAGGAAGGTAAATGTCAAGATTCAGCTTGGGGAGCAGCAGCAGATTATGATTAGTAACAAATCCTGAAGCTCAGCATCCATAATCCAACGTACTCACTTGTGATTTGAGTCTCACAATGTTAGAGTGCGAGGAAAAGTGCCTATCAGCTAATGCATTACTGTTATGTATTGGTTTTTCACATGCCTAACATCGTAGAAACAGCCATAGGTCTTAGTTTTAAGTAATTTACAATAACGTTTCAATAATTCAAATTAGTTAAGCAAGGCTTATGACCACCACGAGAAATTACATCCAGTACCTCAACAAAAACCCTTTATTTTTTCCCTAAATTTTCTATCTTCAGATTTCTGAAGTGTGAATATAATTTTAGAATCATGTTTGTTCTTTTCCAGCAAGACTGTCAAACGACGGTGCAGTGGCTGGGGATGGTTACTACTATGTTGTTGTCAGTGTGCATGTATAAAGAGGAGCGTGTCCTTCTACAGTTGGAGAAAATGAACTTATACGTGAGGGAAGAAGGAGATGATCCACTCAGTGTGAACACCGTTAGCAAAACTCTTCCACCCCAGCAGCTTTTAGCTAAGTAAGTTCCCTACACGATCTGACAATCCACCAAAGTAGAGAAAGAAGGGGAACGTAAACTGGTCCCTTGAAAGAATAGCTGAAAATAAAAAATAAATGAAAAATTGATTGCCAAACAGTTATAACTATCGTCTGTACTTATTTTATTTGTGGTAATCGTTAAGATCTGCTAAGGCAACACCACATTTTCTAAATTTGTCAGACCTTTTACCAATCTACCAACATCGAGAGCTTGATCTAATGACTGGTTATTCTAGATGGTGCCACAGGGTTGTGGATGTATACTAATCTTAGAGCTTTAGCAGGCTAAGGGTGGAAGTGAATTAGGCTTCTTCCAGTATGGAAGACCCTCTCAACCTAGTTACTTGTACTTTAAGATGGCTAGCCCTGTACAAGTGTTTTCATGAGGTGGTTCATTTGTGATTTCAAATGACCAATTAAACTCCTTTTTTTTGTGACACCAATTCCACCTTATGAATATCTGCGTGTATGAATGTCTTGCGTGAATTGTGTTTAAACTTGGTGCTATATACAAATTTTAAATACTTCAGTAATTAACCTTGTATTTTGCATTTTCCAACTTCCCTAACCTTCATAGTTGAATTGCACTTCATGTGAATATTGTTTATTCAGTGAATTAAGGTCGTAACTAATTTTCTACAAATGCATTTGCGTACTGACCCTACATAACTACAATAATTAAATTGTCTCCCTACATTGGTAGAGTAGACGCAAACAGGACGTATCTTTCAGATGGCCATTGGTTGGTTGGTTGGGATTGGTCCACAAGGCATTTCTTGTGTGCACCTCTAGCTACACCATTTCGTCTCTACATTGGTATATTGGAGGTTCATTCGTTTGTCGAATTTTCGATATCAATGAGCCACATTGTTTTTTTGCTATTATATGTTATGATTGATTTAACTCTATATCTACCACCTAGTGAATAACTTTTATTTTAATGTGCAATTTGTAGATTGATCTTCAGGGTCGTCCTTACTGTTGTCACCAAACTAAAAGCCTATGTGACAAAATATAGTGAACCTGGGCAGATTGAAAGTCTAGAGAAGATTTTTTCCAATTTCTTACTTTGTTGCATCTACTTATTTCAGCAAGGTTGGTAGACCCTAAAAGGTTAATGTGCGTTAAAATCCAAAATCCTATACAGTGATTGTAAAGTTAGCGAGTTTCGGTAAAGAATGAAGTTGCTTTAATTACTGCAAAAAAGTAGAACTTTTATACAATTTTAATTTCATTTGAAGTATTTTGGAATTATCCTTGGATTTTTACTTCGATTTATATGTATACAATGTGGGTGTGTGCTTCATTTTAAACATTGATCAACGAGTTCATCTTTTCAATACTAGTTTTTTTTAATAGCTTTCTATAAAATTTCAGGAAACTATGACGAGTTATCCAAATCTCTGGCTACGCTGTTGAAGCGTAATGAAGATATGGAAATGATTAACGATTGCTTTTTGGTTATTGCGTACAAGTGCCCTCTTCTCACCATTATGTGGGCTGACATTTTGATGCTCCTGGATAGTGGGGATTCTGCATTCTGGGGACGACTAATGGGTGGGTCCGGGGGAGCATCGGGCCGTCATCCACTCAATCTTGAGGTGGTGAAACAAGGATGCATAATACTTTACTGCGAATACTTGGTAAGTCCTTGTAATACTTGGTAAACGAACGTTTATTGCACCTCAACACTCCACAGCAACAACTTTTTTTTTCTATAATTTGTAATTGAAAACCTTCCTTTTCCTCATAACACGAGTGTGTTATGGAAATGTTTTATAGATTTAGAATGTTTTAACATACTTGTACTCAAGTTCAAATAACTGCCTTTTAGTTTTATACAGATGAATAACTTGGAAAAATATCGAAATCACATGAAAACTGGAAAATTGCTTTTAAAGAAAATCATGTTTGCACATAAATGAAGGAATAGACATTTATACTCAGCTGATCCAGGAACAGCTGCTAGGTTTTTGTGATTCCGTTGAATGGAAATCAAGTTATGGAAACGAAGAAAAGAGGAAAACTTGAAATGAGCTATTGGGACTCAAATCAGTTTTATGATTTTTGCCCTTGATTGTAATATTACCCAACCTGAACAATTGTCATCACCGGGTATATATACATTATAGCCTGACTGTTCTGTTGAAAATTTCTCGTTTATGACTGCCATATCTTTAATAGTCCAAATGTCCTTGTCCTTGCACTCATTCCATGTGATGCCTTGTGCTAGGGCTGAACCATAAAATTCAAAGCTGGTGCTTCCTCAGAAAGCATAGATACAGTTCTCTTTAAGCTATCTTCCTCGAACGAGCGATCTTAATTCTTCCTCGAGACATTACCTGATGCCAAAACATCACGAAATAAATACCTCCTCCATTTCATTACTGAAACCATCTTCTTCTGCCAAGTTCTCTGCCTCCAGAACCGATAGAGGTTGACAAGCTGTGTAAATTCCTTTCAGAACGCAAAAAAAGGTCAAAATGGATATTCATGATGAAAATCAACTTGCCTTATGTCTAATCAGGAAATTTACGTGTTTCAACATTAATGTTACTGCTGAACCTGTACTTTTAAGGATCCTAGGTTTGTGGTAAATAATTTGCCAAAAGGGCATGTTGCTACGAGAAAATCTTTTATCGTTCTGGGGCAAAAAAATCCCATCATACCAAAGATGGTTTGTGATAAATCTCTTTAACTCTCTCTCTGACTCAGAGGTTAGAGTCAGATTAAAAACCCAAAAATGTGAATTACCAGGATGGAGCGAACAAACTTGATTATTTATGCAATATTCGTTATTTCAGACTGAAGTCAGGCTGATTATGAGGCTCATAAGTTTATGAAAACTTGATGCCGTTGGCTAGCTAATAGTGCCATTCCTCTTCAAATAAGATTAAACCAAAATTCAATGTTTAATTTAATAATTCTGAACAACAGTGATCAGTTCTGGTGTCAAGTGGAACTGATAGGTCAAAATCCACTCAAAAATACGGTAGAAAAAATTGTCCTCTGAATTTGAACTTTGCGTCTTCAAACATGGACGAATAAGTAATCTCTTAATCGTAATAACCCCATTTCTAAGTTTAAATGGTACCTAGAGAAGTACGATCTGACTGATTCTGACGATGTTTTAGTTGGCGCAAATCTGATTATCTGTTGTGCTTTTTAGGAGGGTGTTGAACTGAGTTTCTATGCAGATACCTATTTAATTTTATGATTACTTTTACAGGCTAAGAAGCAACATGATATTAAGGCATTAAGCTGGCTGCTAGACGGATACATTGAAGAGGTTGTTTGGAACTGTCCTGAACTGCCCGTGGAAAAGCTATTGTGTTCTATTTACAACCTGGAAAGGAACAGTAAACTTCTTCTCGACGCTGCTTCGAAATGTGTCAATCAAACTGAGGTGAATGAATAGTTGCTCCTCTGTCAACTTGGTAAAAAAATGTTTAGTCTAAGCTTACGTTATGTAAGGTCACCTGTAATTCAATTGAAATTCTCCATGCTTCGGGGTTCGGGCATGCGCAGCAGCTACTGATGACACGATTGTGATGAAACTCAACGTTCGTCCCTTCCTAACTACCTCCTGAAGTTTAACAAGATCGGAGAACTGGACGTGAAAAGATTATGCTTGGTGGGTTTTCGTTTGAGCATGAGCAGAGTGAAGTATTGCTTCATTAGCAATTAAACTCAGAAAACATAGTGTAATAAATCCTATATATTAGGTGTGTCACACACATACACACACTTAACCCCGGAACGTACGCTGTTCAAGATGGTCTAATAAAACGTAAAATGCAAGTCGAAATTACTATTTAGGCGAACATTTCTTTTCATTCCCCAAAAGTGAAAACAATGTGTCTCCTGTCTAAAAGATTTGGAAGCAATGAGACAAAATAAAACATCCGCCTTCATTTCACTACACTGTCAATATACAAAAATAAACTCATTGGAGTTGTTACTCGATTTCTAGAAAACAAAATTCCATTACAATTATATCAAGTGATTCGATGGCCGTGTCTTCAGTCTCTACAGTAGTCTAAAGCAGGGTTTACATCCGTCTAGAAATGCAGATAGGGGAAGCTAGTGGAAAACAGTGGAGGGGATGGAGGGGAATCGTGGAAGTTGGGAAGACGTATGGAAGGCGTTCATACCCACCTGGAATTTCAGCTATCTGGAACAGCTGTTTCACCCACTTCCTTCCACAACAGTTTCAGTTCCCAACGCCATTCTGTATGCGCAGATCCAGAGCTGAAAATATGTGAAAAATTTGATGTGTACAGTTTGCTTCAAAGGTGCTTTTCCGGAAAAAAACATTCCTTCCTCCCCAGCTGATGTACAACCGATCAGCTGCTTGTGCACACTTTCTGGATGGATTTTGAACCCTGCTCAAGTGTATGCATGCAATTCTGTCAATCTAACAGTCAAACGCAAAAAAGATTGCTGTTTTGTCCAAAGATTTCGATATTTTGATTTTTTTAAATATTTCAACCCCTTGAATTTCGGTAGAGTTGTCAGACTTGAGGTTGGTGATCCAGGTCCATCCTCAGCCCAAACAGCGGACAAACATTTTTTTTTTTTTTAAAATTAAAAAAATATATATTATTTACTTTCACTCCTTGATTTGCAGCCTATTTTCACCCATCGACTGCTTCAGACGTTGGAAAACGTACATTCAAATTACACTGGATCAGTTTTGAATCTGGTTGCTCATTCCCTGGTGAAACATAAGAACATTGCAATAGCGAGGTTAGCAGCTGCATTTTGTCGGAGGTAAATGTTTTTACCATTTTAGCATGAATTTTGAACCTATTTAGAGGGGAAGTGGCCAGTTGTTAGAGGAACTGTCTTTTAATTATTTAGGTTCATCTTGATTTTCCTTCTAAATTCCAACATGCCATTTACACTGCATATAAGTTTGAAAAAAGTCCTCAATCCTGGAACTAGTACTATTATAATAGTAACTACTCCGTTGTACAGCTTGATCTGCTCCTTACCATGACATGACGAGTGATTTGCTGTATTGAAAGCTGTTTCTCCTGCGGGGCGAAGCTTCATGGGAGAAATATAATGTTGGTTTACTCAAGTCCACTGCTTTGTTTTAGCGAGTTGAAAGGTAGAAGAATCAAAACCTGCCAATAGAGATATTGTTTCTTGTTCTCATTTAAAGATGATGTGCTGGCCCGGAGACAGGGTATTTACGTAAAACGTACAGGTGCATACAGTAGTAGAGCATTCGTTAATCCTCTCATAATTGTCGTGTTCCTCTATAACACTTTTGTGTACCACAAACGTGTATGCTTTTCATATTTCTACTGCTTGCAACAACGCACCGTCGGTTGTTCAATGAGAGACACGCTACACCATTCAACTGGCTAATTGTGGGATCCGAATCGCATATCCTGAGAGATTTCAAGAAAGCGTCAGTGAGAGGCTGATTGCTACGTCACATAATGAAACCAAATGAAATATGGATTTCTGAATCGGAGGAAGCGTTGTAAATCGAGTGTTGATGCTCTGCTTCAAAGTCCAAAATGATCATTCAATTGTATTATTAGTTTTTTCCGTGAGTTGGAAATGACTTCTCACAGCTTGTAACCCCTCATTTCCTTGCAAGAATGACAGTTTTTCACAAAGTGATCGGCAATTGATGTTAATTCTACAAAACAGAGAGACATTGTCTCTCTGACTTGACAGATTGTAGAAGTCAACAAACACCAGCTTGTTATAGGCGATTAGTGTTAACAACACCTAGAGGATATCTCTGACGTATGAAGGTGCCAGGGTAAGACACAAGAGTAGCAGTTTCAAGAATCGGGAAGGGGGAACTAACCATCTCCATCACAAATGCAATCAACTGTAAGGGTGGGGACTTTACTACTGAGTACCAAAATCAAGTCCAGGAAGTTAAAATGTTGCGTACATTTATCGAAATTGTAATTTGGTGGAATACAACTTCCATCTAACGGCGTTGGAGTAATGTTTTAATTATCCAGTTACTATTCTATTCAATTGTTTTCAGTGGTTCGAATACGATTCTTAGTTGAGTCGTGGTTCCTGCCACAATGTTACCAACCAATACCTTGGTAAACTTGATCTTGAGTTATTATTCTCTTACTAAGAAGTAAGGGAGCTATTTTGAATTTCTAGAGTTATTGCCAAACAAGGAATATTTAAATGTATTGTAATCGTCTGATTCTCATGCTTACAGAACAATTGAGTACATGCTGACTTTAGAGAAAACTAGTGTGCATGGGCTTCTTAAAAAAGACGAGCTTGTGCTTCTTTTGAACAGCCTTAAATCAAACCTAAAGCAACGCAAAAGGTACGTTACACTATAACTAAGCTTTTGTATGCATTCTTAAAACGTTTTTGTTCTAATATCCCGTTTGCCTTGCAGGTACAGTGGTTTAGTCAGCATTCTCAAAAAACTTGGTGAAGAAGTCTACGGTATAACTAAGTGGGAATCCGATGACAAACGCTCAGTTGATGTTGAATCGATAAAACATTTGAAACTGAATAAGAAATGGTTGGTCGAGCAAATTAAGCTGAGGTAAGTTAAATTTAGAATCAATCAAACAAAATTGAAAACGTTAAAAATTATACCATAAAGGTTTGTTATTTCTGCATCTCTTCTACATCCATGTCTACTAGTATCTATGGTACATTATGTAAAATCTATTTCTAAAATTGGGTATCAAGAGATCCCAATTTGGGTTTATAGGGCATAGTGTGAATTGCCACTTTCACAACTAGGAGGTTCAGTTTCATTACCGAGTTGGCCATGGGGGGTTTGTTGTTTGGTTGTATTTTGCATTCTCTCATGAACGTGTTTTTCCCTTGTAGCTGTTCATGGATAGATACATAGATAATGCATGCTTTATTGATCAAAATAGTCATGCAAATTATCATGTTCATAGAATGACCATCCGACACAGTTAAACACAGTTATAGCCCGAGAAATAATAATAATTGCTTGCTTAACGAATTTTACAAAAAGGATATAGCTAACACATAATATAACAAATAAATAGTGCTCAATAATATACATAATACATTCATCATGACATAGCTTGAAGCTTTCTTTCAAGAATGGTTAAAAACCGTATTCAATCTTCGCCTTATACCTTAAGATTCCAGGCCACCATGCAATATTTCATTAATTTAGGACTTCCAGATTTTATTAATGTTATATATTCGCCCCGATTTAATTCAAAAACACCCAAATATTTTGTTCTCACAGCACGCAGTGCACTACAGCTAGCTGTGAAATGGAAACTATTCTCAATATCTCCACTGCTGCACAAGTCTCAGGTTTGGTTGGTGGATTCAGATGGCCTGTAATTTAGCGCCAAAAGGTCTCCTCTAATTTTGAACAGCCACTTACAATATTGAAAGCTTTTAATGTGCCTGAGTGGTACTACTTCATCCTCGAGTCTGAGAGCACGATATTCAGGATGACTCAGAGAATATTACGCATTAAACTCATACTCGCTAACCATTGCTCTCCCTATCTTGTTAAGACGCTCTTCAATAAGGTTTTTCCAATCGCCCACATCCTCAAAACTCATTAATGGTGTTCCATATTTTTCTTGTACAGATCCCCTCTATATTACCCAAAACACGTTGCACTCAACACTCTTCTTTGCAAGATAGTTTGGAAGTCGATTACACGGGAGCTTCATGATTTTTAATATATAATAAAATATGTAAATATATATTAATTGTATATTAAAAATCATGAAGCTGTTCATGGAGTTCTTTGAAATTATAACTTGGTGTTCTGAAGTAGAAGAAGAACTTCCCCCCGTTTTCCCTCTATTATTTGAGAATACTGTTAGATGCTACATTGTTTTTCTGACGACTGTAGGATCCACCCAATAATTTATCGTAATACTTCTGTGATGTATTATTCAACATAGCCATAAAATATCTTGGCTACCTTGATCATGGTGTATATCTTCCTATACTATATCACGATTATTTCGATTTATTTCTAGATGCTCTTTGGATTCGGAAACGGATGGCGTCAGATGCACGAGACTTTTAAGTACACTCGATGGAGAAGAATTGGATGCCTTGTTCCTGTCTGACAATTTTGATAAAACTATTTTGCAGCATTGCTTTTCCGTTGTGGCTCAGCTGGAAGCAAGTTCTCTTTCTCGTTTTCAGCCATTCAATCCAAATTGCATTGCGAATTTCATTTCCCTTCTTTAAGGATAGAAATAATTCTTTCCTACAACTATTGTATTATAGAAATTACCTACCGTAAATGCTGATGTATTTCCATTCCTTATTTTGATTACCTCTTGATTTTCCAGACTGGGAAGTCAATTTGCTCCACAACGGCAGATAACCTCCCTCCAGTATATACAAGTGCTCAAAAATTCCTCATGAAATGTATTCACGAGATTTGTGATGCTTTGCCAAGCTCATACAATGTAAGATTTTGTTTCTGTCACTAGTACCTAACATCATCACTAATCATTGCTCAATTTAAGTTAAGGTTCGAGTTGAGGTTGAACCCCGTTGAGTAAAGTTACAGAAATTGTATTTATAATATGTATGGACAGAACATTTTCCGCCAGTTTCAAGAACGCTGTTATTTAGATGTCCTCATAGTACTAGATTTGTATGTTAGGTGTCGTTTCTAGTCAAGAGTGCGTAAGCGGAGAATCATCAGCGGGAGAGGAGGGCTTCCTGGGCTTTCTTGGCAGTATTTTTTATTATTTCTATTGCCAAATGCTTCTGTTTGGGGTTCTTCACGGTACATTCGTTCAATTGTTATGTATCTTTAGACTATCTGTTGATCATTAATACTTGAAGTAAGTATGTAGGTGGAAGTTGGAACACATGGGGCTATCACAGTATTTTCCGTGTGGAACAAGGCTCAGTGACAATAGGGAATGTGCGCGTTTCTTTGAGATTGTAAGAAACCGCTTGGCTTGTCTCTGCTTAGGAGCGTCTTGCCAATATGTTGTTCGAGTCTTGTCCTCCCATTTCTGGACCTGTTGAGTTATATAACTCTTGGTAACCCCTAGCTGCGGTTCGGGTCCAATTGGGCTGGACTCTGATCCCTTTTTAGCTAGTCAATCAGCTTCTTCGTTGCCTTCTATTCCTTCATGACCTGGTACCCGAAGCAACGTTAATTTGTTGCCGTGGGCTTTTGAGTGAGGTGAGGCAACTCCAGGTCAATGTTGTTGAGAAGGCAGAAATGACCTTTAATGCTGCCTGGCTGTCAGGTAGTCGTTTCAATGTTTGTGCACATATTTCTATAGCATGGGTTTCTGCCTGGTAAATGGTGGCTACATTGCCCAGAGGTTTGGAGAGGGCAAAGTTTGGGCCCCTCAAAATGAGGTAGGCCTCTCTTCCACAATTCACGATCATTGATGATCACCCTAAAGGGTAGGTCGAAGTTCATTTTTTCCAACATAATGTCAGGAACTGACATAGTCACTGGCTCTGTTTTAATCTTGTCCAGTAATCCTAAGTGACTATCTTTAGATAAGGGTCTGCTGAAACCACCCACGTGCAGGATGGACTATCCTTATCAATACTTTCCAACGGCCAATTCAGTAAGTGTAGACCCTTTTCTATGTGCTGCCCTACCTATTCTTCAGTGTTCAAACACACGTCACTAGTTACTCCAAGTATTAACGATCAACAGCACATTCAAAGAAACTCATGAAGGATTGAATGAATTGGTAATGAAGAGCTTGAGACCTAATTCAAAATGTTGGCAATTCGCTTCATAAGTATTGGAATAATGGAAATAAATAACACATTAAAGGCTATGAAAAAATTGAATTATATCGAAGGTAACTGATTAGATCACTAATGACTGTTTTAAACAATTGTCAATGAAAACCGTTCGGAAAAGTCTGCATATATCCTTATTCACACCCTATCGTCTCCACAAGAGTTTGGTTGACACAGCCAACACATTATAGTTCGTTGACTCTCCTGCCCTCAAATTCAAGATTCAAATTTATTCTTCTTCCAAAAGTAAAAACGTTGCAAATTATTAAACTAAACTTATTATTTCTGTATGAAATGGCCAGGCTGAAAGAATTCTTCCACTTTCTTCCCCTCCCTGTTACACTATTGTATTAAAGCTCTGGAGACAGCTTTACAAATAGTGTATTTTCTCTGTGTCTACAGTTCTCAGAAGGATGTCTGTGGACCGACTCGTGTCTTTCAATTCACAGAACAAGTTTCCATCTGAATCAAACAAAACTACCCGATTATATTAAAAGTTTTCGAGATTTATTTCAAATATTTCAACCCTTACATAGAATCCCTCAGGGTTGTATGAACATGACGCCGAGATTACTGGCTCATCCCGGATCGATGGATGGTTTTGGAGCCAATTTAATCTCTGTTCTATTAGTTTCGGAGAGAAGCTTCGGATGACCGCTTTTTTATTCGATTCATTAAAATCTGCTTATCTTGAAACGAAACTAAAAAAATTTTGAATTGGGAGTTGAACAATTGTTTGCTTGGTCTATTTCGAAAGTTTGAAGAATTATTGAAAACAATGAACTTGAATGAGTAGCTTTATGGAAAATGTGCACAATTTTGAGCTGTGGTCAACACTTTCGTTACTCCAATTTCACTGAACTGCAAGACTCCTGTGATCCAATTCAAATGTGTTTGGGTAAAGTTGACATTGGACCTTCGATTTTTTCTTAGTAGAATGTACCTACGGTTTGCAAATACTCGTAACTTTGTTTGAATCTGGAGTTGTTAGAATTTATGTAATATGATAAAATAAAATAAGAGACGTAATTCATGACTATTTTTCCTCAGGCGATAAAAATTGGAGATGTGGAATCCTACGAATGTCATCTACAGACTCTGATATCAAGATTGAACATAAAACATCAACTTCTTCCGTTAGCATCTGCTATAAACAATTATTTGGTATCTGTAGTTGATTTGAATCATGCTGATAAAAGTTTAGAAAAATGCATATCACCACAATCACATCTTGACATGGTGCGGTTCGCACTTCTTTGTTTGAGAGTAAGTCCAAATTTCCTATTTGATTAGCAAGTTTTGAAGGAAGAAGATTTTGCTTCCATTCTACCAAGGTAGCGGAAGCATTGTTTTCACTTTCGGATATTAATTTTGCGTTGTAGACCTTTCTGAACAATTTTGGTTCCGTGTCTGTCTGTCTGTCTGTCAATCCTTGTTACGGGCAAAACTACACGGATGAAATTTTCAGGGATTGTGCGGAGAATATGTTTCATGACCCCCGGATCAATAATAGCCTCTGCGCATGCGCAAACGTGAAATCCTTGTTACGCGCATAACTCCGGTAGTTCTTGACCAATTTCGAATTGATGTGTTGATGGATCAATCCTGCACATGCGCAAACGTGAAATCCTTGCCACATGCATAACTCTGGGAGTTCTTGACCGATTTCGATGAAATTTTCAGGGATTGTTCGGACTTATTAGGTATATTTTATAGTTTGTTCAATAGTTGAACATGCCTACCTTTATTTTCTCAAGTTATGCTCCTGCATAACAATAAATTTACCCTAATTCAATATTTACTTCGCCTAATTGAACGAAGTTCTTTAGTCAATAATAAATTCAATGATCTATACAGTCATGTTATGGATACGAGGAAGCTATGTGCCACACCCACTTGGCAGACGTTTTTTTTTTTCATTTAACAGTACATGCATCATCTTTGATAATAGGAACAACTGGGAGAAATGAACGTACAGAAAAATAACGGAATTGAATGTCCTATTCTACTGTTTGCATTAAGTATAAAATTATTCGACAAGTGATTTCTTGAAAATTCCTGTTCAAAACTGCTGCTGACTGCTTTCGATTTTTTTTTCAGGCCGTTGAACCTCTCCTAAGATCAGAAGAATCCCAGACACCGTTACGTAGCCCAAACGATCTGCAAATCCTTGTAGAGAGCTCTTGTAAGATATTGAGTTTTAATCATTTGGCTGCCCTTTTGAAAATGGAAGAGATTAGCCTGATTTTATCAACAGTTTTTGAGTTGATTGCTCATTTTGCTGGAGAGAGTATGAATTCCAAATACTCTAGGACTGACAGTAAGTTGAGTTGTTTTTTCATTATTGTCAAATGGGCTTAAAATAATGACTTGTCCCAAATGCATCCAAACTCTTCCTCCTCAAGTTTAAGAAGCGTAACAGTGGGGTGAGAACACCCTTTAGTCATTTATTTGAGTGTCTCTCCCCAGTTTAGTATGAACAATGATTCATAATGACCTTGAGAATTTTCCTTTCCCTGGCTTTCGTTTCTGTAGAATGGTATCCACCCGAACCTTATCTCTGACTCATAATTTTCTCAATAGGTACATCAGTTTTTAAAATAGTTCAATTATATTGGTAGAAGACGTTTTAGAAGTAGTTTTTTTTTTTCTTAATACACCATCGAACACTTGAAATGACTAGAACATTTTTCATGAATGCGCAAACGAATCGTGGCAGTGCAGCCCTTTTTATATTAGCAATGACGATTATTTTTATCCAACGTTTTTAAATTGTAAGATTAAATTTCAGTTTCTGGGGTTGAGAGGAATACTGTTGAGTGTTCATACGAACAGTAGAATCCGCTGTTTAAAATCACATGGGGCAGACCCTAACTCGAACAATCTAACACGAAATTTGGATAAAAGAACATTGGGGGGGGGTTAAAAATTAGGTATGCATGAAACATTTTTCAATGAAATATATGGTAAAAAACTGTTTCAATTAAGAACAAAGTATGTACGACGTCAAAATAATAAATAAGTTATGCGAAGTTGAAAAAAAAAATTAAATTTTTGGAATGTATTAGTCAATTCTACTTTTATTTTTTGGTCTTTCAAAGGAATATTTCGTATGTAGCCCTCGTATCTGTAATGATACGATAAATATGCTGAGAAGGAATATCCCCATATTAGTATCGCAAACTCTGTCACCGATCACTACTGCAATATTGCTATTTATAATGGTAGCCCAGTAGCAGCAAACCAAGGGTTTTCAGATTCAAATATGAATGGTAGCATGACGATTTGAGGTGAATCGAGGGCTTTTTCCTAAGTAATGACCTATGGTCTGCCGCACAGAGCTTCGTGATCTATAAGTTTTGATATAATCTTCCGTTTCGACAAAGAGACTAGTAAAGGTTGGTGTTCAAGGAGTTATATATAAGACAAAGTCATAAAACTGTCTTTGGACATCTACAAATCAATTACAAGATAAGTAATGATATCAGGATCAGCTGAAGCATCTATATTGAAGCATTTACATTGACCATTCTGAACAACCTTCGCTTCGCGTCTCTGTGGAATGTGTGTCATCTCTCAGCCAATCCTTATAACAAGCTTATTTATCCAATTTTCATTCAATTTTGATGAAATCTTCCTCTATGGAATATTAGTTCTATGAATAACTGCCTACCTATTTATGCTTATCAAGCATGATACAAAGTTTTCATCTTCCTCAATACGAGCGGCACCCAGTCGGTAGGGCTTGCTCGAGGGCAGTTCATTAGCGATGACCAGGTCCCCCTGTTGACTTTCGCTCATGTGGGTCCCCATTGGCGAGTTTGCATTTTTTCGAGCAACTTTTTGCTTTTGAGTCCACTTGCTGGTAATTTATTTTCACATTCGAGAGATGATACTTCTTTTCTCCAAAATCAAAACTACTATTGAATTCATCAAGTATCTTCATACAGAAAATGCTACAAGACACGTGCAATGTTTATGTCAATACTAAAAAGATTTTCAATTTTAGATACAACTGGACATAATCCTAAGGATCTGTTCCTTCAAGTGGGGACCTCTTTAGCTTCACTTCTAAGTTGGATTGACGATTTCCCGAAAACAGTGTCGAATCTCCCTAGAAGGATGGAGAATTCTCTAAAGTAAGCAATTTGTCGCTGTAGTTACGAGTACATAATGGTTATTTAATTTACGCATACATTTTAATTTGAATCGACTCATGCGTCAGCTACCACCTGTCTTCGCATGTTTGAGAATTGTTGGTGGTTTCATGTTATGGCTCTATGTTTCCAATTGATGACCTTAAATCCTAGGAAAAATAAGTGTGCTGACAAGTGTGATACGTAAAACAACATTGATTTTAGCATTTAAAAATATTTTTTGGAGTTTTTATCGATGGTTTTAGCCCATTTTGAGAAAATTTAACTACAGCTAAATTTCATGAGCAACTTCCAGAATGTTCTCTTTTATGTCTGCTTAAGTCTTTCCAATATTCTGCTCAAAAATACACGTATTGACATCAACACAATGTATAGATAATTTAGTGATTTATAAGTTTATTTTTAGAAAAGGTTAGCGCGGCATTGTGCTAAACAATTTTAGGCCAACAAAATCCTCGAATTTCTTTTAGAGGCTTGATTTGTTATTTCAATTCTATAGAGAGATACGTTTGCTAAAATGACGCATACTCGTAATTGGTAAGTATCTTTGGTTTAACATAACTTCAAGTTGTAAAGGAAACCAGACAATCACGATGGTATTATGAAACTGGTTTATTAACTCTGTGTGTACTGAACTAAGGTGTAAAATTCCTTTTTTTTTTTAAATCGGTGTAAAATTCCAGTTCTGAGTTCCAGTCCACAGTTGGAAGAGGAAGCGGTCCCCAAAATTCACCTTTATTATTTGTTTTAGTTCAGAATTATTTTTTAAATATGCGTTTCTTTTGTGATGGTTTCGTTTATGTGTTGTTCATTAAGGGTCGATTATACCTAGTTGGTTTACTACCTGTTAGTAAACTTCCCTGTTCTCTATCAGCAATTTCTGTGTGCTTGGATACCCTCAAGTGTGCCAGTGTGTTGGTCATTAGGCGGCATTCTTCCTTGCAGGAATGACGAGTCTGCCGAAATCTTTACAGAAAGAACGCTGATTACTGGTCAATACGAATATGATCCCCCCTGGGATTTGTAAATCCCAAGGTTGATTTAAAGGGAGTGTCCCAGCACTCTGTGCTTACGTCCTCCCTCCCCCCTTGCAAGCAAGAAGGAAAATCCCTAGCCAGATGCCGTGGGAGACTGTTGCACCCACAGTCAGGGGCCCCGTGCCTAAGTGGCGCGAGTACCTGTTTGCGTAGCGCACTACAGGATGTAGCTGGGCGTTCTAGCTCGCCCTACAAACTATGCAGGTTGGTACACGAGTTATTGGCAAGCCACATAACTCACATGCCGGCATTATCCTGGCAGACAAATCTACCAGGAGAGTGCCTACCCACCTGCTTTCAGATGTAGCCTTCCAGCGTGGGTTGTCAACCACTGCCACCACAAAGCCAACCACTATCGGGGGGGCAGGCAAGTGATGCTGATGAACCAGACTGGTCGCAGGCCTGTTACAGAGAATGTAGCTCTGTAACTGCTGCTTTATCCTCAGCTCTGCCGAGGCAGAGTCCAATCATTATGGATGACAGAGGAAGGGAGCCTATGGATGCCTTGCCAGAGTTGGTCGTGACCAACTACAGACTCGAACGCCATCCGTAGTACTTCGGTGCCCGTGTGATTACGGCTCAATTGTTCTCTCAATTGTTACCTATTCTCTGTAATCCATCTTAAAATCTGCAGCATAGGGAGAGATCGCATGCTTTCTCACCATAGGCCACCTATCCGTTCAAACCCAAGAGGAAAAACCCCATAAGCATACCCTCATTCCCGTTGGTTGTGAATCCTGATGGATTGCCTTATTCAGCTTCTATAGAATTACGAGTCCTGATGCGATTGAATGGATCCAGTACTCATCAACTAATTTCTCAGTTCTCAAATTGCATAAACATTATTCATTTCAGGTGGGTGAGGGGAATAATCAATGGGCATTTTCTCGTTTGTACGTTAATTCATGTCTCATCAAGCACTTTCGCCAACGGCCCTCATAAGGGTTTATTTACTTGTTACAATTTCATTAATCCAGATATTTATTCTTTTCAGAGCTTTAGTTGTATCCCTCGGACGTTTGCAAAATCTAAATTTGCTAAGTAGGTTACCAGTTGAAATTTGGCAGACACCCATCGTTGATGACGTGCCTCCTCCGATCCCAATGCACGTACTACAAGATCCTGAAAATTTATCGAAAATTATCTCTAGGTAAGGAGTTTATGTTGTTTTCAATTCTCACATCACAGTGTTTGAAAGAACCTTTCATGAAATTGATATACAAACTAACTAGAACTCCAAAGTTGCATGGAGACAAGACTGTTCCACTGTATCTACTGTATTTACAGTACCTAAGTGGAATGTGTAAGTTTTGTAGTACCGTACATTTAGAACGGCGTACCAAATGGATAGAACTACACATTATTTGGGAACATGAAGCCCTCATCCCTGTTTAGGTAACTACTCTTCTAGTACTACTTAATGGAAAAAAAACTTGTACCACTACTGGTGGTCCAATAGTTGGAAAAAAAAGCTCTGTAAAGCTGATTTTATATATTTATTTATTTTTACCTCATTTTTGGTTCCTGGCATCCAAGTTCATCAACAAGTTTTGAGAGTGGGTCGTAGAAATTGTTCTTCTTCGATCGATGACATGGGTTCAGTATCAAAAATAGTTATTAAAAAAGAAGGTTTTTGAAACGACCCTCCTTGGAGTTGTCACACTTCCCTGACACATTATTAGTGTCAGAATTGGTAATTCAGACCCTGCACCTTGTCCTTAGTCCATAAGTGTTCTTGGTTTACGTTAGTTTTTCATTAGTACGTTTTCATATTCTAGAGTTCGACTCCTGGGATGGACTAATAGGCTGCAGTTTGAAGAAATGTGGGTTTGCCTTTTAAGTGCCCTGACCCCCAATCCAGATATAGAAATTACAGACTCGGAAGAAATATCGGCCACAATACACGTAAGTTTCTTTACAAAACAAAAGTTTACATTTCTTTTTGTTGCCATGCTCTTCACATTACTTACCTATTAATTTTGGTTTTTAATTAAAATTTGCGGTATTACATTTATTATTATTTTCTCAGGCTTTAGCAATTGATGGAATCACTTGGTTGGCTCTGAGTACGCTCTTCATTTATAGTGGCAACTCTCATACGTCGAAGCTCTTACATGTCCCTAGATATTGCAACGACAAGCTACATCTTCTTCAGTAAGTTCAGAATTTTTGATGCTATGCAGTTTGTATTTTATTGATGCTCATTCAAACTTTTCAACATTTTCTATTGTCAGGTATTGGCACAGGATAGAAGAAATGAACGACATCCTGTATTGGAAGCTTCACCAAGCTGCTGGAAAATGGCATTTGAGTATTTCTATTCCGGACAAACGTCCAAACCTTGAAAGACTAGAAAACAGTGACCTGTAAGTTTATCGTCTTTCAACAGTTGTTCAAACTAGGGACAGTCATAACCAGATTAATCATTGGGATGAGAGAGCAATCATTTCGTTCGTCGTTGTTTAATAACAACTCAATATAATTTGCATAAAATACATCACGTTGAGTATTCAAAATGTTGCGTTAAAATCCAGTAACTAGGTAAGGCTACGTATGTGATGTGGGCATGAGTGGTAGGGAATGGCGACTTTCCCCTGGTTTACTCGTCACCACGGAAACAATGTTATTTCCACGTTGTTACACCTCCCCTCGATATTAGGATGACCTGTTGATGGAGCCACACCAATCAAACCTATAATATATATAGCTTTTCCAAGTCGAATTGAGAATTTTCCAAACCAAATGAGAATTTTCCAAACCAAACTGAGATTCACTACTAAAAAGGAAAAGGAAGTTTTCCAAACCGAATTGACAATTTTTTAAGGCAATCCAAGACTTTTATTGAAAACAAAATTAGTGAAGCAAAATGAAAAAATAGCACTTCATGAACAAATTTAACATTGAAATAAAAAAAAAGTGGCCTCGATTTTTTCTGTTCTTAACAAGAGCGTAATTTTGATGAAGTATTCTTCGTTCATTTTGTCTTTTTGATTTCAATGTTAATTTGTTCATAAAGTGCTATTCTTTCATTTTCTTCACTAATTTTGTTTCAATAAAAGTCTTGGATTGCCTTAAAAAATTGTCAATTCGGTTTGGAAAACTTCCTCTTCCTTTTTTGTAGTGAAAGTTTCTTAGATTGGAAAATTCTCGAATTGATTTGGAAAATTCTCAAATTGATTTGGAAAATTCTCAAATTGGTTTGGAAAATTCTCAAATTGGTTTGGAAAATTCTCAATTCGACTTGGAAAATTCTCAATTCGACTTGGAAAAGCTATATCTTGGTGCGTTTGGCAGTCAAGGCTGTGCACATCGAAATGAATGGAGATTTTTGTCAAAACCATTCGTCGCAGCTCTCTTACGATTCGTCACTAGCCATGGATAAACTTGTCCCCGATAACGACTTCATACAGAAAAACGCAGAGTTTTTAGAAGAAATGTAGTTCCCCCAACAATTGAAAGAGTTAGAACGTTAAATCGATTTCGACGGTTAGGTCGTCATCAGTAATAGACCAATAACTGAATTTTGAAACTCTTATTTGAATACGTATTTATTTCCTTCAAAACTGAATGCGAGGACTTCTTCAGTCTTATTATGTCAAAATTACATTCAGAATTTAGGCTGTGACGTAGTGGTGCCACCACACATCTCTTCTGTTTGTTTGTTATTACTGAATCATTCAATGAGTTTTAATTTTTGCTTGCAGCTCTCCTCTCTCCCCTTTGTTACTCATAATAAACATTTTTTTTTTTTTTTAAATAATTAACGCAGTTGTGACCAACAAAGTCTTAATTCAGAGTTACAACTTCGCTTACCCAAGCTACAAGTTTCAGTAAAGAGATGTGAGACGTCACAGCCTAAATTCTGAATGTAATTTTGACATAATAAGACTGAAGAAGTCCTCGCTGCAGGACCCTGGGAATAATGTCATGTGAATGTGGTCACCCCACTACCCACACCCAATACTAATAATTGAATGTTTACTTATGCACATTGTTAACATTATTCAGGTTTTTCTTTCCCCCCATATGTCATGTGCGTTTACTTCATTGTTACTATATTTATCGTTAGCTTTTGACTGATTTTACTCGAGTTTTTTTAGTTTCTTTTTACTAATAGTTCTTACGCGTGTATAAATTATTTTTACAGTTGATTTAGGTTTTACCTGTCTTGCAGCTCATACATTCTCCTTTCGTGGAGGAAAATTGTATCGTTTTCGTTTGATTCTATCGAATCTATTTTTTCACTGAAAGCGTTCCTAGGATGCACGTTTTACCTAAAAACACGTCTTTTCAATTTTCAGCTACGGATTCGGACAACTATCCGTTTCTTACCTCCAGGCTCAAATTACTCCATTACATGATTCGCCAACTGCCGAGGGTAAACTTTATTTTTGTATTTCATCGGTAACATTACTCTTTGAAATGCGAAACATCATAAATGAGTCGTAGTGACTCCTAGAACGTAGATATCTTCTTATAGTTGTGGGAATCATAGCAAGAACTTTTGATAAAAGCCTCGACTCTTTCAATATATTTTTTTGTCCCTAAAAACGCTTTGATGATTATGCGCTAATGCTGACTCATCCAGAAAATTGATATGGTTTATTGAAGCTCCAAATCGTTGATGAACCACCAATAACTAAAAGACTTAGAAGAAAAAGGCCGCTCAATATTGAGCAATGCCCACACTATCGGATTTTATGGTGTTATTCGTTAATTGGTGTATGGGAAGAATATCTCACAGAATCCCTCATATTTTTGGTACATGTTCTCATAGTAATTATTTGATTTATTTTCAGCTTCTACTCAGGTTGAAGCTATTGAACGATCGGCCAGTAGTATTGATATACGGTCTTGCCTTCAATTCATTTTAGAATTCTATGGACAATGGGTGCTTCCAAATGTAAGTTCATAATTATTTTAGATTGGACTGGTTAACTAAATAAGTTAGAACTGAAGAGATTCCCGTCCTAATCCTGTTCTTTGTGGATGCGTGGAGGTCTCCAAGAGACAGGGAAAATTCACTAGTCTAAATGTGGTAAACCGCAACCTCCTGTAAACTTTTCGGTTGTTTTCTTTGAAGCAAATTCAACTGTTGGTAAAACGCGATCAAATGAGCTTGAATAGTTGGTCGTGCTTTATTTAACAAACTCATTTGACACTCCCAAATGAATGGGTCACTGCAAAGCCTTGAATGATAATTTGCAAGGCAAATCATGAGAAGTAAACTATATATCCTCAGCCCTATTACTAGTTGGCAGGGTTAAGGTTGAAACCTCCAGAAGTAGTCATATAAATGTTTTGTTTAAATGGTTAAACCGCTGATCAAGTTCTCAAGATGCATAGGTACACAAGTTATATCACGAAGAAATAGTTCCTTTACAATCGAAGTTAACAAGGCAGATGGATGGTGTTTGAACATAAAGGAAAGGCTTCATGGGATCACGTTACAGAACTACCCGTAAAGTCAAACTTTGTTCTGCGTGTAGCAGATTCCTCTCTCTCTTGACGCTAGCCCAACCATTCATGTTAATGGTCGACCAGAATACACTCTATATAACCAACTGTATACTGTTTTTAAACAATTTGTCAACTCACAACACCTGGTTCACTTAATACCACAATATTCCTCAGTAATCAAGAACAATTTTATGTGGAAAATTTTCTTAGTTTCACTCAAAATTTCCCTGAACTACGCTGTTCATTCACCTCATTTTTCCAAGCTCATATATTGAACTGATAACTTCACAATAACAATTTAATACAATAAATACTGCAACAGATTCACAATGAACAAAAATCAATCTCTTGGAAACGATCAATATTGTAAACGGCGATTTGCAATTTTGAACAGGTTGGTCTCCAGGTTCTGGCGAACTCAACACACTCGGACTAAACATGAAAACATAACCTGTAGCCGCTGTTTGATAACAGTTTGAACAGACTTCGTAAAAACAAATTTATACATTGTCGCAATTTTGCCATTTTAATATTCTCTCAGCACATTTAAATGAAATTAGAGTGTACTATTCTACAGAATTTTGTGTGAACAGTTAGGAATCTTCTAGTTTATAGAAGATCAACTTTTTCTAAATAGTATCTTGCTAAAGAATCTAAATTAAACTTGAAATTAATTTAATATCTCAATCCTTACGGGTAGCAAGGAAAGGAGGAGCTTCAGATGTCAGTATTACAGGAGAGAAGAGTTTGAAACCAAGTTCCTCATACACATAATAAGAAAGAAACATATTTCAGCCTTCCAAAGATTGGGGTAATTGGCCTGCATCATCTAGAGGAAGGAAAAGGAAACTAAGTATTTTGAAGTCTGAGAAACTTTTGCTGACTGCAGATTTGCCCTCTGCTGCAATCAATTATCTTGATAAATACTAAACGGAAAGCCACCGTTCAGATAGCTCGTTAGCACAGCTTCGAATAATAGGCAGCAATGATTATTGCTAGCTTTATCCGACCAACAGCAAATGTTGCAAATTGCAGAGGCAATGATGATGTTAGTTCAGAGCACATTTGGAAGCTGTGCAGTGCCGTTTCAGATCTGCAATGTAGGTTTATTCTATAATTTCCCCAGTCCATCTCTTTGTTTTAGAACAATTTATTACACCATTTAACATAATTTTTCCTGTTTGACTTTTTTGTCAACAATCCTCGGCTTCAGAGTGATAGATAAGGAGTTCCATTCATATATTCCGTGTTGCCATTCACAGCCTCATAGCATACTTCATTCTTTTATTGTAAACATTGGAAAACTGTAATGCTGAAGCTTTAATTTCTAAAAATGGTTAATTTTGCGTTTGTGTTGTAGAGTGGAATATCTCTTAACCTGCAGCTCTCAATGATAAAGTCTGTGGTCTGCCTGTCTGACTTGTTTTTGGAGAGTGGTCATTATGAATGGATGTTTCATACTTTTATCGCTCTTGAAAAATCGCATTCAACCCATGATGAAATCATGCATCAATATCTAGTTTTAGGGATTACAAAATCAGCAGCTGTTCTACAATTGGTGGTGAGTTATTTTTACGTATAATATCAGTAGAGAATATCATGACAACAAAAATATCCCATATAGCCCCATCCATCCATCTGGATTAGCAATATCATCTTCCATAGCATTATTTAAAACGCTGTGTTTTGTTGTTTAATGATTTGTAGCTTTTTTAGTAGAAAAAATTGTGAGCGAATACCAATGCTTTATCGTAATATATAGGAATGAAGAATGAAATTGATATACAGACGACAGAGTCTGGGCGCCCAGTGAGAAAAAAAGCCTTGTGGCCCGGACTTGCTCTGATTGTCAAGACATCCATTTGCTTGTAGATAGAAACAGCTGTTAATTTATTCCGCGCAACTGCACCAGGAGTTGACAGGGCAGAATTTATCACCTGAAGTTAACAGGAGGATCTCCCCTTGAGATCCTCATCGTGGCTACGAACCTTACTTCTTCGCTTCTCTCCTTACCAAATGTTCGTTTCATAATGAGTAATTGAGTCGACTCATTTTGGATTTGTTAAACATTTTGGGAACATATATCTGAACCAAAGCTGTGGGAAGTTCTACTGAAGTTTGATAGATAGCAGGGTGATCATCTAGTATTCCCGAGCATGTATGATCTTTTGCTGTTTTCTTCGTACTGATCTTGAGAAGTACATCTTTTCACGTCACGTCTGTTGTTCCATTTCTGTGTTTCTGATCTCATTTACTGTATTAGTGTTTTCTCTGTATTCCCGTCAAATGCCTGCCAACTGCAGAGAAGTCCTAAACGGCGCTAAATTCCTTTCGTCCAGCTGTCCTACCCCCATTAAAGGGATAAATTGCATTCTTTTCCTCCAAAATTGCCGAGGTAACCCCTGCCACCAGTTTTAGACGTAAAAGGGTTCCCATGTATTGAATTGTCATCAGTCCATTAGTATTGCTACAAGGCGGGATGCGATTGGTGTACAATTTGTATTACTTCCATTTAATTCTTCTCATGTTATCACTAACTAAAATCCTTTCTTTTGTTTATTAAATATATTTATTTCATTTTCTCCTTGTCACAAAATAAGAAAAAGCTCTCCAACGAGGTTCAAATTTTCTCCTTTGTGTAGGATCATCTTTCATCACCAGATTCAATTAGTTTGTACATAAGTACCCAATAACAGACCATTATTATTGTTAACATTATCTGTTCCTTTTGCTTTGTTTTTCAATGACCGTTATGTTGGAAACCGTATGATGTGATTTTGCAGGAAGGGGAGAATAGTGATAAAGTAATTAAAATAGTTGAAAGTTCTCTGAGAAGCTCAAGTACGTTGATTCGTAGCGCTGGGATTCATGGAGTGCTGTACCTTCTTCAAACAGCCAAAACCATAGACGTGAGTGTGCATTCTATAACGTGACAATATGTGTCAAAATTATGCATGTGATAGGAATTTCCAGACACTTTAAAGTGAGCCTTTGAAGTGCCTGAACGGTAAATATTTTTATGTATGAACCTGAACTGAGGTACGTTGTGGTTTTCAGTGCAATTTACGACCGAAAAATGTAGGCACATTTTTTATGCACCCTAAAATTTAACGTTCAATTTTATGGTATCTGTGTGAAAACTATTTTTCTGCTACAAAAGCCTTTTCTATTCTGATAGATGATAGATGTTTGGCTGCTTTAACAGACAGCTGAAGAAATGTTTTGAGCTTTGAGCTCTTTTCCAAATTCCCAATCTCATGCATGCCTAATACTCTGTTAACTGAAACTCAAACCGTTAAATCTACGAATGGTTTTCCAGAAAATTGAGAACTTGCCCGACAACGCCAAATCATCACCCCAGGAATTCCGACAGAGGCTTTTAAATTTGTGCAGCGAATATGTCGAAAAACAGTTTACAGAGGAAATCACTAAGTAAGATTTTTTCTCGTCATTTTTTGTAATCATTAGTGTTGGTTCAACGAGGACTTTCAACGGCCTATTTTAGGTTTATTATTCCCACTAATGAACCCATGTCATCGGAAGAATAAAAAGTTTTAATCCCTCCAAAATTTGTTGGTTTACGTTTCCAAATACATATTCCTCAAAAATCGATTAAAAAAAATGATTCACTGTCGGCAGCCTTTATGTATTTGGAAACGTTTCGACTTGTAGGCCGATTATTAGAGAGAAAACTAGAGGCTTATTGTAAAAAATCACCCCATATTTGCGACTCGGTTAGCGAGGTGATTAGGAACATTTCATTTTTACTCAATTGCATTGAATTTGCGACTTGGAAGGGTAATGTGAACTCTAAGCCGATCTTCACCCTATCCGATACCATTAAGCTACTCAGTTTGCTCCCCCCAGAGGATCTTAAACCACTTACTGTCCTTCGTAAGCCTGAGTTTCCTAGTTGTTGTTTTTAAATCAATTAAGACGATTGTATTTTCTCATTGCAAATGACTTGATTGATTCAATGTAATTAATCTATCTTGGTTCTAGTTCTGAAGAATGCCAACTTCTTATCGCCCTTTCAGTATTTTTATTGGAAGTCTTTCCTAAGGATATTACTTCACCGCTACATATCATGAGTACATTGATATATCTAGCCAAGAACCCCAAAAACAAATGTATTTACCAAATCGTCATCAACGTAAGTTGGTTTTTGTATAACAGTTGTTTATTTATACAAATGTTATATAATTTAACATAAACAAAGGGACCTCTTTTCCGATTTTCATAGGCGTTGGAGAGGCTTGTGCTCACAGGTTGTGGTGAATCGTTTAAGGATCAAATCACCAGGCTTGCATTGGATAGATTCTCACAACCAGACCCTTCCATAAGCCTTCCCGCGCTGCAACTGCTCATTGCCTGCATATATTCCGGTATGGTCTAATTAATTTTATTGTCATAATTTGGTCCACAATACCAGGATTTATCTGGTCAACAGTAAAAGCATGTTTGTTCAGTTTACTCGTTTAATGTTGGTAGATTTCGTGGAGGAATTGTTTAGTAGGTATTTCAAAATTTTTTAAAAAAACTTTTTGCAGGAAAAGTGGAGAAGGACGATGCTGAGGAAGAATCTGTATCAGATCCGTCAGATATGGAAATCATGGAAAAGACTTCCGCTTTGTTTGATAAGTAAGAGCAATCCAACTAAAACTGTACATGTATTGTACAGGGTGTCACATTTTTGTACAGGGTCTTTCTTGTTAAATCAATTAAACATCACCCACATATTCTGCAACTAATTTGCGACAAAAACTGACTCTTGGCGTTTTCTTTTTATTCAACCAAAATGCAGAGTTTTTTCACGTTCACATCTTTTGTGTTTTCGAACTTGGGCCACTAAAAAAGTCCAGAACTCCCTCAATATGAAGAGTAAACCCAAATCTGATCGCACCGTTGGAAAGAGCGATAAATTTCCGGTCTTGTTTGCCTCTTACTATAATGTTTTGAAAGGAACTTGAAAGCGAAAAATGAGCCCAAAAAGTTAATTTCGTCAAATCTGAAAAGTTGCCTTATTTCAAACGGTCCTCCCGGAGTTTAAGCGTTTAAGTGATGGCCTGCACTCTTCAAAAATGCACAAAAGCCTCAGCATTCTAATGAAATAATCAGTCATTTTATTTTTAGAGGCTACTTCTTTCAGAAAATTGAGTTTGAATGTGAAAAACGTTGTTTTTTTAGACATATTTAAGTTGTTTTTTTTAAAGCCGTGTTTGACGAAAGAAAAGTGTTGAAACTTATTTTTTACTTCAAATTGAACGGTGATGTATCATCTCAATATATAGGGATTAATGTTTTCTACAACTCTGCATGCAAACCCTAAGCAACATAGCCAAACATAACCGGGTTCGCCTGGAGTGGGTGCCAGGCCATAAAGGAATATCTGGTTACGAGAAGGCTGACGAGCTTGCGAGAAGGGGCTCCCTAACCCCTGAGCTGCCAGTCGGTTTACCAAAAACCGCCTTCAGAAGGACCATCAAGATGTGGGTCTACCAACAAACCACTAGTAGATGGTTCAATATTGAAGGACATGTCCACAGCAAACTCATGGTGGCGGAACCCAACACCTGAATTACTGAATGGCTACTTGGCAAAAGCCGTAGGGAACTAAAAACAATCGTCGGCCTTATAACGGGCTTAGCACCCCTAAATTTTCACCTACACCGCAGTGGGGTCACACAAAGTTCAACCCTATGCAGGTTATGTGAGGAGACTGACGAAACGGCATTCCACATAATATTTGAGTGCCCAGCTCTCACCTTTCGTAGATTTGAACTCTTCGGGGCACAAACCCCAATGAGGTCTATTCAAAGCTAACAAATAATCAAGAGCCTCAAACCCCTTACTAAGGGGCTGAATCTCCTCGATTAAATGCAAAACTCTCAGGAAAGTACAGTAAGCCAACAGGCTTCCGTGCTGGGGGCCTGGAACCCCCGCCCTGACAGTTGTAGTCCACATTTACCATCTACATCTTCCTACACTCCCATCGCACCATTCGTGTGGTCTTTCTTATGAGCTAAATGCTCACTGATCATCTTTGTGCATCATTGTTCATGTTCGTGTTCTTCAGACTTATGACCAGGAAAGTCATTGATAGGAAATTAGGAAAGTAATTCGATTACCCATTACAAATTCTAATTACTTTCGAAGACAGGTAATCGCGATTACCATTCCAATTACTGTAATGGGAATGGAGTTCTGGTAATTCGATTACTTTTCATAATCCGATTACTGCATTGGTAGAATGCGAATTTGATGCCACAATGATAGATGACACAATGTTATCTATTTAATATCGTAGAATACAGATGAGAGACTCTCCGGGCAGATTGTTATTGTTATAAAATGTTTGAGAGTATTTAACCTAGATTGTAATTTTTCTTTGAACCTTGCGTCTTAAACGCATCAAACCTGCAAGAATACATCCCTTATGGAATGGACCTGGTCTGGAAAATCGTTATTTTCTGTAAAAAGTGTTTTCCCTTTTAAATCGACTTGGTTTTTTTTGTAAGGAATTAATTAAATTCGGAATAAATTAAAAGTAATCGGAATGACGATTACCATTACAGTAATTGGAATGTTAATTGCGATTACTTCTGGAGTAATTTCAACCCCAAAACTTCGGATTTTCAATCTCCTTTTTACTGAAATTGTTACTAGCCAAATATACGTCATTACAATGAAAGTAATTGGAAAATTATTCATTCCTCAAAGTAATGATTACATCTCAACTCTGCCTATGACTGATTTCCATCTGGAAGCAACTTTGCTTCTGTATTCTCATACCACCACACTAGTTTCCTTTACCCATAGTAGTAGGGTTTTAACATCATAGATAATTATCTATGTTAATTATAATTAACTGGGTAATTTCCTGGAGGATTGCCTCATCAACAGAATCAATTAGACTTAGAACTAACTACCTCACCAACTGTTTTTTCCCCTATTTTTCAGGATCAAGAAAGGTTACCCTATCGAAGTTGAAATAGTGTGTGACATCCTTCCCAACATCCTTTCGGATTTTTTCCCGGTTTTAGACGTATCTACCAAAGTAATAGGAGAATTTCTCTCGCCAAATCAGCCTCACAAGAAAAACATGGCAGCTATGGTTTTTCAGGTACGTTTTTCGTTTTGTGGTCTTGGGAGTTTCTCAGATTAGCACGAGTGATCTCAACAGGTGACTAACTTCAATTTTTGCTTGTCTGAACATTTGGATAAACGTGGTCTGAATAATTACTCTAAGAGAACGTTTGTAAACAAGCGGTTTCATCAATGGCTGCATCCAAAAACTTTGTGCAATTGTTTAATTCCTCCTCACAGTTTGGAACAAAGGAATCACTAGGTATATTGGAAGAATTGTTTATTAGATGAGTACCGTCGCAACGGTTGTCACTGTTCTGGCTAGCATAGAGAGGGGATAGTGCCAAGGAGGATGATGATATAATTGACCCTTCCAAGTTACCGTATGTAGTTGAAATAGTATGCAACATCCTTCCCAACATCCTTACGGATTTTTTTTATTTTTTTAGAAGTTTCTACCGAAGTAATCGGAGGATCCCTTACACCAAATCAGCCTCACAAGAAAAACATGGGTTTCCTGATATGTATTTCGTTCTGTGCTCTTGGGAGGTTCTCAGATTGGCTGGAGTGTTCTCAGCAAGTGGCTAACTAAGTTCAACCGTTGGTAGTCTGAATATTTGAATTAATCGTGGTCAGTATGATTCAAACGTTTGTAAACAAGCGGTTTCATCAATGTCTCCATCCAAAAAAGTCGTAAAATTCCTTCTCGCAATTCATGAATATCTGATTCAAAAGCGTTTGAAATTGTTAAATTCCTCCTCACAATTGGCAACAAAGGAATCGCGAGGATTACTGGACTAAAATTGTGTATTAGATGCTGGTGAAGAGAGAAGGTTGTGGCAAGGGGAATGATTTAATACTATACTTGTCCCTTCCAAAGGCTGAGGCGATTTATTCTCCTAACACCTATTGCGATATTCCAAACGCCAAAAGGCGTGAGGTTATGATGAAGGGCTGCAGATTCAAGAATCGGGAAGGAGGAACTGTCATTATCGTCACAAGGTGCAGTTGGAAGAAATATAAGAGCCTTAGTGTCGCCATGGGAGGACTGGAATCCACAAATTTCCATTCCCTTTTTTGTAGATTTGGATTCTGGGGAGAGCATCCCCCACAGCCGCTTTTTAACCAGTTTAAACATCTAATAAAACAAAAAAATGTGTGATTATACAGTGTCATAATTTGGAAGAATCAGATGAGAAGACTTGTTCCACTGGCTAAGTAGAGCACGAAAATTCTTGATCGTAATCTAGAAGGACATCTTTCAAAAATGGAAGCCAGTCGCTTTTTCGTGGTCAATTATGATGTGTATGTTATTTGGTCCAGCATTTGTACTGCGTGCCAAAGATGAAAAAGCAATATTCCACTTAATAAAAATCAGTGAATGGTAAACAGATTTTTCCTCTTTCAAAAGTCTTGTTAAGAATTAGTTTTACGAAAAATTGGTTCACCATTTTATGGAAGATGGTTATCGTCATCTAATTTGATAACGTTTGATTCAACTCTTAAGCTGGACGATCTTTTATCAACGCTTAACAAGGCCATTAAGACAGGCGTCTTATATTGTGAATTCCTTGATTAATTTGTTCTCATGCATACTAACTTCATATGCTTCTAACAAGGACGTGGTATAATAACAAAATTCAGTAGCTATGATATAATAGTTCCTCCTTTTGTGTATGATCAAATTACTTCACGTGTAAGAAATGAGCTGTAGTTCGCAACGGTTACTATATGTGGAATAACTAACAAATTTCAGAAGTTTCATTAGCTATGCTTGTGATTGCGAATTTTATCTCGAAAATGGAGTTTTAGAAGGCCTTTCTGAGATGACCAGTGTAGTTTTTCATACTTTACATGGTCCCTGGAAAATATTGTAGCTACATATTTCGTCAGTGGCGTAACGTTTTTCTGCCCCCCCCCCTCCCCCTCGCAAAATATTTTCGGGGCCCCTCCCCATAATGTTTTTTTTTTGGCGAAGCGTGCACTTTTTCAACGGTCATCGTACAATACGCTACGATAATCTAACTAAAAATACATAATATAATATAACAATTTAACCTACCTTTACGAACTCGAGACTTCTAGTCTACGTAGCAAACTTTTGGATGACCGTGTGTTATAAAAGTCAACTTTTTCCCAGAGACACATCAGTTCCTTCAGTCATTTTTAAGTATCAATATGGTATACAATTTATATTATAACGATTCGAATCAACAACATGATGAAAAACATTAAACTGCCACAATCCGCACTAACCTCAAAATCTCAAAAGTTTGTTTACATTGTAACCACCGCTCAGGAGAAGGCGGGGATACCCGGGGGGAGGCCTACCCACGTAGTACGCACCTTCGCAACTCTGACACCTTAGCTACTTTACACCCTTCCTCACCTGGTTATAAATAAAACCAAAAGATGATTGATCAATGAACCTACATTACCGTTGGTGTTTATAAACTTGATGTTACATAATGGAATTTTTCTGTGTATCGTTAGTTCCGCTTTATTCTTTAACAAAAAAAAAATGAATTTTGCTAGAGCAGGCCCGTTCCCAAAAACGTATACTTATTTCCATTTTTTGTAGGCATATAATTTTGAGTAAGTGTGACACATGATTTTTGCCCAAATTCGTAAAGCCAAATCACTTGGTTTCTTCGAAAATCACACAAATCATGAAGGAAAAACAAATTGTTACTAATTCTATTCGACCTCAGAACTAATTGACGCATCTCCGTACGAGTCAAAAAACTATTCAGATTGGGGAATTATAATTCGGTCGTATTGTGTCTCGATTCTAACTTTCTTTGTGCATTTCATCAGGTTTTCACTCAAGCTTGTAACGAGAAGCAGTTATTCCTCCTTCAAGATTGGGTGGTCCACTCGCTAAGCAATTTCACAAAGAACTTGCCTCTTAAGACTGCAGTTTGGTCACTTTGTTGCTTCTTCATTAGTGCTTCCGCCAATCAGTGGTTAAGGGCCATGTATCCTTTCGTAGACATCATATAAATTTAAATAGTTATCATTATTTAAATAGGTAGTTTTAGAGGTACGTTGTTCCTCATAGAGATTTATATATGTAATTTGAGCAGTCTTGGTGAAACCATGCTTCTATGTAAACCAAAACTAGTTCTTAACTTCCATTTAAAATAAATATTAACACTATGATATCCAATAAAATAATTACCACACAGTTGCCTCACTGCTTTTGATGTTGAATAAAATTTGGGATATTGCCAACAATAAAATTATTATTCTGAAATCTGTGTATTTGAGACTTTGCAATCAATCTTAATTTTAAAAAACTTGATTAATGCTTTATATTTTGCAAATTAATGTTAATTTGTAATTATCAATCTTCATTTCTTCTGAAGCACCAATTATGACTGGGGTAAGGTACAATACTATAATATACTTTGAGCAAGAGTCTTCCTAGATTGTCGATTTTTTGTGACTAAATTTAATCTACAGATTCTAACGTTATCTACAATAATTTATGAATTACGCTTACCATTGCCTTAACTAAAACTTGATTAGATTTCCTGTTGTCCAGTCTCGAATATGTCAGTGTGATTATGAAGACAAGAACATATTTTCCATTGCAGCAGTGGAGTTTTTCAGCCAGGTAAGATGTTACACAATTATACTATTGATATTATGACCAAACATAAGTTTAGTTGAGTTGTTTGTTGTTAAGTTCCTTTAGCGTTAACCGTATAATTCATGAAATATTATATTTGCGATATAGCTATTTACAGTGACATCGCTGCTTCGTTAAACAAACGACTTTTTTTTTAAACCTGCCAACTATAGGTTCCAAAACTGAACCCTAATACCTGGATTGAATCAAACATCTACCTACCAAGCTGAATTATTTACTAGGGGTGTGTCGATACCGGTCTTTTGTGGTATCGGTACTCAACGTTCCCGGTCCGCGTCTGTCACTGTTCCATTTTAACGATACCGGTCCATCTCGGTCTCAGCGCTTCTGTTCCCTTGTCAATACCGATCTGAACCCGAGTAGGGAATATAATATTGTAGGTATCTTAGATACCGTATCTATAAAAAGTGAACTATGTAATGGAACTTTCAAATAAAAGTGCATGCCGTTAAATAAAATACCTCTAAAGTTAGCAACAAATTCGACTAAAATCACTTTGTACGTAGGGAACTGACGGATTCAGAAAAATGCGTTAAATTTCCCGTTGCATACAAATATGTAATGAATAAACGGTTTTATAAAATTCGTAGAACACAATGCCATGTGTGTACTTCGCGCCACAATGGCATCGTGTACTTTTGTCTCGGGAACGTTGTACTTCCGAGTTCCTCCTTATTGGTCCAGCTGTACCGTAACGCGGCGTACCGTCACCGGTTCCGTTACCGGTACAGTGCGAGATTACGTTCCCCGTTCCCGGTCCACCTGTACTGACACATCCCTATTATTTACACGTTCTTCTATGTGTACTCGTTTACTCTTGGAAGTTTGGAGTGTAATCCTGAGCTGGTTCGAGCTTCCTAATTTTAATTTCCATCATCGTCAGACGATATCAGTGTTTCGTAGTACGCACATAGTTACTTTATTAATTTGTTCCTCCCATAAACCATTGAGAAATTAGGAACTTCACAGATCCCTGGCTGTTCAGCATCCAGATTAATAATAATATAATGTAAAGTGGTTGTGAAGTATATCAAGAGGGCCATGGAATGGTTAGTTAGGCCTTCTAAGGATTGAGGTGATAGGCTTGCAACTGCCAGAGGATTCCTCGAAACTAAATAACTTCAAATTTATGCTCAGGAGTTGCAGTTTCAAGAAACGAGAAGGGTGAACTATCTATTCGACCACAGGGAGGTGGGCTACATACGGTGAAAAGGAGTCGCAATAGTCAGAGTACATTATGATTTTTTAGTGTTTATATTTAAAAGGTATTGCCTGTGGCAGTTAATATTAGAGGTAACTGGTTTATAACCAGGATCTGTTAATATAAGATCCCCTACAATTTATGAAGACGAAAGGTTGTAAAAAATCACTTTGATATTTAACACAAATCTCTCTAACGTAAAAGTGTAAGGGGAAGATACCCTAACTAACGTGATGTTGAGATGTATTGAATATAATTCAGTGTGAGGTGAGAGGGTAGGGATGGGCAGAAAAGGGAGAGTGCATATAATATATTGGGGAGTGTGAATAATTATTTGCTAAGTGCACAATAAGAGCAAATCTTACCTTGAAAGATGTTGCGTCGGGAGGTCTCTTGTTTTATGGCTTCTGCATACACTTTACCACAATACTGAATACTTTATCGAACAGGACAGGTGGGTCTTATTTAGTGAAATTGATCGCATTCGCACGTGTACTCGTGGTCTCACTCTCAAAAGTTAACTTATCAATTTTACCCCTTGGGTTGATTGAAAGTTGCCCAGACTTCTGGCAAATCCTCGGTTCGTGAGACATGTTTGAGCCGAATTTCGTAACTCAAGTCGGTAGTTTTGGAGAGGCAGTTTAATTTCATTCAATTTTATGCTGACGTTTGTTTAAAGGCCTGTTTCTCTCATTCTCTCTCTCGTTCGTTTTTTTGGAATCGCTACTACCGCTATTTCCTAGTTATAGATATAATAGGTTGATGGTTGCTATAAAGAGCAGGCGGCAGAAGGTTATTGGTCTCCCAGAGGTGACGTACTGCTTCTATCTTCTGAACTAGGTGTTGACAAAATTGCGTTTTATGAATATAATGTTTGAATAACTACAAAGAAAAGTTGCCAGTTTTAGCCCAAAACTTGAGAGAGCATTACTGAGTACCAATAATATGGCTTACGGGTGTATGGCTTACGTCCCTGACCTAACATAATGAAACTTAGGTGGAAAATCACTTTCGGGGTCTAGTTGAGATTGAGTTCCCAGCATGACTCTCAGATAATCCGAAAGGGTGAAACCAAAGACTGAAACATTAATAAACGACGCTAATGTTTCCAAGTTCGTTATTGATACAGGTCTCTTCAATGAATCGTATGAGCCCAATCGGACACTTCACGTTCAGTCTAGACATAAGGGTTAGAACAAGGCAGAAAAAAAGTACGTCAACCCGATATGAATGTGCTTGCACATAGTAAAAATCGCTTAGTATCATGTGAGGATAAATCCATCTGATATAATTTCGTTTCCAGGAGTTCCATTAGAAATCGAGTTTTGCAGCACTTGTGTTAAGTATGTTTGTGGACAAGTGAAGCGTATTAGGTGTGATATTTTATCTCGTTAAAGCTCAGTTGTTCTGTTTGTGGAATTTTTCGCCTTGTCCGTATGCAGTCAATTTTACCATTGTAGACTATTCAAAAACTACTTTCATAAATAATTTCTTCAGGATGAAGCAAGATGATTTACTCAAGTAAAAGCCTCACAAGTACTCTACCTTTGGGACTTGAATGGAATCTGGAATGTAAAAGATACGGCTATCCTCTCTGTGGAGATGATTAGAAGCTGCAACACGCAAAACAGACGTCTACTACTGAGGTTTCTAAGTGGACCAAGATGTGGAGAATGAAGCTGAACGAATCCAATCTTGGATGTTGAGATCAATTCGAATAAAATACCGCATACTGAAGCAGTTAAATACTTGGGTTTGACACTTGACTCCAAATTAAACTGGAATAAACACATAGGAAAGAAGAAAGAATAACTTAAAATCAAGTACAGAAAGATGTATTGGCTAATTGGAAGGAATTCCCATCTCTCTCTCTTTACAACAAACTGCTTATATATGAGCAGATTCTTCGCCCTATTTGGACCTATGGGATACAGATCTGGGGCGGTGCCAAGAAATCAAATATTAAGAAAATCCAAACCTTTCAGAATAAAATACTGAGAAGTATAGTTGGAGCCCCTTGGTACATGCGAAACGATGATATTCATCGAGCTTTGAGGATGGAGACAGTCTATGAAATTATTGCAAAATACGCAAGGAAGCATGAACATCGCCTCCACAAACACGAGAACCCGGAGATGCTCTACGTTTTGGACAACGAAGGTGGAATCCGACGTCTCAAGTGAAGCAAACCACTGGATTTAGTTGTGCTGCGTGAATAGAAGTGCAATCGAACTCATATAATAACGGGCTAGGTTTTGCTGTAAACCTACCCTCTTGGTGTGTACCTTTATTGATATGTAAAATTGCTAGATGAAATGTATTTGATTTTTCAGTTGCAATTAATAAATCACGAAAAAAAAAAAAAATAAATAATTTCAATGTGAACTTGATTCATTTGTTACAGTTGGACGAGTCACAAAAGTCTGTCTTCCTCAAGTCTCTCAAGGGAACTGCAACTAGTCAAATGAGCCCCTTCTCAGATGTTATAGCCTGTCTGTGTTTTGATAAATGACTCAGTTCCCGAAACGATGGTCATCCGTACCTCACCAAGAAATCTGGATGTTGAAAACATTTTCCAAAAATATTTTGTAAGATCCTGTTGATCAGTTACTCAACATGAATATATTGTGTTGTTATTGCTGTGATGTTATTATGTCCATAATGTTATGGGATGTAAATAATTAAATACATAAATCGAAAATACGTCAATGTACAATCCTCTACCTATGTGCAGGTATTCTACTACTATAAAAATTGTTGTTACAGTATTGCCAGTAGGGTTTTCATGAGAGTTCACTATAATGAATAGGTACTTGAAAGTAATAATTATCTCACTCGTTAGTAGACAATTATTTTCCGAAGAACAATACTAACGCTTATTTTAGTTTTATTTTGTTTCAAGTGAAATGACCTTGATATCGCATCTGCCGTATTCTCCTTTCCTCGGCAATGCACAATATCGAATCTGTAGCAAACAAGTTAGTCCCTAGTGTAGTATTTCTTACTTTTATCGATTTCGAGTCTAACTGTAGGTAACGGAAGCTTAGTTTCAACTTATTGAAGCAGAAAGTCCGTCAAAAGGTCGCATTTTATACCATTCTGAACAACTATCGTTCCTACTATGTCTGTACTACGTCAGCAGATCCTTCTAGGAAGCTTTTCCCCTAGTTTTCATCAAAATCTGATGAGGGAAGGGGAGCGTAGTTTGGGAAAGAACAGACCCACAATATCAAATCAATTTCACCAGGTCACATTAGTAGGTAGCCGCTGCACAAGTGCGAAATTCAAATTCTTGTAACAACCTGTGTGTGTTGATGTCTGTGGAAACCTTGTAACTAGCTTAATTACGCATCTTATAAGATTGGGAATCTCTTGAGATTATTTTAATCATTTCAATGTTCGATAAACTCATGTTACCAATTAATGCTGCCGGTGTTTTATGCTCTGAAGCCTCAGTTTCAGCTTGGTGAGGCAGTGAGCCATCAATTTCTATAACAATTTACTTTGCAATGTCCTGTTTAGATTGGAAAGCAATATTCGCAGATAGTGGGACAGAAAACTAGCGAGTCAATAACTTAAAGACTACACTGATACATGGAATGGGATGAAATAAAAGATTTTCATAGGCATCATGGAATTCACATTTTGGTTAACATTAATAGGAACATAAGTAATATAATAGTAACCACCAAAATCATTATGCAAACCATTTTTTTATTGCCACGTTGATACTTTGCTGCCTTTTCAAGTTGGGTAGTAGCTTGTTTGACTTGACACTGAGTAGTCTCAATTTGGTAATCAATTCTATCAAGCACGGTTCCCTGGAACACCATTAAAGTTCATTTTAACAACGAATGGAAATTTTATATATACGATTTTGTAGATGGATATACTACTTTGCGTCACCCTGCTCCTCGATATGATATCGTACCTCGAAAATAGCACTGTGATAGGTCCACAATATCGACTAGCAGGCAGATAGATGTCGACGAGCTCTACAAGGAAATTGTATCATGTAGGTGGATTCACATTCGCGGTAACGGGAGCGTCAGATCAGAGTCTAAAGTTTCCAGGATCAACTAGAGTAGGAACCGAGTAGAGGCCTCGTCCTACGTGAGCGGGAGTCGGGCGATTTCAGCGTTACGGCGATTTACGCGAGTGCCAGCGTTTACAGCGGCAAACGCCACTAGTGTCCTATGTGCGGGCGATGCCGTGAATGGAGGAGAGCGCGTTTTAGTTAGGTTACCGTGCCAATCGAATACGATTTTTTCAACGATATTCCTCATCAATATGTTTTTTCTGAACTTTTTAATCAAAGACGATGTTTGTTGGCCTCATCCAGCCCAGTGTTGATCAATTATATTTGTAATAGACGTTTGCAGAGGCAAACGACTCACGAAATTTATTATTCAAGAACAGAATTTGGGGAATTCCAACCTCTACCACCTCTACACAGAGCTTAGGAACAGTGGAGATCTCTTCACATCCTACACAAGAATGGAAGTAACAACATTCGATTATTTGATGGAGAAATTCATCCTGGGGATTCTCATAACCTTTCTGACTTCCTCCCAGCAGCTTCTACTCTTCATCCTATTTTTGTAATGAGGGTCGTTTTCGTATTTCATTAATTAGCTACTCCAACATTTCTTTGACAAACCTCGCGAACACTATTGAAACAAGATGAATAAACAACTTGAGGAACACAACTTGACAAAGAACAGCTGTTACACGCGCGTTTGTTGCGAGAGTAGCGGGGAAAAATCAAACCGATTTGATTTCGAGCCGCGTGTAGCGTGTGCGTGTTAGCGATTTCCGCTAGAGCGTGTGCACGCAGGACGCACAACTCAGTTGTCATGGTTTGATCGGAAAATCGCCCGCCCCTCGACAAACGGTCAACCCGCCCGACCCTCTCGTATCGAGCGGCACCCGCTCACATAGGACACGGCGTAAGGAGTGAAAGAACAGACAAGTATTAGGTAGCCAAGAATGTTTAGAAAGGTACCTACACGACGTGATCTACAGTTGCGCGCAAATAGTTGTTTTTAATTACTAGGTATTTTATTTTTTTTGAAGGTTCCTCGCAACCTTTCGGAAAAATAAAAAACTAGGAGAAAAAGCGAGAAACTCAACACTACTGCCATCCTCATTTTAATTCAAACTGGGCGCCCTCTACATGAAAATGGCGGGCATCATCGAGATTGTCAGGATTTACCAAACCATTGGCAACACTGAAATCCCTCCTAGTTTAAAACCACCGGGAAGGATAATTTTTTGAAAGTGAGAAGGCACTTTAGGCAGCAGGGCACCGCCCCGGTGCCCTCCACGAGCGGGGAAAACCTGCTTGGCACTGACGTGGTGCCACCTGCATTAAGTCATTTAAGGGCTAGAAGTTTGACAGAAAACATCAAGAGTATGAATTAAACGTGTTTGTTCATAGTAAAATGTTTTAATATCTTGGTCAACTTTCTTCCAAAGTTCAGTTAGTTGAAACGAAAATTAAAAAGAATTTTATAATTCATTTATTCCAAACCTCAATTTCTTGACTTTTTTTATACGAGAACCCGACTTGCCGATGTCAATTTTTCTTGCTGTCAATGTTTTTTAAGAAAATAGCTGAACTCCCTAAGTATTACTATTCGTAAAAACAAAAATTGAAGATTAAAAAAATCACGATTTGGCGAACTACGTTAAGAACACAAAACTTTGAACTCGCTTTACCGAAATTGCAGATTTTCGGCTTGTCACAGTAATATTCTCGAGGTGCGATATGTTTTAAATTGTATAAAGCTTTGCCACCCAAAATATGGTCAAATTATGTAAATTGGTCGAGTTAGCTCAAAGGATGTGTTCCGAATGAACAAATGATCGTAAAGATCTCAGAAGCTTTAGGGAATTTTATATTAGATGTTTATTTTCTAATAATTATATATTCTAATGACTCCACCTCTTATCTGGCACAACAATAAACATAACTTATTTTGAGAACATGTTAGATCATCTCAGAGGCAGATTCATGAGGATAGCGAGTTATGCATACCATTCATTAAAGAATTCACTGCCAACCTAAGCACATTTAATTTAAAGCAAAAGAGAAAGGTATGATATTGTACTCGTCAATATAGACGATTTTCAAGATGAATACCATTATACGTTGTAGGCTTAAGTGTTTAGTAAGTGAGCATTCTGAATTCAAGAATAAATGGGGGACAATTTTTGAAAATGGAAAATAAATTAACCTGGTGCACAACGAGAGACTGGAGTTCTCGGTAAATATCTCTGAGGCCAATGACTGATGATACAATAACGTCAACATCTCTTTCTCGTGACATTGCCTCCTGCATCCTCTCCTCGGCTATTTGAAGCGATGTTTGCCCGCTCCAATCCACTCCTGAATCGTCATCATCATCATATTTGACCTCATCAAAGAGCTGTGCTTCGAAGTAGGCTTTGGAGCGATCTTCTCTAGTTTTCAGCTCTAACAAACAATTTAGAAGTGGAAGTTGTGATTGACATTTGAAACACTTATTAGCTGAACATCATGAAGGATGTAATGTCCATTGAGATTATAATTATATTTGTAGGGTAAATAACATTAATTTCACATTGGAATCTTTGGATTATTGCATTGAACACCCATAAAAAACCTTATAATTATATCGCTCAGGGCATTTGAGGACGTTTCAATATTTCTCCGAAATACCCCAATAGAGTTCATTTAAAGCGACTTGAAGATTTAAAATCGAATTTTAAATTGAAGGCGAAGAAAAGACATAGATAGGACAGCTTTCCCTAGAGCTCAAGCCCATAGCACCAACCACGGCAACCCTGAATCTCTGCAGCGTCCCTCACTTTTCAATGAACTCGCCTCGACGTAAGTTTCACTGCAAATTGTTTCTACAAATTTCAGATTCCTTTGCTTGCTCGCAGCGCGATAAATATCGTGAATAGCTACTTATTTATACTATTGTTAATACGTTTAGCAGGATTTTCCCCTCATTATCACGATGTTTCACCCTGAAATGGAATGCCAGGCCCGTCGGGACTCAGTTAGTTCATTGATTCGGCCTTTGCAAGGATGAATTTGGACCTCATTCTTCTTGATTCAGATCTGGACTTTAGGGGATTGTATCATGGATCTGAGCGATTAGACAACAGATCTGGATAGGTTCTAGATATAGATAGCGTTCCAGGGAGGTTAGGGTGGTTAGACGGCAACATAATTTTGATGAAGGCACCTCGGATTTCAATCGTGAATTGGAAAGCATTTTTCATTATCTCGACCCCGATTAGATAATAATTGTGAATCGATACGAGAAAGGTCATTAAATCTCAACTGCGAGTTGGGATGACCAACATTTCAGGGTTTGGGATTCGATCAATTTTCTCACTCAGATTGTTTCGTTTATGAAGAACTTATCAGTTTTATGATGCCTCCACCAGCGGAGGGGGGTGAGGATTGTCCTGTAGCTAGCCCCCCTCCCTATAGTCTCAACTCAGATATACCAAATAATCTTGCTGCCAATGACCCTTCTAATGTACAGCCGTCGTCTGGTCATTCTTTGAATTTTTGCAGGCTTTACTCCACCAACAGCGAAGGGGAGGGGGGTTAGCAAAGAGACTGCAATGCCAGACTGGATCTGGGTTTTTTTACAAGCTTTAGAGGAAAGTTCCCTACACTCTCCTCCAGCCGCATCCCTAATTCTTGAAAGCATTGCCAGTTGATGGAAACACCGTCTATTGGAATTCATTCGCCTCCACAATTTGTGGAACACCACAAATCAATATGTTCCTTACCATCAAGAGAGTTTTCCTCGTAACGAACATATTGAATAATTCTCATTCTTGCTTTCCTAGAGTTCTAGAGAAATATAATTTCATTCAAACTTAAACTTATAACAATCTTTTCAATATTCTCACCACTGCAAAACTCTAAATTCAATAGGTTATGGGCCCAGCACGCTTCCACTGCAAAACTCTAAATTCAATACCATCTACTCCATAGCCTTCTCACAGATATTTTTGATGATTTAAGGACCACTGATGTTGTTTCACAAAACGAACTCTGTCGGGCTATTTTGGAGAAATACTACTTGCGAAACGTCTTCTTAAGTTCGTTCATTTCTCAATTTCTTCTTCTTTCCTCTCGTAGCAGAATAATGAATTAAAAATAAGGATAGTTTCTCCCGAGTTACACCACTTACTATTTTTATAGTTACTCTCCATCGTTCTAAATTCATGATGAAGCGATTGAATTTCCGCCACCAGAGCCCTGGAAACTGAGCTCACAAGTTTCTTTTCTAGATGTGAATTGGTATGGTTGGCCTCGTTATAAATTTGACCAATACTTCGATATAATCCGTTGTATATCTAAAAATAGATACATTTTAAAATTAATTTATAAATACAAAATTTAATTATAATGAATGCTGCACGTCTAATCAAATATTGACGAGGCAGCTGGGACCAAATGTGGTCAATTTGATAAAAGAAGTAGCGTCGAGCTACACGAGTAGCTATAGTAAGAGAAGTCTCGTGTCTTGCGTATTATAGCAAACTCGTCAAAGACATGGCGAATTTTTTATGATAAATGGTTATTGTTTCGGTAAGTTTTATGAATTCATTTAATAGGATGTTAACTAAATTTTAGCAAAATAGGCAGTTTTGAGGAGTACGAATTACTTCATCATATTCCTAAAGTAAGTTTGTAGAAGTGAAATACTAAAGTACAATTGAATTACCCTTGTGATATCCTCTGACAAATTTTGGATTTGTAGCTCATCTTGTGAATTATCATTAAATGTAGGTCTCGAAATCGCTTTCGAATGAAGTTCCGAGAGTGATGCCAATTTTATCTTGAGTCTGACCTAAACAAAAAAGCATTAGGTAAATGAAATGGTAAAACGTTGCGGGAAACTACAGCGATTATCTTGATTGTCTTATTATCTCTTATTTTGGAGAGAAATCATTTGTGAGAAACGTATAACCGAGGGTTCAAGATCACCTTTTTCATTCGACAAGGGGTGACAGCAATCACGAACTGTAATTCTGCGAATTACATCATGCTTTCTTGCTCGTGACAGCTGCAATGTCGTTCTACCGACCGATTGTGAACTATAAATTCGTGAAGAAAGGATGTGAATACCTAACATACCAGAGCCTGTATAACGTCGATACCTACCAATGTATATTGGCAATCTTCTACTATCGAACTCCAGGAAGGTGGAACACAGCCCATTTCTACGTCATCACCATTTGGAACGAGGGCGATCCGGTCATTGCAGCCCTGAAAATAGAATCAATGGTAACTTGATATAAAGTATGTTGGTGATAAAAAGGGGAAAGAATTTTGTTTTTAAAGAAAAATTGAATAATTTTAGAAAATAATTATTTGTAATAACTACTTGAATAAAATTCGAGATTATTTATTTGTGCACTGTTTATCATAACCGTATACTTATAGCCTTGCTTTACTGTAAGGAACATATCAGGCGCGGATCCAAGGGGTGGTCACAGGGGTCATGACCCCCTCCCCCCCCTTAAAAAAATTTCAATTTTATGGTTTATAATAAGCTTGTTTTGCAAACACACTTTTTTCTTCCTCTGATAATTATTGTACGGGAAAAAATGTTGAAGATAGACCTAAGTTTCATTGAAAATCCTTAGGTAAGGTCTTTAAGTATAGACTTGGCTTTTGTTTGATAAAAAAATGTATTACATTTTCTAACAATGACCTCCACCAAAATATAAGCCTAGGACCGCCACTGGAACATATGGTGTGGTTGGTATTGCAACCGAACCACAACAAACAATTCTGGAATTCAGCCAAAATCCATTAGAATTTCTCATCTACATCCTTCATAAAAATATGCTTAGATAGATAGGTATGTGAATATTGGGGTGTATTTATTGTTTTCCAAATGTGGATTCCTGTTGTTTACCACCTCATTGACCTGAACTTGAGCCAGGGCCACCAGGAAAATGACATATAAGGCTGCACGGAACGGGGGCAAAACAGTACTTACCCAATCGGCTCGATTAAGTTGGAGGATACGAAATTTAATATAAGTCTCTTTAACTACGGTGACAAAATTTTTAACCGTAAAAAAAAGTACATTTTCCAAATTTGAATACATACAGGGTGACCAAGAACTTTTTTTTTAAATCTTCATATTGTTTAGCAAGGATCTTAAATGACACGAATTTTCTTATTTTAACGAGAACTCTAATTTGTTATTGCAGATTTGGATTCTACCCAAAATTTCATAAAATTTTGATCACTCAACCAACTTTTTGGTAGCGCGCAACCGCTTCAGCGATCATGCAAATTTGCGCAACCCCAAGTTGTCAAATAGTGGATGATGGTGAACTCTAAATTGTGGCACATGATTTTCATTGGTTTTTAACGCTGATTCGAGTGATGAAATCTGTTTCTTGATTCGACTGAATGTTTGCGGAATAATGACCGAAACTTGTTTATTTTACGTGTTCAAAATAGCTCAAAGATTGAAATCATGACTGTTCCACCTAGCTTAGTGTACACAATTTTTAAACCTTTAATATTTTTGCATTTTCTGTCAGTCCCAACAACATTTACGTTCGTGACAATCGCGGATAGACTGACACAATTCAGGAGAATTTTGTGGCAAGTCAAAGTTGACTTTACGTACTCAAAGTTGTTAAGGAATTTCCACATGAAGTTCGAGTAGTTTTGTTTGGATAGGACAGGCGTTTGAATCGAAGTACCGAACCAATTGGTGACAACTTAATTTCGTTGTAGTTAGAACATCAATCATTATTCAGATTCTGCACTTTCTGGCAAGAAAGGCGAAAAAGTAGTACAAGGTACCGCTTGGTAGTACAAGGAGCCCAAAAGTAGTACAAGTCCATCCTAAGTAGGTTAGTTACTCCAATAAGGGTCACATCATGAAAGATATTAGATTACTCACCAAATCTGAGTATATGTTGCGGTTCTGTGATGCATTGTTTCTCATAAGAATATAAACTTCAGTTAAGCTTCTAGAGGCCATCCTGTAAAACGTTGAACCTATCACAAATAGGTAATAATGTTTCAATAATCAGTACAAACTACTCATCCTATAGTTAGTTAATTCACCTATTTGCTTACTGGGATTATCACAATTCAATATTTTTAATATGCAACGTGATATATTATATGCCAATTGTATTCAGTTGTCAACTGTCTGACAGTTACTGTCATGATCTCCTGCCCTATATGGTAATAAAATTGATTACTACGATAACGATTACAAACAACATTATTCCACTTCACCATTTCTATTTAATGGCAAAAATGAAGTGGAATAATCTGTCGCATCGAAAAAACCCAAATGAAAGGAGTTCAGTGATAGCTACGTAGCTATTCGTCGCACACATCAATTTTTTCCATTCCTAAAATATTTTCGAAGAAAACGGTCAAAACGTACTTTCACAGTGGGAATGTGGAGAATAAAACGAATAAGAATTTCTTGGTAGTTCAAATATGTAGTGTAACCGTCACTTACGCCACTGCCGCTCTTATCATCCTTTGTTCGGCAATATGGACTTCAATTATCTATCCACGATGAGAAGAAGTTGTGAACAAACCAATTTGAAAACCAACCAATATACGTTGGTTGAATGATACGTTATCGTTCTCTCTAAAGCGGTAAGTTTGGCAGTTGTTTATTCGTTTCAAAGGAAAACTCAGGAAGCTACACGACTCTTGATTCAAGAATTGTTCTTGTGAAAGGTTTTCTTCTAAGATCTGAGTAAGTGATTGTTGGATATTCAAGTTCGTGGTGTCTTGTTTAGAATTAATTGGTACCTACATAAGTAAGAATGAATGTATATGGTTCAGGTATCGTATTCATTAATAAACAATGCTAAACCGATCTAGAAAAACAACATTCAACACCTTGAAATATGTTTGCTTTTTCAAGATGGCCCATTCTTCAGAAAGCTTGAAGTAGCATATCGATTAAGTTTACCCAAACATGGATCCGCCTTTGAAAGTTTTTAATTTTTTTTGTAGATTTTCTCCGTTCTAACTCTAAGTTGGCCGACTTCATCTGGCAGATATCGTTTAGGGCCCCTGTGCGTTATCAACTTTTTCTAGGCTACTATCTAGTCGCCTTGAGGATGTTAAAATAAATCTCGCAGCCCAGAGCATTAGCAATTTTTTAATCACGGCAACAAAAACAGTTGTCATGGGTCACTTCGATTTTATCATTTAAATGATTAACAGGAGTACAATCCAATTCTTGGAGACCATACCGATCCGACAGTACCCCCCCCCCCCCCCCCCCCATCGCTCAACACTCCTTCAACTAACCTTCGGGTGGGCTCCTTCCGCCCTTTGTTATTCCGGTATCACCACTTTTCCGTCTGCCCAAGGGGGTCATTCGTGTACCTGCCACCTTGGTTAGCACTAGCCTCTCTGGTAAGTTCCAAACTTCATGCTACATTACCTCAATATCTGAAGGGAAGGAGGTGGGGGGAAATCAGCTGACTGCTTTCTGTCACCCCTCTGCACTCATCTAACGCTTTCCCGCCGTCTCCAGGCCCCACACTCCCACTGGATTTCCTCCTGTGACCCCCCTTTTTCACACGTTCTTCAATGAACTGCACGCCAATGTTTTATTTTAATTTATCTTTATATGAATTTCATTTTCAGGCCTGAGATATACCTAGATATTACGGTACCTGGTGGTACATGAAGGGGTTACGTAGCAATACAGAGATAGAATTTTTTTCTAACCACAATGAAGTAAACCCTTATTGTAAAATTGTGAAATTTCCTTCCTTTTTTTTTTTTTAATAGAAATTAACTTGATTGATTTCCAAGTGGGTTTCAACTTTCTGTCTCATAACGTTTCATACAATAATATTATTATGATCTTAACAAAAACTGAAGCATCAAGCTATGGAAAAATAAGTTGGTGGGGCGTGATTTTATAGAATTTTCGAGTAAATCACTGGGGTTTATTATTCAATTGGCTTTTGCTCATGATTTGAATTTATACTAAGCTTTGGAGTGTGCATGTTCCACAGGTGATAGAGCGATTATTGAATTTCAGGAGGCACACAAATATGATCAACTGATCAATCCAAATAGGTATTTTGGTTGAGAACAGATTTACGTGCTCTATGCATATCTCCTGAAATTCAATAATCGCTCTATCAGCTGTGAAAAATGCACACTCCAAAGCTTAGTATAAATTCAAATCATGAACGCAAGCCAATTGAATAATAAACCCCAGTGAAATAATTTGCAGCGTTTTTTATGGTTATCAGAATGGTTCAACCCGTGTATTGGCTACAAAGCCTTTCACGAGTTCACTCCAGGATCCAACATTAGTACATCACTACGTCACTAGGTTACTGATATCAACACAAAAACAATAACAAACCAAAATAACGCAAATGTTGGCACCGTAAATCGGCCCATACATCGGGAATGATTTGACCTACGGACCTGGGGAGGGGCTCATTCAATTCCTCGTGGAGTGTTCTTCAAAAAGAGTACAAATTTAGGCCGCCTTGACTTTTTTTTGAGGTTTTTAGGGATTCTACAAAACTTTGACAACCCTTAAAGGGCACTTTGTGAGAGAGCTGGCTCAAGAATTGGGGCGTCACCAAACCAACATGGATTTTTCCTGAAAATTTCTGATTTTTTGCTTCAGCCGGTTGGGAGAAATCGTGCGTATGGCGGACTAACGGTAACAAGTACAAGCACACAAGTACTTGTACTTACAGTCCCAAGTACACAAGTACTTTGTACTTACAGTCCCAAGTACACCAGTACTTGTACTTACAGTCCCAATCACACAAGTACTTGTACTTACAGTCCCAAGTACAAAAGTACTTGTACTTACACTTTTCGAGTACAAGTACAAAAGTACTTGTACTTGCAGTTTTCGAGTACAAGTACAAAAGTACTTGTACTTACACTTTGAAGTACAAGTACAAAAGTACTTGTACTTACACTTTTCAAGTACACAAGTACACTTGTACTTACAGTCCCAAGTACAAGTACAAAAGTACTTGTACTTACACTTTTCGAGTACAAGTACAAAAGTACTTGTACTTACACTTTTCGAGTACAAGTACCAAGTACAAGTACAAAAGTACTTGTACTTACACTTTTCGAGTACAAGTACAAAAGTACTTGCACGTACACTTTTCAAGTACAAGTACACAAGTACACTTACACTTTTCGAGTACAAGTACAAAAGTACTTGTACTTACAGTCCCAAGTACAAGTACAAAAGTACTTGTACTTGCAGTCCCAAGTACAAGTACAAAAGTACTTGTACTTAGTACAAGTACAAAAGTACTTGTACTTACACTTTTCGAGTACAAGTACAAAGGTACTTGTACTTTCACTTTTCGAGTACAAGTACACAGGTACTTGTACTTACACTTTTCGAGTACAAGTACAAATGTACTTGTACTTACACTTTTCGAGCACATGTACAAAAGTACTTGTACTTACACTTTTCGAGTACAAGTACAAAAGTACTTGTACTTACACTTTTCGAGTACAAGTACAAAAGTACTTGTACTTACACTTTTCGAGTACAAGTACAAAAGTACTTGTACTTACACTTTTCGAGTACAAGTACAAAAGTACTTGTACTTACACTTTCGAGTACAAGTACACAAGTACTTGTACTTACACTTTTCTAGTACAAGTACTTGTACTTACACTTTTCTAGTACAAGTACTTGTACTTACACTTTTCGAGTACAAGTACTTGTACTTGTACTTACTTTTCGAGTACAAGTACAAAAGTACTTGTCCTGACACTTTGCGAGTACAAGTACAAAAGTACTTGTACTTACACTTTTCAGTACAAAAGTACAACTTACAGTACAAGTACAAAAGTACTTGTACTTACACTTTTCGAGTACAAGTACAAAAGTACTTGTACTTACACTTTTCGACAAGTACAAAAGTACTTGTACTTACACTTTTCGAGTACAAGTACACAAGTACTTGTACTTACACTTTTCGAGTACAATTACACAAGTACTTGTACTTACAGTCCCAAGTACTTGTACTTACAGTCCCAAGTACTTGTACTTACAGTCCCAAGTACTTGTACTTACAGTCCCAAGTACTTGTACTTACAGTCCCAAGTACAAGTACAAAAGTACTTGTACTTACAGTACAAGCCCAAGTACAAGTACAAAAGTACTTGTACTTACACTTTTCGAGTACAAGTACAAAAGTACTTGTACTTACACTTTTCGAGTACAAGTACAAAAGTACTTGTACTTACACTTTTCGAGTACAAGTACAAAAGTACTTGTACTTACACTTTTCGAGTACAAGTACAAAAGTACTTGTACTTACACTTTTCGAGTACAAGTACAAAAGTACTTGTACTTACACTTTTCAAGTACAAGTACAAAAGTACTTGTACTTACACTTTTCAAGTACAAGTACACAAGTACTTGTACTTACACTTTTCGAGTACAAGTACACAAGTACTTGTACTTACACTTTTCGAGTACAAGTACAAAAGTACTTGTACTTACACTTTTCGAGTACAAGTACAAAAGTACTTGTACTTACACAAAAGTACTTGTACTTACACTTTTCGAGTACAAGTACAAAAGTACTTGTACTTACACTTTTCGAGTACAAGTACAAAAGTACTTGTACTTACACTTTTCGAGTACAAGTACAAAAGTACTTGTACTTACACTTTTCGAGTACAAGTACAAAAGTACTTGTACTTACGCTTTTCGAGTACAAGTACAAAAGTACTTGTACTTACACTTTTCGAGTACAAGTACAAGTACTTGTACTTACACTTTTCGAGTACAAGTACAAAAGTACTTGTACTTACACTTTTCGAGTACAAGTACAAAAGTACTTGTACTTACACTTTTCGAGTACAAGTACAAAAGTACTTGTACTTACACTTTTCGAGTACAAGTACAAAAGTACTTGTACTTACACTTTTCGAGTACAAGTACAAAAGTACTTGTACTTACACTTTTCGAGTACAAGTACACAAGTACTTGTACTTACACTTTTCAAGTACACAGTACTTGTACTTACACTTTTCGAGTACAAGTACACAAGTACTTGTACTTACACTTTTCGAGTACAAGTACACAAGTACTTGTACTTACACTCTTCACGTACAAGTACTTGTACTTACACTTTTCGAGTACAAGTACACAAGTACTTGTACTTACACTTTTACAAGTACAAGTACTTGTACTACTTGTACTTACAAAAGTTTGTACTTACCAAGTACAAGTACACAAGTACTTGTACTTACCGTTTCCAAATACAAGTACATGGTACTTGTACTTACAGTCCCAAGTACAAGTGCTCGTACTTACGGGCCCAAGTACAAGTACACAAGTACTTGTACTCACAGTCCCAAGTACAAGTACACAAGTACTTGAACTGACAGTTCCAAGTACAAGTACACAAGTACTTGTACTTACAGTTCCAAGTACAAGTACACAAGTACTTGTACTGACAGTTAAGTACAAGTACACAAGTACTTGTAGTAGTAGTCCTCATACCACCGTTTCTGAAGTTTCTAAATAAAAAACATCCAACCTGTATAAGAAAAAGTACCGTAGACTTAATTTAATGATTACCTATCTGTGGAATAGTGAATCCAGGAAGAAGGGTTGTCTGATGAGGGGTTACTTAATAAACCGTTGTGTAGTAATTTACTGCCTTCTTTCTTGAACTTTGATCTGTTTCATCTAATGTACTTCTAGTCTCCTCATAAATGATTTTGCAGGTCATGAAGAGAAGGAGTAGGTTGGGGAGAATGTCCCGAGCTGTACCAGATTTTCATCAGTCAGAAGAAAATCCTCTACAGTTTAGCAGATTGGAAAGGTAGGAAATTACATTGAAAAATACAGATAGCCAATCATTTCCACCTGCTGAAGCAGATTGGTGAATAATCGTTGTTTTCACTATTTTCATGCCATTTTTGTCTAACCAACCTCTTTTGCGCATTAAATCTGTGATGGATATGGTTAGTTGGCCCTTCTTGATTCTTGTATCCGTCGCCTTGGGAGATAATTCAGACGCCTCCAAGCGTCTGGGTCATCCTCTGAGCATGGTGGAACATCAAACCGTATTCAGCTCAATGCTATATTCAGCGCAACTATGTTATTCGATCACCTCAGAAATTTCAGAAATGAACATTTTGTAACGTTACTTACGGTAATGTAAAGTTTGCCAGAAAGCTCAGGTTTCCAACCGTATCCTCAACTTTGAATTTACTCAGGCCAGTGTGGGGGAAAATACCGTTTCCCCGTTGGAAAACGTGTTTTTACGTGAAAGTAAGGATTCTGGGAAGTTGGGCGAAAAATGACTACCCAAACAGGCCCAAACATGGTCTCTCACAGCTGCCCCTAGGTCCAACTTCCATATTGAAAGCATTATGTGGTTTGCTCCTGGTTACGTCTTGTAAACGCACACTTATTGACTGCCGTTGTCTTCGACGAATTATTCCTGCAAATCTTGGCTATAATCCCACTTCTGATTTGGGGGAGAGCTGGTGGTAGGGGAACCCTTCTCCAGATGCATACTCTAGGCTTACTCTATTATATATAATGATATTAAGTTAATGTTGAATATGTTTATGTTTTTAAAATTATTTCTATTTTGTCTAACGTACGAATTTTGTTCCAACAGAAATCGTGAAACTCCGGTTCAGCTCAAGAAAGAGAAAATAAGCCCTTTTTACACTCCTTCACACAATGGGTCACTTTCTGATATCTCGTCAAGGTTCGTTATTCAGTCGATTTTCCTCATAAGTCACAAGGAATAGCAGGACAAAAGTCTTGTTGTGTGTGACATCTAGGTTTCTCATATTGTAACATGAATGTATAGATCATTGAAATGAATTCAATTGATCATCGATTGAATTTAAATCATCCTATAGACCTCCAGGGTGAGTCAATCCACAGTGTAGGACTATCTAAAGCAAGTGCCATCATGATACGGGGGTATTGAAACTGACATGAAATTATGTAAGCTGTTTTTCTCCAAGTGCCCTCAAACGTTGAGCGAGATTAGACCACTAGATTCGTGAAAATTATGCTTGCTAGATTTCACGTTGGCACATGCACACCAGCTACTAGAAGTACTAGATTTGTTCCAACAATGGGCCCACCATCAAACAGTCCTGTAGATTATTGCTCACAGTCATTAATTGTGGACAACTGTTTGTTTGCTGAAGCGAATGCCATCTCACCAGTATTCACAATTGTCCAGGTTTCCAAATCCACTTCAGCTGTGGAGGAGTTAATAGGTGGTCATACACAAGCGGTTTTTTTTACAGGCCAGTTTTTTGGGGGGGGGATAACCACAGGCCTCGCGTGCACATCATTGGTGGACGACAGTCTACCGTACTGGATCACAGGTTTCAGAAAATGAAGGTCTCACCTGCTGAGCACCATTAACGATCAGGATTAAGGAACAGGTTTTCGATATTATGTCATTAAAACTGTCATAACTCCCTCAATTTTAGAGATAGCTCAAATTTGATGACACCGTTGGAAAAAACGTTAAATTTTCTATCTATTTGATGTCAATTTTTGTTGTATTGCCGCGCGAAATGGCTGTTATGTAAAAATCATGAAATCGCCTGTTTTTCATCTCGCCTAGCAACCCCATTAATGCTTGACGCTTTGTGCAGACCTGGTAAAACGCTTTCCTATTAGGATCAGTTACTGCAAAATGGTATTTGTGATGAAAACTCCACTGCCATGCTCCTGATATCTTCTATCTTACTCAGTTTTAATTGAAACGTTTGTTTGAGGTTTATTTTGCTGATCTGCAGCATCATAATCTGTCTGTAAAAATATAAAAGTCGTATTGTTGATTCGCCGTTTTCTCTTCAACAGAGTCACGGAAGGTTGGAGTGTTTTTAAGAACAACAATGTTCCTCCTATGAAGTCACCGAATGCTGAAATGGGAAGGTAAGAACAACGGCAGGTAAAATATTCTTCGTTTACCGAACAAACATGTGGTTGTTAGGACGTCGGATTTTGGAGGACAAATAATTATGTATCTCGATCCAGCACAAATACAAAGCTTCCCTACCTCTGGTATTGAGAAAGTCGTGGATTAATTAATCTTTGGGCACAATCCATAAATAGGAATTGTGTGTGAGTGGGCTGGGACGTTAAGTGAAGTATTACGAGGAATCATACACACCACGTGATTCTTAGCAGTTCGAATCACAGGTGCTGTGATTTGAAGTTGCACTGGGTATCCCTCCCAAACTCACACTCAACGCAATTCATAATTGCAGTACAAAATGGGTGTTCAGTTGAGGGTCACTATCATCTGAAGATGCAATGACCTGAGTGATGCCGGGAGGTAACTTAAGTGCATGTAGGTACCTGTTCTCCCTTTTGAGAGATGGGAGAAACCCCTGGTCATTGGAACCACTTTAATCTATTGTCAACTCAGAACCACCAAGTGAAGGAGGTTCCCAGGCGTTTCCTCAGCAATATGGGTGGATGTTATCGTACACTTTCCAAAATACTGGAATCTTTTCACACGGTATGTTTTATGCTGTTTCCGTCTCTTTAAAACAAAGCTGGCATTCTACTGTACCTCCCTTACCCATTTTGTTAGGGTGGTACCTTAAGAGACAGTGGCCACCGAGGAGTCCTACAAGTTTGCAAAGGCCTTTGGTGACTTAGTGACAATAGGACACTTGAGAGTTTCCTTGAGATGGTTAAGAACTGCTTGGCTTCCCTATGCTTGGGACTATTGTGCCAGTATGTTATCTTTCCATTTCTGGACTTGTTGAGTTGACACCTAGTTGAGGTTCAGGTCTGATTGGGTTTAACTCTGATCCCTTTTCGGCTTGGCAATCAGCTTCTTCGTTGCCCTCTATTTACCCATGACCTGGTACCCAGAGCAAAGTCAGTTTATTGCTGAATTTTAATCTAGAGGGAGCTGAGGCAACTCCAGGGCAGCTTTGAGGTTAGAGAGAAGGCAGCGATAGCCTTCACTGCTGTCTGACAGTATAAAAATGTTTTTTTTTCTGGCAATCTCTCGTCCACACAATTCAATTGCATAGGTTTCTGCCTGATAAGTGGTGGCCGCATACCCAAGAGGTTTGTATAGGGTGAAATTGAGGCCCTTGATCCCCAATGCTGCTGCATTCATTGCAGACCCATCCGTGTAGTACACTAGTGAACTTCATTAGGCACCCATCTATCAACACCAACGCTGTATTTTCTTCATTATATTCGAATACAACCCTTGTTTAGTTGAGTTCTCCCGTTTCCCAACGTTCCTCTAATTTTTTTTTCTTCAGGCAAGCGAATGTAGGTGAACAAACTGGACATACTATTCGTCTGAACAGGCTAAAGAAAAATGAGCCGCTTTGTCAATTGAGGTAAGAAAGGATTTCCATTGTGTGATTAAATGAAGACTGTAACTGTAGCACAAGTATCAATATTATTTTGCTTAATTGTTTTCCATAATGAACCTTTGTAATCGACCAAGAAAATACATTTTAACCTCTTCTCGAAATTTGTTGTTTGGGTGATTTCAAAATTTCTGTACAATGTTGATCCATAAAAGTTTTCTCCAATAGTTGAAAACCCTCTTTTTGGGTGTGCATACAGATTTTTTACGATGTCTTCAGTAATTGTGTCAAGTGGGCACACATGATCTTTAATTTTGGAGATATTGATCAAAAACTAAAATTGAAATCTAGGGAGTGAGTAGAAAGGGAAAATATCAATGAACGAGTTTTTGTCATTTTATGAACAAAGGCAACCTATACTGTTATGAACTTGGTTAAAGTGTTTTTACTTCAGTTGGTAACAAAGTTTGTATTGCTTCACTAATCTTTTGAAGTGGGCACACATAATCCCCATTAGTTTTGGAGATATTGATGAAAATTTGAATTTTAAATCTAGGTAGTGAGAAAAAATACATTTCTCTTATAGATTTCTGTGAGGAAGGTGGTGTTGGGGGAGTAAGAGGTTGCTTTCACAAAAACTCTGAACAATTGCACGGAAAGAATTGAAAATTGAATACTCCTTGATCTTGACATTCCCTGGGCATTCCAAAAAAAATCTCATTTGGCTAGGGAGTGAAGTTTTGGGTGATTGGTTTATAAATGAACCACTTCCTTTTTTCTAATTATTCAACCAGGTCATATTGTTGTTGATTGAAAGCACTGTACAATTACACATGTGTCTTGGCCGAAATACTTTTCACTGAACCCATACACTCTAGGAAGTGAGAGTGTATAAAAATACTTTACACTTGACATCTTGAGAAGTACAGAGGTAGGTGTCCATGATGAACTAGTGTTGTCCCTGCTTTGGTCCCCTCACGATTCTCTTCAGAACAACTTTATCAGGTTTAAACAAAAAATTAGGAAGTGAGAAAAGAGGGTCGGACACAACTTTTTATTGACTAGCATTGGACTGAGAAGCTTGGATTTGAAATGTGTGTGTGTTGGGGATGTAAGCACACATAAAATCCTTTTAATTAAGGGCGAGTATTAGGGAAATGGAGGTTCCATTTTTGTTGGGACATTCTAGGGAGTGAAAAAATGCTGCTCATAAATAATGAAAACACTGCAATGTAGCGTGTATCTTACGATGAAAATAATTTCAGAGTTACACACATCTAAACGTACTCTACAACCCTTAAAAAAGTTTCCTACATTAAGTACTTCTTTAGTCATACATCTGGGACAATGTACAAAAATTTTGAAATCGCCTGTTTATGTTCGATATTCGTAAAATCCGAAAATCGACTTTTGGAGTAACCCCCAAATGCGTTGAACAGTCTATTTCAGGGCGGGTCACCCTGCCGAATCGACTATTCTAGGTAATCCCTCCTGGACTTGCCGTTTGGGGATGTAAGCACACATAAAATCCATGAGGATTCACGGTCAGATGCAATAAATCGATATTTCTGTTCATATATTTTGTTAAGTTGCATCTCAAAACAGACAGGATGAACTGACACTATCTCTGAAGAAGACAGTTTACTTTGTATAAAGAGAGAAACTGTATGGTTTTGATCCTCTATTTTTCTGAAAGGAATTCCTGAGAAAATAAGGAAAATAGGAGTCAGCCATCTGAATTTGCGCCCAGAAAATTAAACGAATATGACGGCGTTTGAAATAGATGGAGGAGTTGGGCCGGAGAATATCACGTATTTTTGCAGGAAGTGCTACCAAGCAAACAGAATCGAAGAGCGTTGTTGGAAGTGTTATCAGTTTGAATAACATTAAATTGCCATGCACATTGGATTCAGCCATGTATCCTTCTGATAAGGCATTAAACTGTGATTATCGTGTATTATTTTTTTGTCGTAAAAAGTAATGATTTCTATAAATTCATCATAGCTGTTGAACATCTTGGCACTGCAGTGATAGATTCATGCAACCGTGTCGTCCGTAAAGGTGTAGAGTCTCATGATCGGAGCCCCCACTGATTCAAACTGTGCGTTTCGTTGCCTCGTGAAATATCCTATTAATTTTTCGCTTGTTGGTATTGGAGGCTGTGGAAGTTACTTATTAGGTATCTTATAGAATGGTCGGGTAGAACTCAAAATCGATCATTCATGCGAATTCCCTTACAGAAGGGATACATTTGAGATCAACGTGTATCAATATATTGCTAGCTTGCTGGCGAAAGGAATTAAGCCCTTTTTTGGGTTTTTGAGGTTCCTGCTGTATTTTTGTCATCTCTCTTCATTGAGACAGTCAATTTTAGTGTCAGGTCGAAGAAAAACCCAGAAAAGAGTTACCGGTAGCACCAAGTCACAAAACACTTGAATTTTGACAGGAAAAAGAACACATTCAACAAGAAAGAACGTGACTCGGAGAGTAAAGGACTTATGCTTTTCTCCTGTCAGAAGTGTAATTTTCTTGTCTTTGACTTTTATTTGTATTAGTGTGTTAACTACCCTATCCATTAATGCTTTAATTGCTTTATTAGTTACCTGCAATACATCTTATTGTGCACCTTCATGGAATGTTATGCCGAGTTGATTGAAATGTATCCAAGACAGGTAAAATTGCATCCTGAGTGGTTGTAATGTTCACTGTTTCAGGTAAAAATGTTGAGTAATCTAAAGACAATGTATGGAAACAGAAACTTATGAACTTCTAGGTTGAAGTTAGCACTTTCATTTATAGCTGACGATATCTAACTGCGTTCGTTGAAGCTGATATGTTATTGAATGTGTATGCCCTCCTGTTAAAATTGTTTAAAGATTCTCTAACTTAATCCAATTTCGTTTTCCATTCCCAGGAATGTCGGCTATCCAAATCTTTTTACCACAAAAAACCACGTATTCATGGGTGCCAAGGCGCAAAACAAAGCTTTGCCCCCCAGAAGATCGTTGCTTTCTGATCAGAAGAGGTTAGTATGCAAATCAAGAAGGCTCGCGACATAATTGTGTACTGTATCCTTACACATTAATAATAAATATAACATTAGTGATTATTCTTCAAACTGTTGTGATAACAGATCTGAACCGATACGACGAAATAATTTGGAGCACCAAGATTTAAGAGCTGTCAGTCCTCCATGGTCAAACCTCTCGGATTTCAATTTTTTGACTCCACACCCAGCAACTCCAGGTATAATCCATGTTGTTGTGACACATTCAAAAGTCTCTGAAGGGTTGTTTAAATTGTTTAAATCTGCGATTTGTTTCTCCGCAGTTGCAAGCCCGCCCAAGAGTCCAAAATTGGCACAGTTCGACACAACAGTAGGTGTGACGGTCTTAGAATCTTCAGTCGTTGATGGAAAGGGTGATGTCCCTCAGGACAAACTGGAAGAACGTTTCGATAAAATGAAAAGTGTTGTTGACCAAGTTAGTAGAAGACAAATATTTATATTTTTACTCTTTGTATGTTCGTAATCAGTGGCTGTTCAAATACGATGTTATTCTTGGTGTCTTTCAGCATTTCTAGTAAATGGAATTAATTCCCCCCTCCCACGTTTTTCACATCTCCCTAGTCTATGGGTATAGATAGCGGAAGCTTTGTTTTCACTTTCGGGAGATTAGAAGGTTTTTATGCATGATCTGTGCGTTAATGGGCGTTAAAAAGATGAAGGAAATGAAAATTGGCCTAGCAATATCAAGAGAGAGATCAAATCTAGCAGACCGTAGTGATAACCTGCCCCCTACCTTGCAGATTTCAGAAGCGATGCCTGGGCTTCACAGAACTGTTCGATGGAGCAGGCAGAGTCCCTTAACGTTCAGGTGTTCCCTTGTTCTCTTCTCCAAAGCTATCATTATTTGTTGTTGTTTTTTGTTGTTTAGTGCAAATTGTAAGCAAATTGGCAACAGAGTTACCGAACGAATTGATTGCAATGATGATTGACTTGTGCAGAGTACATAAGGTGGTTCACCAACTTCATTTGCCTAAACTTTCTCCTTTCTGAAACCCATGACGTTTCCCATACTTGTGTTTTTATTATTATTATTTTATTCTATTTTTTGCTTAGCCGTTCCAACCATAACCATATGTAATGGCAAAAATACCTGCCACGAAAACGGCTAATTTACGTTTGTTATTACGGAAGTCACTAACTCCAAGGCGTCAACTTACAGAACAAAAGCTGCAAATCTGCCACAGATCTTTAAAAAATTTCGGAGCTGACCGATGACTTGTATTTGCCATATGAACGTCAGTGATATACCTGAATGTGCCAGATTTCCTCCCACTAATGAACAGATCACATCGGGCACACATCAGTTGACAGATCAGCTGATATTTTTTCATAATAAGGGGCGAAGACCGAACTTTCTAGGTCGTTAGCAATATCTGTCAGATGAGATCAGCCAACTGAACCTTCCGCAGATGTCTGACCATGTATGGCTGGCTAATGTGCATACTCGTCAGTAACATCTGTCATGTTTACTTCTTGCATTGTTGTATGAACGATTTCACTAAGCTAAGTGCCACCCCTAACTTGAAAAATATTCTATTTATCCTTCTCTAGGAAAACAATGGTGATCCTCAGTCTCTTGCTTTGAGTACTGTACTGGACAACGTGTCTTTGGGAGTCAACACTATCGAACTTCTTGACAAACCAAATATGACAAATTTGAGCAAAGCAAACTGGGGAACTAAGTATAAATCGGTAAGTGAATCTCTTGTTACTCAATCAGATCTTGTAGTATTTGCAACAACACACTCATCAGATTGTGTCAGGTCTCTTTGATTTTTTTCTTCATTGGGTAAATTTGACTAGGAACATTTGAGATGTGATTGTTTGAGAATATTTTATTATTTGATGAGAAAATGTGATTATTTCTTTATTTTTATTCGTATTTATATTCATATTTTTGGATTTATGAATTTAATCTCTGGTCATGATGTCTAATGATGAAAGAAAAGGAATGAACTGACACTAAGCGGCTCCCTTACTGTGGAGGGACCACAAATGGCCCATGAAATCGAAGACGTAGCTCAGTCACCACACTGCGCCTGTGTAACTGTTGGAAGGTTCCAGCAAAAACCAGTTTTTGCTCCACCCAAACTCTGATGAATTGAACACTGTTCATTCAAGTATGCGACAAGGAGGATGATGGAATGGGAGAGTTGCCCCTTCCAAGGGCTAAGGTGCTGTGCAAATTCAATGGGGCAGGTTGTGGCACTGGGTTGAGATATTCTAGATATTTGCACAACCCTGTTGACGATATCCACTAATCAATTATCCTATCACCCATGAGACATGCACAACTTCCATTAATTCCCGTCTGCTCACAAATTCTCAAATTACTGTGATACAGTGGGCTAAATAAACGCTGGTCATTCGCATCCTCATATTGCAAAGCTGGATTCACGGGTAATCCAATTCAATCAATCATTAAAACTATCAAATCAATTCAACAATTGACAAACAGTTCGTATTCCTCTCAACAATCAAAACTTAAAATTTTTGAACTCCAACAACAACATTAATATCAAAAACACCTGCTTGTTTGTTTGTTTACCTCACTATTTTTCACTTATCCATTTCTTCAAGTAATATCCATGTTTCCCTTCTCTAGCCTCTGTTGACATTGACTGAGGAGCCAGAAATTTCTTTGACTGATAAGGAGAATCTACCCCCCAGTCACGGAGCGGCCGATTTTCTGGCATCACCCTCAAACGAAACAGTCGTACTTACACCACGAACCTTGACTTTTCAGCAGTGTGAACGGTTCAAAAAGGTTAATCAGTTTTTTCTTTCTCTATTTACTCTTTTTTCTTTCTTTATTTATTTCAGTGTTATATTTTTAAATGAAAATAGATTCCATAGAGAGATAATATCCATTCTTCATGGGAAGAAATCCCACTCTTATTTATTATTATTATTTATTAGTATTGCACTCTATTTTTGTAGAACATTTGCATTGCTTTAGTGGTAGCGTTTGTTTGTTCACCCCTTAACTCAAGATAGCTGTTATCTAATATATTTGCTGTGATTGATAGACGAATTCAAAGATCTGGTTACAAACTCAGACGTTAAAATCTCTGAATAACAGGAGTTTTTGCAAAAAATTTGAATCTCCCGTTTCAAGATTATCTTGAATATAATTTACCTAATACTTACAATTATTTTAATTTTCCAGTTTCAAGATCAGTTGATGGAAATAAATTCTAAGATAGAAGCAGTCGAGGAAAAGAGATTGAAAGTAGAAGAAGAGAGAAAATTCTTGGATGGTGAACGAAAGAGGGTTTCTGACCAAATTTCTAATTTTCTGGAAAACTGTGATATCCTGCAAGTTCAGAAGCGTCGTAAAGTCGCCTCGAATTCTGTCAAAACTTCCAAACTTCTCAGTGAAGGTTAGTGCAAAGTGTTTGAGGGGATAGTCGTAATTTAAACCATCGATCTAACCTGCCGTTGGTGTAATTATTATTAATGAATTGAATGTACTTGTACATTTCCAAATAGTAAATGATAATAGGTTGACCAATCTTTATGATCAAACTGGGCTGGAAAAAAAATAAAATAAATGTTTTCCAATTGACCACACTAATATAGCCGTTCACATTCATGAAGCAACAGATTGCAAGGGGAAACTTTAGATCAAAACAAAACTCAACAAAATGAAAATGGAGAGGATGCACAGGATTACCTAATGCCAGGATTTGGGGGATCAGGTTAGATGGACAAGGGAGGGAGGAATGAAAGGAAGTGGCCCTGTAGAATGACCACCAGTTTAAGTAAGAGCCCTGGATGATGCAAATAGTGACACCACAAAGACAAGACCAGACAAGACCACACCACCCCCACCACCACCTGACAAGATGCTCAGCTCGATTAACTCTGTGGTACTTTTCCTGCACCACACTCCACACCATGACAGGTTGAAGCCATTAGCTTGATGTTATTCGACGCCACTGCTTTTAGCTCAGATACCACTTACTACAGGTAATTTCTGCCATATCTACTTTTCTTAACGCTCTCGAGGTCTGCTCCATGTCCACCCTGACACTGACAACTTGGACATTTAGGATTATGGCAGACCTATGGTAACGATATCTGGCTTCTTGCTCTGGTCATTTGGCATGTGATACAGTCTCTCTCTTTCCCGTCCCATCCAGTGGAAGTGGAATGCACCTGATATCTGCTTGGCAACTGCATCATGACAGAGAATGCGCTCACTAGTTGTTTGTGGACACTGCTGCTCTACTTGATGCAGGTTCTTATCTTTAGCCTGACGGACATTCCAGAAGGTATTTCTGTCCCACAACTACCTGTGGAACACCCCACTGTGGTGGCAAGTGTAGCCACCTGGATGGCATGAAAATGTTGGTAGTCACAGTTCCCAATGCCTTCTGAAGCCCTCTCCACCCATTGAGAGGAAATTGGAGATTCAGAGCTCTCAGAAAACTCAGCAGATGAGCTGGATTTTGGAGGAGTTACAGTTGCTCAGATGCACCACAGCTGCTGCCAGACAAGATCAAGGTCAGTAGCAGTGCCGACAACCTCCCAACTAGAGCCCCTAAGGGCTAGCAGGCGGTGTCAGTGTAGACAAGGGATACTGATTGAGAGGGAGACAATATTGAGCCCACCAGCGCCTTTGACCTGTGCATGTAGGTACACATACAATTAATTAATACACAGATTAAGTCTCAGAATGGTCTTAACAATGGGAAACAGATTTGTATGCACTTCTTTTTTCTCCTGTTTGGGTTGACCCACACCACTCCAGATCAATTTTAATAGTCGTTCCTCTACTGACGAAGCCTTGCTTCAGAGAGACATCTGGAAAGTTAAAAATATGTGATGGTCTAGGGGTTAGAAAGAAGCCCCTTTGTAGGGAACCTAGTCAACATTTTTATATACAATCATTTCTACGTTATTGAAGCAATTTCTGCTCAAAATGCATTCTGTACTCATTCACAATTTGTTTTCTTATTTTGCAGATTCATTTGCCTCCTGCTCATTCACTCCTAAGACCCTTCGTAAAAACCTGAATCAACAGTTCAATTCAATTTTTGGATCGTAGCTATTATTGGAGGCATAATTATTATAAGATATAAAGTACTATGGAACTATAAATATTAGTATAAGTGTGTTTTTTTACTTTTTATTTGCCATTAATGGTTATTATTTTGCAGCCACATTAATATTACAAGATGATGTACGATGTATAAACCAACATTGTGTTATTCATAAGTTTTAAACAAGATTTTTCACAAATAAATGAATTATTTTGAAATGTTACATTGATGTAGATAACATATTCCTCAATATTTTTGGTTTCCAATGAAGGGTATGCAGTTAAACGATTGGCAAATTAAATTAATAATAATAATAGTGTCAGATGAAATGGTTCTTTCATTATAAAGTAAAAGACAATCCATTATTATATATTCAAGTTCCAGATGTCTGATTCACAAAATCTGCATTGCGGTAGTACATCTAGTTGTATTTGGTTCAAATATGCCTCCCAAACTTCATGAGTTGTTCGCAGCCAAATCATGGTTCTGCACAACGATTTATGGACGAACCACCCAACGTACTCTTGGGAATTATTTGATGAACATTCTTGTAGTACGATGTTGTTCGAGCTTTTATATTCGTTACCACACTTTCTTCAAACTTTTACTTTAATGGTTGGGTAGAAATCAGATACTGGCAGTCCAGGAAGAAGACAATTTCTATTAACCGCTCCTAGTTTCAGCCGACTGATCAGCTCTCTTGATCCCATATACCAATATGTCCTTTAATCCATAGGAACTAAAGGAGATTGCCTCTATTTTGGCTCTTGCTGTCGTATGCTAGAATGTGGGTGGTCGCAACGTTGTCAGCTCTTTTAAAAGATGAACTGCCTATCGACTGTAAGTAGCAGAGAGAGGTGTTTTCGTACGCCTTTTAGAGGGTAATTGAGCTCTATTAAAGAAGTTCTCGAGAATAGTGAAATTCGAGTCAATAAAAAACGTATATGAGTCCGTGATTCAAGTGAAAACAGAGGATATTGGCAAACCAATAAACCTGGGTTCCCACTTGTATATCTCCCAAACTGATCGATACCTTGAACATATCAGCTAAAATTCGTAGAAATGTTCAGGTCTAGGGGGGGGGGGGCATTGCCCCCCTGGGAATCAGGATAGTATGCATACATTTTTGTCAGGTTTTAGTGTTTTGAAAAATTCAGTATGTCCAAAATTAATAAATATTGGCAATTCCACATAAACGCCGGGATAAGGTCACGTTAACGAAAAACATGACTACATAAATAACCAAACCCTAGTATTATTATAGCAAAAGACACAACGTAATTGACAGCAAAAAGAAGAATAAGCAAGACACTGTAAAGAAGTAAGGTAGACATCCATCTTATGGCCTACCTAATGTTTGAAGGACTGTAGCTCAGAAGCTATCAAATCCGGAAATCTAGTGAATCACAGGTTTCATTGTTAAAAAAATTTTAGGCCATATTTGGCACAAAATATGCACTCTGATTATAGGTTGGGCCAAGAAACGTTATTTAATTGAATTTCAAATACAAAATATCAAACCGAACTTGCAGAATTTATAACTGGGAAAGGGAGAATTAGATAATTTTCTGTGGGGTAGTTTTGGTGAACATCTTCGACAAAACATCAACGTACAAATTAAACAAGTAATTGAATATTAAGTCCTAAAAATTTATGATCTTGCCTTATGTGGCTAAGATAATAGGCCATAATAGGCAGACGTTAGTTCACAAACGGAATATCATGGAACGTCGGGAACCGAATACAGCTGTTTTTAAAATAGCAAGTCGGGAACTTACCTCAAGAATTCTAACAGTTGGAAATCACAGACATACTAGATGTGTTTGGTAGAGAAACCATGCTGATTCCCCTTTACTTGTTTTTTTGGTATCAGGCCGTATTAGGCAGGCCATAATTGGGCACCCTACCTTATAAGCAAGACATTGAAGAGCAAGTTACTGCTGGGTACAGCATAAGTCTTCCCTGACTGCATTCTGTTGAATGTATCTGCCCCCCTGGGAACGATCCGGAAAATTTGAACTGCAACGTCCATAGAATGGAGTCAGACTTACGTAAATCCACCGTGGGAGAACTCATCTTATCACCAATCAGAAAATAGTGATTCTCCTATCAAAAACCCAGAAAAGAAGAAGAAGAAGGACATTCCCGCTCCTTTTATCAAATGGTTATCATTCTTAAAAGTAATTCATTGTACAAATAGGTGTTAAAGTGGAATTGCTTTACGAATTACTTTGTGCAAACCGATTCTAATTACAGGGAAACTGTGAGGAGTACTTTATACTGGTTAGTACCAATTTGATAAATCATCTTCGTTATAGAAAGAGTTTATCGTGGCAAATATACCACGAGATAATTGTTTATGGACAATCGTCCAGACAATGAACTAAAATGTAATCCCGTTTACCCAATGAAGGGTTGGTTTGGAAAGATATTCGTATAAAGTAGAGAATAGTTAAGTAACTGTAACTATAGTAGAGAATATACGTCTCATCAGGTATTCTGCAATGACCCCAAAAATTCCATATAACCTGATCTAATAATGATATTTGTAGAACAAGTTCCGAATTTTGGTTTTATCTATGAGTTTCTAATAAGTTCCTTAAGTACTCAACTTCTAACACATAACAGAATAGACCCACAGTGTTGTACAAACTTCATATCATGTTCGCAACATGAACTAAATTATTAAGTGCGAGGAAATCTACTAATATCATTAACAAGACGCAAGTACTACTATCTCGTTGACACCAGATGATTCTGTTCATGTGGTAATAGAGTTGCATTCTTTCAGAGTTTTGGAATGACATGCTAATCCAGTTCGCTGATTTACGGGCAGAAAGCCTCGTTCTGATCCGATTTTGGATACAATTATTTTAGACATCACAAAATATAAACCTATTTCTTGCCCCGGGTGAAATACGGCCTGGTTACGTCCCTGCTTCCACATAATATTATTATTGAGTTTTGTGAGGCTGTCTTTCAAAATTACGTTTCCACAGTTATTGTCGTGGACGTATTCGTAAAATGAAGCTTCCAACAGACTTATTAAAATTTCCAAAATGTTTCCTCAATTTCAATCTCCTTTTAAAACATTGACCACTTTTTTCTTACTGTAAGCATTTCTGGTTACTTATGATTTCACCTTGTTCAAAAAATTGTGACAAGGAAGATTTATAAACAAGTATCTATTACTGACACGTCCATTTCTCTCATTCCCTTTGTTTTTTTCTTTTTCAGTGTTGATTTTCATTAGTGTTTCATAACTATGGATTACCCAGACCCCGATGAAGAATATGAGCTTATGCACGCTGATGAGTTGGAGTTAATGCATGAAATGGACGATGAAAATTTTGGTTTTCCTAGCAATGGCGATTCAAAACGAGTACCTAAAAGACAATTGAATTTTTCCAATAGCACCTCTGCTGCTCCACCTGAAAAACTCAACTCAGCAACAAAAACAACAAATGATGAGTATCCTTCGGATGATGACTTGCTAGTTTTACAGGACGTACCTATGTCCGACTCTACTCAACTAACGTGTGAAGCTAGCGGTGAGCAAAGATCCAATTCTGTTATCAATCGACAAGTTTCTGGTACTTCCAGAAATTCACCAACACCTATTGAGCTGATGTCAAGCACTACGTATTCTGAACCAAGCACACTCAACGATGACGATACGCTTCTCATCAGCAATAAAAGAAGGATGTCCGAGTTATTTGGTGACATAACCGACTTAGAAACGGAAAATTCCACTTTGACTAAAAGGCAGAAACTAGAGGAAGAGCTTGTTGTGAAAGAAGCTCGCCAGGAGCTCTTGATTAAGAAAATTGTAGAACAGCGAAGAAAACTGAATGAAGATAAATCTTCTCTTCGTATAAGCAATGAACAATATGCTGAAAAACTCAAAGATTGCATTTGCTATGGTTCTGTTCCTAAATGGCCTTTTATACCAGCTTGTGTTAAGGGTGAACGGGTTTATATAAGGTTGCATTCTGAAGAATCGGTCGAGAAAGACGTCAAAAATGTTCAGTGCAAGTCTCGAAACACAGGCCTACTTGGCATTCCATATAAGGCACTGCATGAGTTGGCTTTGGCAGAGCTAGGAAGAAAAATTGTTAAACCTAATCATGAGAAAAAACCTGTAGGAGGATCACATCTGGATAGTAAAAACCTATGGGTAGAAAAATATAAGCCCAAGGTATATCTGCAGTTGTTGAGTGACGAGGCAACTAACCGTTCTCTTCTATATTGGCTGAAATTGTGGGATAAAGTTGTTTTCAACAGAGAACCAAAAGTGCAGAAACATAAGTTCCCCGGACATGAAAATCGTGAACTGTTCGATGAGCAGGGTAGGCCAACTCAAAAAGTTGCTCTTCTTTGTGGGCCTCCTGGCCTTGGAAAGACCACTCTTGCGCACATGATAGCTAAGCAAGCTGGATACTGTCCTGTAGAAGTTAATGCCAGTGATGATAGGAGTGCTCAAGCCTTCAGGACGCATCTTGAGTCAACGACACAAATGAAATCTGTTATGGCTTCCAACCCTAACCCCAATTGTCTCATCTTGGACGAAATCGATGGAGCTCCTCAGGCGGCAGTTGATGTGCTTATCAAATACGTCTCTGATAAAAATGATACTAAAGTCAAAAAAAGAAAAGGAAGAGGAATATTGAAAAGACCAATTATTTGCATATGTAATGATATTTATGTTCCTGCGCTCAGACCTCTTAGACAGATTGCGTATACCTTAGTATTTCCTCCAACTTCTTCATCAAGATTAGGAGAAAGGCTAATGGAAATATCTAAGATAGAAGATTTATCTACAGATCTTGGTACGATGATGGTATTGAGTGAGAAGTCAAATAATGATATCAGAGCTTGTTTGTCCATTTTACAGTATTTAAAAGCAATGAGCTCAAGAATTACCCTTGGACAAATTCAATCTTCAAGTGTTGGTTGTAAAGATATCCAACAAGGGTTATTTTCTGTTTGGGAAACAGTCTTTCAAACAAAACTAATCAAGAAAGGGCAAGGTACATCAGTTGCAAGTAAAACCAGCAAGCAAGCAGATGGTATAAAAAAGACCTTGAACGATTCATCAGCAGAAGTGTTGCAAGTTGTCCAAAGCTTTGGAGATTATGAGAGACTCACTATTGGTATATTTGAAAATTATGCGAAAGTACGATCAGTTGATTCACCCATAGGATCTGTTGTTGAAGCATTGGACTGGTTCGTATTTGAAGACCTCCTTTCCTCTCAAATACAATCATCCCAAAATTATTCGCTGTACCCTTATTTACCTTGGGCTTTTGTAAAATGGCACATTCTGTTTGCATCTATTCAGAAGCCCAAGTTGGCCTACCCAACGACATTCTATGAAGTAGCCGCTCGAATTCAAAGGAATCGTCAGGTTTTGGATTTTCTTTTCTCAGGGATGTCACCCAAGCTACAGTCGTATCAGCAACGTGACAATCTGCTTCTTGATGTCGTGCCTTTACTCGTTGTTCTAATTACTCCAAACGTCAGACCGGTGAATATTCAGTTGTACACACAGAAAGAAAGGGACGAACTTCGAAGAGTGGTTGATGTGATGGCAGACTATAATGTCAACTACAGTCAGATGAGGACCCCTGAAGGGCATTACAATTTTTTGTTAGATCCCAATATCGAGCAGCTTGTCAGTTTTTGTGATGATGCGAGAGAAAACATCACCACGTACACCGTTAGGCAGCTGCTGTCTAAAGAGGTTGAGTGTGAGAAAATAAGAAGAGCATCTGCTAGATCTGCAGCGTCCAACGGTGAGATGCAAAAGGAAAGCAAATGTATCACTCCGAGTGGTCACTCAAATGACAAAGCAATACCACCTGCGAAACAAGTTCTTCCAAATCACCTACAAAAACTCACTCCTAAAGCGTTGAAAAAGAAAATTGTGGAGGTTCAAGCCAAAGATTTTTTTGGTCGTGTGGTAGAAAAATCTCTTGCTAGTGTGAAAAATAAAGCAAAGACTGATGAAATTGTTAAAAGTGATATATGGTTTCATTTTAAAGAAGGGTATAACAATGCAGTTAGAAAAAATGTATATATAAGTGACCTGTTGTCATGATGCGTCCGCTTTTGAAAAGTGGGCTGATTTTGTAAATAAGATAATAATAAATTGTGTATATTCTATTTTACGAACCAGAAAAAGCTTTCATATAGAAAAAAAACCCTACTCCTACTAATACTGGTGATAGCAGGATAGGACATTAAAAAAAATGTGTTTAGTGTCAGAAAATGTAGAACAAATGAGGAATGGAAAATTCCGCTAGTGGATAACCCCTCGATTTATCGTTGTTTTAAATAAGTAATATAAATATTTGAGTATTATTGATGCAAACATCTGAACATTATTGGTGCAAACATTTAAATTTGTTGCCAGTATCAGTTGCAATAAAAACAATTTTAAGATTTTAGTTATCTTCCCAATTTTCCCCCACAGTTCCCATTTTGCTTCCGAGTCTACCAAGGTAACGGAAGCATTGTTTTGTCTCCAAAATCAAAAATTCCACTCGCATTTTGCGTTTTAGACCTTTCTGAACAATTTTGGTTCCTTGTCTGTCTGTCAGCGAATCCTTGTTACGGGCAAAACTACACGAAGTTATAGTCCGATTTTGATGAAATTTTCAAGGATTGTGCGGGTTGGGGGGTAGATGGTCCCCTATAGGTTTCAAGGCCCCCGGATCAATAGTAGCCTCTGTGCATGCGCAAACGTGAAATCCTTGTTACGCGCATAACTCCGGGAGTTCTTGACCAATTTCGATGAAATTTTCAGGGATTGTTCGGTTTGATGTGTAGATGGTCCCCTATGAGTTTCATGACCCCCGGAACAATAGTAGTCTCTGCGCATGCGCAAACGAAATCCTTGTTACGCGCATAACTCCAGGAGTTCATGACTGATTTCGATGAAATTTTCAGGGATTTTTCTCAAGTTATGCTCCTGCATAACAATAAATTTACACTAATTCAATATTTACTTCGCCTAATTGAACAAAGTTCTTTAGTCAATAATAATTTTCAATGATCTATACAGCCATGGTATGGATACGAGGAAGCTATGTGCCACACCCACTTGGCAGACGTTTTTTTAAACCTTTTATTTAAAAAAGAAAACCCCGTGTATTTTGATAAAATTTGAATATTTAATTTTTTTTTAAATCAGCAAAACTTGAACAGTAAAATTGATGACAATAGAGTTTTCCAAATTATATTCGGCGAAAATTAACGACCAATCTAACAAATCAGTCTTAACTTTACTCGCAAACATGAAATTTGTAAAGCATAAGTTTTCGATAGGAGTCATTCTATTCGGATGATGAAAGAATTGAAAGCTTACCATTCGAAGACATTATCGTCCTGTGCGTTCATCGGATTAGAGGTTTTGTCTGCAAGGGATCAGGATTAGTATCATTAACAACATGAATTATCGCACCTTAGACTCTTTTATTACCTCATTGGTCCGTAAGTTAAACTAAGCAAACTACAACGTATATAATCAACATTTTGTAATTATAACAATTTTATTTTGTGGAATTTTATTGTAACATTCTGTGTTCCTCGAAGGGAGAGAAAGATGACAATAATAGCTATCATATAATTGTACTCACTATTACATTAAGGGTGTATATAAGTACGAATACTAAGTTGTGGCCTAAACTTAGTCAGAGTTCGGGCTTCACCTTTGCGGAGCTAGTATTTTTAAACACCAGCCAAAATGGAAATTTGCCAATTATTACTGTAACACAATTGATAAGTCAACTAGGTTTAAAATCAGATCGACCTGTGGGTCGATTAATTGACACTATACAAAGATGAATGAGAGAAACATTGGTGAAGCCTCACACTTTGCTAACGGGCATCCCGACCAAGTGAATGAAAAAAGTAGTCTCATTAAGGAAACGGTTGCCTCGTGATGGGTAGCCAATAAAATCAAGTATAAATTCATTTCTTTTAAGAATTTCACCTTGAAAATGGACCAAGTTTGCCTCATACAAGTGTTGCTTACAGTAACCAACTTTTCTCTTAATTACGATATAATTTAACGATTTCTTAATTGGGATTAATATAATGAGCCTTTCTTTTCAATTTGGAAGAGAACGATACAGAACACAGATGAACAATATAAGGATTAATACTCATACGATTAAGTAACAGTCAACTCTTTATGTATAATTCTAAAAATAATACTTAATAACTCATGCGTTAAGGAAAAATATTTTATAATATCAAATATAGAATCATACGGCAAAGGTACCTACCTACCTGTATAAAAAGTATCAATATGATTACTTGCCTCTAGGAATACCAAACGGTCAAGTAGACTTTTCGAATTTTGACTAATTATATCGTTTTTAACGATATTATCGTTTTTGTGTGGAATGACAAAACCCGTATTTGCAAACTTTTAAACAATTGTTCGAACAATATTTTAACAAAATTTATTAATTATTTTCCTCCCTAACTCCCTGCTGTACATACAATCAATTCGGCAGAATTGGATTATTGGAGGCTAGGTCATGAAATTGGCAGTCATGGCAGCTAGTTGTTGTGTTCGATTTATTTACAGGGATAAATTGCATGCCTGAGCTGGGTTCAAAACCCCAACTTCTATAGATATTTGAATAAGTTATGGATACCGTACGTGTGCTAAATTATTTAAAGCACGATCCCTAAAGCCGGCCACACACATGCAGGTTAATCTGCAGGCGTACCTGTACAGGTAAACCAGAGCGTGTGTGGGTATATACCTGCACAGTAATTCAGCTGATCTGAGACCTGTGCAGGTAAAGCTCGCCTGATGAAAATTCAATTCCCTTTACCTGCGAAGGTTGGTAAACCTGAGCGTGTATGGGGTTCACCTGACGCCTGGAGAGGTGTAAGTTCAGTTTTCATCGCAGTCTCGTAGGATTCTTTTGTGTTCTTTTCAATTATTCAGTGCACAGTGGCTTCGAGGCAGCTTCATCAAATGATGGAAGAATTTGAAGGCATTTACAGGTGAGAAACTTGTCTCACAAAAAGTAAAGAATTTCACCTTATTGTACACTGTGTGATGCTGCCAATAACAAGTTGTTGATCACGTTGAAGGAGGTGGAACCAGATGCGGTTAAGCACACAGTTGTAAAAAAAAAAACAGTTGGAGGAGCAACGTCTGGAAAGAGAAGAAAAAAGTCGAGCAAACTGAGGCATGTCCGGTGTACCAGATCATGTGTGCGTGTGACGTACTGTTAAGATTACCAGTACAGGTACGTCTGCATATAAACCTGCGCTTGTCTTCAAAGTCCTAAGGGGCCCAAACGCGAAAGCCCTTGATTTGATGAAGAAATGAATGCTCGTCTTAAAAGATGACTGCGAATTTCATGATCTCACCTTCAATATTAGTGCAAACACAGCATTAAAATTTGATGAGTTTACGGTAGTTTTAATTTGCATCATCCGTCAAAAAATAGGAAATTGTAATCCATAAGGTCTAGGTATTCAAAATTTCCTGCACCTCTTCATTCAAGATTGGTCATCATCTAAAGCTTATGGCCAATCTAGAATGAAGAGAGTAGTGGACAATTTGAATACCAGACTGGACGGGAGAGGGTTTAAGAAAAAAATTATCTGATTGCCCTCTACTAGTAGTAGATGGAATGAAGTAGAGTTAGAACCAAGTACTGACCGAAAACACAACCAAATCTGCAGCCCGAGCTCCTATAAAAGACTACAATACGTCAGTCAGTATAATTATTTTAAAAAATGGAGGTATACCTATGTGGAATCGTCCCAATACAACCGATACTGAGGGAGGAGGATGATAATATACCATCATCAACATAGTAATAATTACGTTGAAATCTCATGTAGGTACTATGCTCTTGGACGACCAGCCTTAGTCTCGAACAATTTTCTAACAAAATACACTTGAACACAAGTGGTAGTGACGATGGCGACGATTTGTGCCAACGACCAGTTCAACACGTACGATTTGTTGTCTTCAAGGAGATTGTAATGTCGCGTTTCCATCCCTCTGAAATGGTTTTGATGCTGAAGGATTTCGTTGATGTTTCTCTCGACTGTCTGGATTGAGTTCTAAAATCAAAATAAATAACGAGTTTTAGATTCTTGAAACTTCAAGGCACGCAAGATGAGGCAGAGTCAACATAACAATATCGCACTTCTTCACCAAACTTTAACATGTTTTACAAGACTTGATTGAACATAGAAATCCTAATACGAACAATTTCTTCCAATCTCTCAATTTCAACAAAGTACAACCCCAACAACACTGACCCTACAAGATATTTTCACCAAAATATAAGATAAAAGTGTTTACTTTCTTATGCTTGTTTATATTATTCATTATTAGCAAATTTCTGTAGAAAATAATGACATCATAACAGCAGCTATATTTTTAAATCAATTTCCATGGTTTGTTTCTTTCTCTCCATACAGTCCTATGATTTGGTTTTGGAAAGGAAGAGGGTAGAGAGATCCATTAACCTCTTTACTAAGTCGTTTCAACAGTAATAAAATATCTAATATTATTACCGTAAAATTCGAGACACTCAAATCCATTTCTTCGATTTCTTTAGCGTAAATATCCCATTGGTCATACCTGGAAATCGATCAAAGTTGCAATGTAATAGAAAACTTATTGCAATATCTGAAGCGTAACTACAAATCCCATATTACAGGAACTCACCTAATAACGGTCATGTAGAGATTCACCAATTTCCCAGCAAAACGTGAAAACTGATTGTCCACACAGACTTTATAATATCTGGAACAAAATAATAAAAATATAGTACATATTATATACGGAAAAACAATAAACACTCGTAGTTGTTACTACTGTAGATTTCAGACGCCGTGTTGGTATCTTTTTACACGTTTACTGCGGCTATATAAAATTGAGGAAATAAAAAATTATGGACGTTTTCCCTTCCTCTATTACTGAGTTCACATCTCATTTATCTTCCGTCGTAAATCATATTTTTCCTAGTAAAATACTACTTCTCCATCCCATGATCAAGTTAGTGACAGAACGGAGGAAATGGAACGTCATTAGAAACGTTTGCCTTGCTCGGCAATAAGGACGTTTTTCTTTATCTGCGAACGTACTATCCCGATCAGTAAAAAGAGAGTATTCAAAGATAATTACCCCACACGCTTACGGTGGTAAATAACAGAACAAAACGGAAGAACTAACGTTCAGGCAAAGATGCAGCACTTGAAATCTACTGTTTTGGTTTATTATCTTTGCAATTACATAACATTTTTTATAAACCCCCTCAAATTTTGCATTTTACGTTTCAAGGCGTGTAGATTACAAATCTGCAACGTCCGTACCGTATAAGGCCTTGGAACTGATGTAATATTTAACTGATGTAACCAGTTTTTCGCACGTGGCCCCACAGGGGGTCTACTGTCCTAACTTCTAGCCAGCCCGATCACTTCGTACACGTAGTAGCTGTGGGTCAAAAAGTGTTTTTATTTCCATGTTTTTACTGAAAGAGGAAAGTGCCTTTCCTGGTAATTTTGTACAATAAAATCGACTGGGAAAGGTTTCGGCTCCGTAGAAATTGACCTACAGGCGGAATTTCTTAATCTAAATGTGACAAACCTCATGATGATACAAGCAATCACGCATTATTCAAAAAATATAAACCCGTGTGTAAGAATTAGCAGCGTATCTTCAGTTATATTAAGAAGTTTTACATTTCAAGATACATGTAATCCAAATCTATGATAAGTAAAACCATATGTCTGTCTATCAAGGTTACAACTTCTGAATGCGTGGAGCCAAACTTGGGAAGCTTGATAAGTCATCTTCCCTCCTAGCTAGTCTGTTTAGAACAAAGAGGTCGGGAGAGAGGCTGTCGGGGATAGAAATAACCTCATTCACGATCGACCCACTGTTTTTCGGAAAACTGTTAAACAAATACTTACATACCTATTTCATTAAGAATAAAATAATGTTATTGATGAAACTTAATTCTACTGATTTGCCAACTTTCGATAGGATCGTTTTCCAGGGTTTAGCGAGAATGCTCACATTATGGTGATGAATTGATGTTCCGCTTAATGAATTTGAAACTAGATGAATGATTTCACTAACCCTCCTGTACTCTGTTGATCCTGGTACTCAGTAGAAGCTTTCCATTGGTAAGGGAGAACTAGGGCTCCATTGGGATGATGCACCGCGAATCCTGCCATGCCATCGCCACCACGAAGTACCTAGAAAATTATTGCAACGTGAAGGATCAAACTGTGATTGATAAATATGTTTTACACGAAAACAGTGCTTTCAACACCTTCTTAAGAAAGGCAACGGATGTTCAACACCCGAGGAGCACGGATGTAAGCATACTCTTCCTTTCACACGGGTTTGGGCAGGTACGTGTATGGATTGATACGGGGAACCTAGGTGGGAGATGCCAGCAGCCCAGCTTGTTTTGGGAGTTTGGCAGAGGAGTTGTTTGTTTGTATTGATTAAGAATTATTATTATTATTTTTTTGAAGACTTTATTTTATATCACGATCTAGTTTTTTACATAACTAATAAGTGATATTATTCTGACGATGTTAACTTGATCCAAACATGCAAACGTGAGCAATGTTGTATATATACTGATATAGTTTGGCGTCCCTACATAATCACTGGACGCTGTTACACTATAACTATTTTCACAACACTAATTCATGTGGTTTTTTCCTCTTCAACCTTCTAACAAGGTGTTCAACGTCGAGAAGACGGACGGCCTCTTCGTTGACATGCCCCTGTAGCCTCTGTTGATGGGCTGCAGCAAAACGGTGTATTTCGGTTTGAACCAAATCCAATCCAAGATCACGATGGAGGTTCTCATTTCTCACGTACCAGGGAGCATTAACTACGTCCCTGAGTACTTTATTTTGGAATTTTTGCATTATTGCGATATTACTCTTGGCTGCACAGCCCCATAGCTGGCATCCATAAGTCCATCCAGGCTTGAGGACTTGTTTGTAGAGCATAAGTTTGCACTCTATTGGCAAGACTGAGCGTCGTACCATGAGCCAGTAAAGTTTCTTGTATTTCAGGTATAGTTCGTTTTTCTTTTTCTTCACGTATGATTTCCACCGCAATTTTGCATCGAGGGTCATCCCCAAGTATTTTGCCTCGTTGGCGTACGGGATGATTTTACCATTGAGAAAAGTCGGAATGTACTGTAGCTTTCGGTTAGTGAAGTCCACATGTATCGAATTTAGCTCATTCATTTTGATCCTCCATTTTGCAGTCCATCTTTCTATTTTGGAGATAGAGTGATTCAATTTATAGCAGTGGTCCCAAAACACTGCCTTGTGGCACCCCTGCATTAATTTCTTTAAGCTCGGAATAGGCATCATCTTGTTTGATTCTGAAAAATCTGTTCGAGAGGTACAAAAACAGTAATTCTGCGTATTGTAACGGCAGCGCTTGGCTGATTTTGTGTTTTAATCCTTCATGCCATACTTTGTCGAAGGCTTGGGTTACATCGAGGAAAATAGCTGAGCAAACTTGTTTATTTTCTAAACTTTCTTCTATGATAAGTTGAATGCTTCTGTCTAAATCCGAATTGATGGTTGGGTATCACATTCTTTTGTTCGATGATTGGGATTATTAAGAATTATGAGAGACCGAACCTCCACTGATGGTCTGTAGACCAAAGCGTTTCATGTGTCGATGTTGTTATTTGAAATATAAACATGTATTCATTCATTCATTCCGTGATCGATAAATATGTTTTACATGAAAACAGTGCTTTCAACGAATTCTTAAGAAGGGCAACGGATGTTCAACACCCGAAGGGCACGGATGTGAGCATAGCCTTTCTTTCACACCAAACTCTAGTTGCCCTAAGAGTAGGCTCAAAAACGGAGTTCAACATTTCCAGCCTCTGTTGTTATAACTGGGTGCCGTAGCTGGTGTAGCTGCTGCCGAAAATCGGCTCTCACTGATCAAAAGTCTACATCAATCGTAATTTAATTGGCGAGATGTGAACAACGTGTTGGGAGTTGTGCATCACGATACAAAAATATTAACTGGTACAGCCATAGGCACCATATTACTATGACAAACATTGTATTGGTTCCAATTAAAATTAGTAAGTGTCTGTATCTTTCTACTTTATTATCTAGATTTGTTTATTAACGCTTCATCATTGGTGTAATGTCTCTTTTACTTTTTAATTTATTGTTATATGATAATTTTGTATATCCGATTTGAGGAATAAGTTTCATCCAGTACATGATTATGGGAATAGCTCTACTATGTACACATTGTTAGCACATTTATCCATCTTTCATAATTGAGTGACAATCAATACGTTTGTAAGGTACGAAGTTCAGGTAAATTAGTAGGTACTTGGCCCCATTATTCCAACCAAATTCCAAATGAACCGTCGTTTCAATGTACAACCTATACCTACATGAACAAATTTTAATTTTAGAAGGCTGAGTAGTTTTGATTTTCTCCTAGAAATCAGTCTAACTAGTGATGATAATGAATGGTTTCCCACACACCACACGCATTATACATCTGACGAATGGTAAAATCATTGGTACAAGAATAGAAAAGTAACATGTACCTAATTTATTCATTTATTCTTGCGTTTACAATTAACAGATAGATTGAAAAAATTATTGAAAACACAACATTCATTATTCTTCTATGGTTCCGTATACGTTTTTAGGTACGTACAGCACCAAGGTAATATTTTAGAGAAAGAAGAAAACGAAATAACATTAATAAACTAAACGATGCAATATTGATATTTTGCTTTTAATGTTTCATCCCTTCATATTGTGTGCACAACAAACAAAGCTACCAGTTATCACCACCTAATTAATGTAGATCAAAACTACATGAGGCAATAGATAGGTTTTTGAAAATACTCACTTGAAAGGCCACATAAAACGTTGCTGACGGATTGACATATTGATAAAAGCAGTCCTCCTTTCCAGGGTCCACGTGAATCTGCAACGAAATTCAGTCAATTTCATTTGCATGTATTTTGTATTTATTCAAATTCAATATAATATAAGTTATTCATGGGCGGAGTTCAAAGAAAACCATTGAACACAAAAATAAAGTAAAAATTAAGGGCTGCAGTTAAGGGTACAATGCATTTTTCTAATTCATTCAAAAATACTCTTTTTTTGTCTTTTATTCGTATGAACCTTTTCATACAGTTCAACCACATTTGGGCGTTCTAAAAAAAAGCATGATCTATTGAGCATAATTTCTTACCGAAATCTTTTTGAGCATTTGACGAATTCACGACGATATGGATGAGCTTACATCCTCAAATTTGACACAAACCTGTTCATACATAAGTACGAATACCTGGATAACTGAGGTTTTGGCACGCGGTATGTATATATAAAACCCAACCAACCTTTTCTAACTCAATTCGTTCCCGGGGTATGAGGAATTTTAAAGGAGTTTGAATTGAGAGTTCAAGGAATTTTAAAGCAGTGATTCCAGTTCGAGGACGAAAACACTTTAGGAGGATCTTAATGTCTTCTCAAGTCCTGTATCTCTAGAGCTCAAATCGCCATCTGCAAGACAGTGTTACAAAATGTTTCCTGACTTTAAGGAAAGTCCAGTCGATTGTTTTTCTAGACATGTGGTCTCACTTTATTTTTGTACACCTACGTAATTAAAGGAGAAAAATAAATAAATAAAAAATAATAGTAGTAATCAAAAATAGAACTTTTAGTTGTGATGTTAATGTATGTGATGTATGTAACAGAGCCTACTGCTTTAGGGTGCTACATTACAAAGTAACTACATGAATATTAGATACAAATTTGAAACTTTAGAAACAATTTCGAGGATTTAATGATTTTTCCCAATTTATACCGTTCGAACTTTTGATCCTTTTATCCCTAGGATATATCATTTTCTTTTTAAAAGGATATTTCTAACGTCAACTGTAAAACTGGAATTTTTGCATGACATCTTTCAATTCCACATATTGACCAACTAGTAAACTAACTTCTAGTATTAGAAAGCTTTTACAATTTGGAAGCTTTCCAACGTTTTGACCACTTACTGCACCTTTTTTTGGAAATGGAGCAAAATTATCTGCAGGAAAATAGTTTTTGTTAATTTTGAAAGTTTGAAGACCGATTAGGGGCATTAAACGTCAGTTTTTGATTGTCTAAACGTACTAGGGATGTCAACTGTTTAACGCTGAATGCAGAAATGACGTGAAGATCGTTTTCAACGTGTTTTCGAAAGCAGGATACCCTGTATAAGCTACTGTTCTAAAAGGCCCTTAAAGTAGTGTTATAGTAGCCCTTAAGTGAAGTAATTAGTAAGTATAACATTTCACAAAAATTATGTAAGAACACAACTCAACATTTAAACAACAAATTGATTAAATTAATGAAGAAATGATTTATGCGTATGTGTACGTGCATTGGATAATGTTTTGGTATGTTGGTGAATATTGTTCCATACAGAAAATTGCCATGCACGGAATCCACGACTGATTTTTAAAAAATCTGCCTCTCCCTTTCATAGTGACTGATTGTTTCCCATACCGCCTGGCAACACGGTATGATACTGATTGTTGATATTGATTCTTGAGGCTTGACACTTACTTTGTAGTCCATTGCAACTGCGGGAAGATCTTCGTACCAAGGCGTAGACGCTTGCGCTACTATTTCGCCAAGAAACATACAAGCAACTAGAAGACTTATAGAAGGAGTCATCCTGAAAACTTGTTTTTTACTTGAAGAAAAACCAGTTTTGACGGGGAATTACCATGTAGACTATTGCCACTAAATATCACAACCGAAGGGTGATCACAACTTCAAAAAAAATGATGATTTTGTCGTGTACCTATTGAGAATTAACTGACTACAGCTGTAATGCCAGATGAGTTGCGCAGCACACTTTCACTAGCTGTACCGTCTTGGAAATCGACTTGTGCCACACAGCTAATTTCTGTTAAAGTCACGCCAAATGTCAACAAGGAACATGTCAAACCGGTAACCTCAGCGAAGACGTTTCTCTTAATAACATGGACTTGTAGATAAGATAAAAAGCATGGAACGGTTTTCTCGCTGCGTTCTTCCATGCACACAGCTTACAGAGAGGGATATTGGAGGAGAAAGAAGAAGAAACCCAGCGCCAATCAAATAATGCAAACTTTGCCCTCTTGATGGTAGCCGGTCAAAACACGATTTTACTGGTTACACGGTACTGTAGGGTAAATTTTGCTATAAGTGTTCCTAAACTTTGTTGGTGCCAGAGTCTCCAATTCTTGAATGATTATTTCAAGGTTGTGGATCATGTATCAGTTTCACCAGTCAAGGCTATAGTTCCTCTTAAAATGGGGCATCAACCCATCGTTTCTCTTACAAAAATCACTGAGGTTTATTATTTGATGATTCATGATTTGAATTTCTACCAAGCTTTGGAGTGTGCGTGTTTCACAGGTGATAGAGCGATTACTGAATTTCAGGAGATATGCGTAGAGCACGTAAATCGGTTCTCAACCAAAATACCTATTTGGATTGATCAGTTGATCATATTTGTGTCCCTCCTGAAATTCAATAATTGCTCTATCACCTGTGAAACATGCACACTCCAAAAATTAGTAGAAATTCAAATCATGAACACAAGCCGATTGAATGATCAACCCCAATGAAAGAATTTGCAGAGTTTTTTACGTTTATCAGAATGCTTTAACCGTGTATCGGCTACAAAGCCTTTTAGGAATTCACTCAGTATCCACATTACTACATCACTACGTCACTAGGTTACTGATATCAACATAAAAACAATAATAAACCAAAATAACGAAAATGTTGGCACCATAAATTGGGCCATAGATCGGGAATGGTTTGACCTACAGACCTGGGGAGGGGCTCATTCGATTCCTCGAGGTATGTTCTTAAAACTAAGTACACATTTAGGTCACCTTGACTAGTTTTGAGGTTTTTAGGGATTTTACAAAACTTTAACAACTCTTAAAGGGTGCTTTAAATTAAGGGAGAGAGCTGGCTCAACAATTGGGGCGTCTTCAGACCAACATGGATTTTTCCTGAAAATTTCAGCTTTTTTGCTTCAGCCGTTTGGGAGAAATCGTGCGTACGGGGGACGGACAAAAAAATTTATTGCAGATTTGGATTCTACAAACTTTGAAACGTAAACCATGAAATTTTCAGGGGGGGTTAGAATTTTTTTTTCAAGAGCGATTACAATGGTTTATTATTGAATAATAAACCAAAACATGCATGAATGGCGTACTATTTGAAATCATGTGAATTATTAAATCCCTTGGTTAGATTAAAAAAAAGTTCTGCTGGGAATGCATCTGTGGAATGTTTGAGGAATAATAAGTCAGTATTCGTATAATAATAAACGAATATTCAGAGAATGGGTAACCTAAAGTGATAAAAACAAAGTCAATCCGGGTTCCTGAAACAAATTCAAAGTTGGGCTAAACGTAGAGAGGAAATGACATTGGAGTGTTTAAATTTAAATTAAAATTCAAGTATAGTTGATAAGTGGAATTTGTTACACAAATATGGTAGTAAATGTTAAACGTTTCCAAGTTGAAAAAGTTTACCAGAGCATTGTGAGAGGCTTTGGATTGTCCCTTTCTGTGGATTCCCCAACTAAGTGTATAAATTAAGTATTTACTAAATAAGATAGTGGGACCCCCAGTTCAGATTTTTTTACGAGGCTGTGGGATTATCGACTGATCATCAATAAGATACTCTCCTGATAATGTTTATTATTTACGCTTCAGAGTTTGGAACCTCTCGAATGTGGCAAAGTCTACTTAGCTACGTTGAGGGGTGACATCCAGTGGGCCATAAGAAACGTCAGGTAAATTTGATCAGCAACTCAATATTGATTGTGTAAAATGAATGAGTTATTTGATGTAGTCTTCCAATATTCTCATTGCATTTGGTTTCCACCTTACTGATTCTAGTTACCTGATGTATGCTAATGTCAATCAGATTTAACAAAAGATGAAATTGTTACATAATATGTAACAATATTATCTGCATTGTTTACTACGACTTCAAAACGCTGAGAATTATTACGCCGAAGTTTATTATTTCTAAATTAGAAAGCTCTTTACTTACTACTGATTGATTGATTGACTGAAAATGATTGTTGATGATGGTTTCAGTACGTTCGGTGTTCAAGTTGCGGTGTTCGGCGTGGGTTTTTCGAGGTAGTTTCGGAAAATGATAGTACTACTCTGAGGATTCTCTGCCACTGTATTCGTACAAGACTGAAGAAGTCCCCGCTGCGGGACGAAACGTTTCTAACGTGAATAAACAAATATAACGCTCCAAATAAGAGATTCGGAACTTTTAAATTGATTTGGATCGCAATCTTCTTCAACAGTTATATCCATAAATTTCAATAATTCATATTTTTGTCCCTATTTTTGGCCCTAATGGGGAACCGACTTTTTTGAGCCGGCGAAACGGGTGAAAAATCAGCTTGGAAAGGTCACATTGTGAAATCGTGGAGATCTCGACTTTCATCATACGCTTATGAGGCCCTGCAAAAAGGCATATGAATTTTAGCTAGTAGTGCTAAAAGATGCGCCAAAATCTAGGCTTTCCAGCATTTTAACTAGATTTGATTCGTGGTTTCGGCCAAATTGATTTGAGATTTTTCAGGTTAAACCACTCCCAGTTGACACTTACACTCGCCGTTCCTACCATGAGAACATAGGGACTGCAGGTGACTGTATGCTTTGATGGAACGAATACAAAAGAGCGAGAGTTAGTTAACTTGCGAATCTGTAACTAGAAGGGACACAGTCTGAAAAATGGTCCTAGTATGAAAACGATGGTATTATGGACACTATGGTGTATTCATAGAATATTTAAAAAGGAAGAATCAAATTCAATAAAAAGGTAGGGAGCGTAGTAATACGGAAAATAACCGGGAAACAAACATTTGTGTAATAATTAATGCACCTTACATTACTGTTTCCAAAAACCAACCTCAGTAATACACCAAGAAAACAATTTGGTAAGCTGTGGTCTCATATACGAAGAAAAGATATACCATCCTTAATATTTTGGTCAATTTTCTCAAGAATGAAATTTTCCCTTCTGAAAGGGGAAAAAAGTTAACAGCCCTCAAAATTAGTTGTTTCACGTTTTCAGATTTGTAGAATCCGAGAATCAAATGAAAACAATTCACTTTCTCTTGGACATAATAAAGATCGAATCACCTAGTACAATTTGCACCGCAATTTTGTTGTTTTAAAGACTTATGTTATATAATTGTAGATCCACGAAGCGTTGGTACATGATTTACAATATTAGTTCTTCTATCAGATGATCTCCGTTGTGTTCATACCTGTATGATATATTGAAACGAGGTAGATATTTTGATATCAGCTTTTGATTCGTACAAAGGGACAAGTAAGGCGTGGAAGATATACAGCACCCGCACAAGGGATATGTTTTGCTTGATCCCCTGAGTTGATGACTTTCTCTTAAAAACTCCTGCTTTGTAACAATTTTTAATTTTAAACTCCTTAAGCTCTCTTTGTAAAACTAAATATAATAAACAACTGTGAAATAATTTTTAGCCGAAATATATGAAAATTGAACCAAATTATGGGTGGGTCTACCATAAGGAATTAAATAATACTCCAGTAGTATGCTAGGTAAGCCTGTAAAGCAAGGCGCCGAAGGTATACAGTACCCGCACAACTGATCTGTCTTGACTGTTAGCATAACCTAGTTTTCTGTAAGACCTCACGATTTTATGACTCTATATCTTGTCTTGTCCACTCAAGATGTCATGCGAATAGCCCACATTATTGTTCAGCACGTCAGATCGATTAGGAACGAAATTGGCCGAACTTCAATAATCGCTCTATCAACTGTGAAACACGCACACTCCAAAGCTTAGTAGAAATTCAAATCATGAATGCAAGCCAAATGAATAATAAACCACAGTGAAAGAATTCGTAGTGTTAAAAAACCTAAATATAATAAACATCTGTAAAATAATTTTTAGCCGAAATATATGAAAATTGAACCAAATCATGGGTGGGTCTACTATAAGGAATTAAATAATACTCCAGTAGTATGCTAGGTAAGCCTGTAAAGCAAGGCGCCGAAGGTATACAGTACCCGCACAACTGATGTGTCTTGCATTTTAGCATAACCTAGTGTTCTGCTCACACGGCCACAACGGGCTTCAGTTGATTTCTAGTCTCCTTACCTTGTAATTGACTTCTATTTGTCCAAAGACGGTTGGATGAGTTCCTCTTAAATTTAACTCCATAAACACCAACCTTTACTAGTCACTGTATAAAACAGAAGCCCTTGTCCTATCTCAAATCATCATGCTACCATCAAAAGTTCGGGTTCCTCGATCGATATTAAGATTTTTGAATATTTCAGTACGTTGATTCAACCCTTTAATATTGACCGAGAGTTTTGCAGAGAACTAAGTAACAAGTAAAGCCCAAATCATAAACCAAGTCCTATAAGAAGCCTATTTAACTTGCGTTCATTAGTATTGGAGAAATGCTCCTGGTTGCGTACAAGGCATAGCGTAAGAAGAATTTTTGTTTCTAATTCAATTTTTGTTGTAAACATATCTTGGAATACAAAACAACATATTTTGCGTTTTCACTTAACTGTGACCAGATATTTTGAGTAGAAGTAATGAAAAACCGACAAATATTTCAACAAGATATAGATAAAAGAGTCATCTTCGCTTTTTCCAATAACCATTATCGCAATAAATTGAGTGAAACCACTCTGGTTCCTGAACGATTGCATTTGCATTTGGGTTCGATACCTATGAAATTCCAACTGATTTACATTCTTAATAATTTGCACCATGAGAGCGTAAATTAGCGTTTAGAAGAACATTAGCACTTCATGAATGACTCGAATAGCTCGGCATCCCGAACAAAATGTGAAGAAAGAGAAATGTAAGCGTTCGATGTAATCGAACTTTGAGTACATAAAGAGGTTGGCAGTGCCCACAAATTGCGACATGGCACACGTCAACAGCAGCAGTATTTGTGGAGAGTAGAATTGGATGATTCCTAACAGCTATCATCAAGCTTTTGTCGACAAATGACAATTCCATTTTTGAGACCAACAATTGTGTATACAAACTGAGTAATTATTAATTGATGAATCAACACAATGTAAATGCATTACAGGATCTTTAAACATACATTCTAAGATCCTGAGATTTTAGCGCACCGTCATTCACTATTTTAACGATATTGGTGACACAGTGACAAATTATAAACAACATATGACAAACATGGGCGTAGGAGATGCGTTTGACTGTCCTCAATACGTCGTCTGCTTTCGGATGGAAGATTACACGCCAGACGTGCACAATCGAAATGAAGTTGAATGATAATCTAAACATTAAATTCACTTGCATGTACAAGATTTTGGCAGAAGAAGTAGTTACGCTGAATATGGAACCCACAAAATGACTTGCTAGAAATACGTCGGGTATTAGAAGTGTGATTAGCACGTATATAAGCCATTTCTTCGTCCCTCTCTGCTGGTCTGGGGGGGAAACTTCAAAAATTTAATATAAACAGAAGTAAAATGAGTTCAAACTCATATCAACCTTCCCCGATTCGGTCACCACGAAAGTTGTGACCTACTGAAGTTTTGTAAGGCCTCGCGAAACCTTGGCGAATCCAGCGTTCAAGGCTTAAATTAGGTTTCGAATAGGAGTAGTTTTGTAATAGTGGATCACTAGGTTGATTTTGACTTCTAGATTACGGTAAACCTGCATTCAGGTAAACAGGTCATCAGCCTCGTTAATAGTGTTGGAATGATAGCTTCATGGACTTAAGAACGTGGGCAGTATGTTATTTTCCAGAGGTTTTGAAAATCTGATGGTCAGTCTTCAATAATTGAAATACGTTACATGAATGATGATTGAATGTGAAACCCCTGTAACAAATGACATTCGCACAGATTTAAACCCAATTTGGTGCAATTTTCACGGGTTCCGTAGTTTAAGCTACAGATGGTCCCCTTGAGTTTCATTGATGACCAATCAAAACATCATGCGCATGCGTAAAATCTGGAAAACAACATTTGATTGCGCCTAAATTTTCAAGTATAGTATAGTAACTTCATATGAGTATCAACATGATCACATCATTATCCTACTCGATACTGAATTAGCTAGATAGATCAGAAATACAAGTCACCTAACCTTTTTATGAAGTTGACGTCTTGTGACATTTCTATCCCGTGAATCATTGTATGAAGCCTATATTTTATATCATTCGTGATTATTTAAAACATGTTAACATGTTTCTACCTCAACTTAACTAGACGAGGTTTGAAGCGAGGATTATGCAAAAGGGCCTACGTCCCATTTCTTCGAATTCGATATTTTCACGTTTTTAGAAGCCAAAATCGGTCATAGGGCCTAAAAACATGACAATCTTCAATGGAAGAAACTCTTCTCAGGCCATTTTGCATATTAATTTGCTATCAATTTATTTGCTTTAGTTTTGGGCGATGTTTTCATCTGCCATCTCCTGAGGAACTTTTTCTAATTAAAAAAAGTGAAATTTCACAAGTTGGCCAGTTCGGACAGCTGAGGAAGTAGTGTACAAGTACACATTTTATTTTTTTAATTAATAATTTACTAATCAACTTACTGCTTTACTGTATATACTGCTTACAGATGTATGGATGTACTTGAAAACTAGATATGATTACGTCATTTTACCGTGCTACATAAATTCAAAATCCACAGTCGGCCAACCTAGCTCCTTACTACCAACCAATTCACGGTAGGACAGAGCAAATTGGATGACCGTAAGACTTCCAATTTCCGAAATACATTAAAATATTATCATCTGATTGCAATCAATGCAATGCAAGCAATAATGTCGACTCCGCTTAGTCATGGATTATGCTCCGTGCTCAGCGAGACCCGTCACGTCATTAATAAAATAAATATGAATACTTTACTGACCTTACTGAGACTGCTGCTACGGATGTCATTTCTGCTTACCGCTGAATCTTGATAAATCCGCTTTATATCAACCAAGATTCGTTGGTGGTACGATGTTATGAATCTATTTCTGGGAGGCTTGCTGATACATCGGCATTTCGTAAATAAAGTTCACTGGTTTCGAAATTCACCGTTACTCAACCTAGCTCCATTTTACCAACTAATTCACGGTAGAACAGAGCAGGTTGGATAACTGTGAGCCTTCCTATTTCCGAAGATACTCGTAAACATCCAAACCAGGAGACGGTACTGATGGTCAATAACGAACGGAGGACGTATAGACTCTTCAGAATGCCACACATTAATAGCGGTTATTACAATCATTACCCGTTACTAGTTATTATTACAGTATTAGAGTATCAGAATAAACATAATTTCCTAACCAACTATAATGGACTTTACACATATGTACGACGGGGTTACACGATGTGTTGATGATTCCGTAATTGCAGCGTACTAAAGATTCGAAATCCACAGTGGCCCAACGAAGCCCCTTACTACCAACTAATTCACGGTAGGAAAGAGCAAGTTGGATAACCGTATGACTTCCAATTTTCGAACATACTCCATATCCATGGTCTGCGGTTCCGAGAACCTGAGGACTGCGCAACATAATCAGAGGGACCAGCCACGTCGTCAATAAAACAAATGTGAAGACTTGACTGATCTCACTGAGACTGCTGCTACGGATGACATCTCTGTTAATGCTGTATCTTGATGAAGCCCCTTTATATCAACCAAGTTTCATACAAAGTGGTACTATGGTGTGACTCCATTTCTAGAAGACTTGCTGATGCGTAGGCATTTCGTAAATATACTGCACCGGTTTTGAAATCCACAGTTAGCCAACTAAGGCCCATACTACCAACTAATAAACGGTAGGACAGAGCAAGTTGGCTAATCGTATGACTTCACATTTCCAAAATAAATGTGGACTCCGCGTAGTCATGGATTATGCAACGTGTTCAGAGAGACCGGTCACGTCGTCAATAAAACAAATACTGACTTGACTCTCACTGAGACTGCTGCTACGGACGACATCTCCGGTCTTGATAAATCCGCTTTTCATCAACGAACCATCATACTAAGTAGTACGATGTTATGACTCCATTCCTAGAAGGCCTGCAGTTGAACCGTACTGCATGCGTTCAAAATCCAATCATTTGTGTTCAAAGTGAAATCATTCAACGACGCTCCGTAGAGAAATCAAGTAACATTTAGGTGAAAACGGAGCTAATATAGAATTATTGAATGCTGACGTTTTATAATATTTCATATTCTAGGAGCTATCAAACATACGAGGGGTGATCAAAAAGTTCCAGGACTTATTTTTTATTAATTTATTTAAAAAATCTACAGGCTATTGGACGTCGTCCCCTTCAAAGTACTCTCCTTGGGAAGCTATACATTTTTCCCAACGATGTTTCCACTGCGTGAAGGACTTTGAGAAATCATCTTGTGAAATCATCTACGAGGGGTGATCAAAAAGTTCCAGGACTTATTTTTTATTAATTTATTTAAAAAATCTTGGGAAGTCTAAAGTACATTTTTCCCAACGATGTTTCCACTGCGTGAAGGACTTTGAGAAATCATCTTGTGAAATGGCCTCTTCCTCCTTATTGCCTCGCGCAAATTTCTCAGGGTTTGAAGATAGCGAAAGCGGTTAATGGTCTCACCTCGTGGAAGAAATTCATGGTAAACAACACCCTTCCAGTCGAAAAAAACAGTAACAGGAAGAGACCAGAGTTGTGGCGGAGCGGTGAGTGGGTGCTGCATCATGACAATGCGCCTGTTCATTCCGCACTGCTCATTTGCGACTTACTGCACCAAAAATGGAATGACGGTCATTCCCCAGCCTCCATATTCACCTGACCTTGCGCCTGCAGACTTTTTCTTGTTTCCAAAACTCAAGAGACCCATGAAGGGAAAGAGATTTGAGTCCGTAGATGACATTCAAGAAAAATCGCTGGAGCAGCTACACACCATTTCACAAGATGATTTCTCAAAGTCCTTCACGCAGTGGAAACATCGTTGGGAAAAATGTATAGCTTCCCAAGGAGAGTACTTTGAAGGGGACGACGTCCAATAGCCTGTAGATTTTTTAAATAAATTAATAAAAAATAAGTCCTGGAACTTTTTGATCACCCCTCGTATACCCGTATATTGTAGATACTGTTCTAAAAAAGTGCGTAAACTTTGAACATTTGGCTCCATACTTCCAATTATAAATTCACGATCGAATGGAGCGAGTTAGGCAATTGTGGAATTTACATTTATATCTAAACATTAAATTGTCTTGATAAATAGAGAAAACTGACTTCCATCATTGAGCGGAATGCGTTGAACGTTGATCGATTACTAATTGATTCCACCAGGAGAGAGTAACGCCCAGTGGTGTTGTATGTGCACACAACTGAGACATTACTCACCTCTGGCAAAGTCAATACAGAGACATTTCACACGGAAGAGGCTGCAACTGACGCACACATACACCTAATGTTCCTACGGGTTCAATAAAACGTAGGCACACTAAGTGCACATGTACATCCATGCATTCTGTCAAACACCGAATCCTTTATTAAACTGAAGAAGGCTAAGGCTAACGAATTAATGAGAAATGCTCTAGTCACGGAGTTTTTTACGCACTACTAGGACACTTCCCACTAACCCATCAACCTTCATCCAGCATTTTCTGTACGGAACAACCTGCAACGAATTCAACGATTTACAGGCAAATCAAATCAGGCAAAACCAGGTGCTTGGGAATAAGAAAAACCTCAAGCGTCAATACACAGATGGGGAGCAACAAATAGGTAATGTGAATTGATAAGAATCTCGTACAATGTTTGAAAAATTGCAAACCCTTGCGAAATGGAAAATGCAGATGCCTACTCAAATATAATAATGTTGAGTGATTAATTATCATTTTATCAATTCTTAAATTGATAAGTTCTGCCATGACGTATTCGAATTTTCTCGCAAATGTTCTACGTGACAGATGCAACCAAATTATCGAGGCCAGTCGAGCTTTAGTTATTCATCTAAAGGCTGACTGATCTCAGTGACTCGGCTGTTGCTATTGTCCAAACTATTTAAATGAGAACGTCCCCGGTTGTAATAAACGACAAGCTCAGATCGAGTAGGTACAATAAAGCCTTTGAAAACTTCGATATACTTACTTGAAGACAATTGAGCTGGTTGTAACGCCTGATGACCAGAATACGCAGAAGGTCACATGCAGCCCATCACAGGGCCCATACAGCTACCCGACTTGTTTCATACTACACAGTACAACAGTGAAGTACAAATCAAGGCAGGATGCCGTAAGGGCGGTTGTTGAACTAATCGTTTAATTGGAATCGATACCGCCCAGTGGTTTTCTCATATAGGTACTCGGTCTCTTGAAACCAGTGCCGAAAATTACGAGCCTATAGTTATTACGAGTACTCGTGGTCCCTCGGAGTACACCACAAGTACACACTGACACTCGCCGTTCCCATATGACAAAACAGGCACTGCAAGTGACAGTATGCCTTGGTGTGCTTCATGTCTCTAGGAAGTTGAAGTTAAATCCGCCAGTAAACACATGATATTGTTGATGTTCCTTGCGATAGTTGCAACCAAGTAACTGAGGCCAGCCCAGCTTTAGAGATCTATCTACAAGCAAGACTGATCTCAATGAATTGACCGCTGTTATCGTCCAAACCTTATGGTTGCCTCATGCAAGCTACCTGTATTTTGAATTGATGAACATGTGACTGACTGTTCTCACTGATGTTTGGCTACGTACTACTTGATTAAAACAAAGTATGGACGAGCCAAAACCAGAGACAACAGCCCCACCTCGTAATTCTTCGTCTCTTCACCAAACACTCCGCTGCAGCAAATACTCTGCAACTGAATAGGCAGAAGGCAGCTACCCATACAACTACCCGACTTGGCCTCATACTACACATTACAGCAGTGAAGTACAAAGCAAGGCAGGAAGCCGGAAGGGCAGTTCTTCCCAATTTCTCCTTCTTCACAAGTTCTTGGTGAGCTTCATGTCTCTAGGGAGTTGAAGTTAAATCCACCAGTAAACATGATATTGTTGATGTTCCTTGCTATAGTTGCAACCAAGTCACTGAGGCCAGCCAAGCTTTAGAAATCTATCTACAAGCACGACTGATCTCAACGAATTAGCCGCTGCTTTCCTCCAAACCGTATAGTTGTCTTATGAATGTTGCCTGAATTTTAATTCGATGAACATGTGACCGACTGTTCTCACTGATGTTTGGCTACGTACTACTTGATTAAAACAAAGTATGGACGAGCCAAAACCAGAGACAACAGCCCCACCTCGTAATTCTTCGTATCTTCACCAAACACTCCCGCTGCAGAAACTACTCTGCAACTGAATAGGCAGAGGGCAGCTACCCATACAACTACCCGACTTGGCTTCATACTACACATTACAGCAGTGAAGTACAAAGCAAGGCAGGAAGCCGGAAGGGCAGTTCTTCCCAATTTCTTCTTCTTCCCAAGTTCTTGGTGTGCTTCATATCTCTAGGGAGTTGAAGTTAAATCCACCAGTAAACACATGATATTGTTGATGTTCCTTGCGATAGTTGCAACCAAGTCACTGAGGCCAGCCAAGCTTTAGAAATCTATCTACAAGCACGACTGATCTCAACGAATTAGCCGCTGCTTTCCTCCAAACAGTATAGTTGTCTTATGAATGTTGCCTGAATTTTAATTCGATGAACATGTGAACGACTGTTCTCACTGATGTTTGGCTACGTACTACTTGATTAAAACAAAGTATGGACGAGCCAAAACCAGAGACAACAGCCCCACCTCGTAATTCTTCGTATCTTCACCAAACACTCCCGCTGCAGAAACTACTCTGCAACTGAATAGGCAGAGGGCAGCTACCCGTACAACTACCCGACTTGGCTTCATACTACACATTACAGCAGTGAAGTACAAAGCAAGGCAGGAAGCCGGAAGGGCAGTTCTTCCCAATGGTGAAATTCTTGACTCCATTGCTCCGACTGGGTTCCTCATACAGTCAATTACATTTGCTTCTCCTCAGTTGATTCTTCAATGAGAAATGCTCTAGACACGAATAACTTGCGCGATACTATAACAGTTCTCATTGAACAACCAACCTGCTGAATGATCATTCAACCGGACGGTTTTTCGTAAGCCATGACTTAGGATTACAAATCGTCAGATGATTATGGCACATATACAAAAAATCGAGTACACAACATTAACAAATTAAATGAAAATTAAACCAGACGTTTACGTTGACCATCAGGAAAGGAGAGCCAGCAAAATGTTACGTATAACACTGAAAGTAAACTCTCTTGCTTCATCTTTTTTTTGCCTCTTAATTTCATCGTTTGACATTCAATATCCTAACCGCTCCAGCGAATTATCCTAGAAAATAAACCTGCCCTGATCAGTCCAAAAATTTGAAGATAAATTGTACTGAAAATTACTTCTTAAACAATTAAATATTTTGTATATTGATTATTCTTTCTAATTCACACATTGATTAATTATTCGTTCCAATGGCACATTTCCATTGCCATTTCTTTAGTAAATGCAATTGCAAAACGAAAAAACCTAAATAGCTCGTCAAATGACAGCTGATCTTATTTTACAGCGTTCAATAAAACTGGAAAATCTTTCTACAAAAACAAGACTGGACTACAGAACGTTCAAATTTTGAAATAAAATTGGTGTACTCCAATTTCCTCCCTTAATTACACCAAATTAAAGATACAAGAAATGTGACGTTCTTCTTGACGGTATCCTCACCAGCATTAAAAGACGTGCGACGTTTTTTTTATGAAGCATAAGCAATAACACAAACAGTATAAACAAAAAATCTCGGTGTTGATAGGATACGTGGGGGTTTAAAACTGATTAGCGAGTTAATTCAGGAGATCATTATGAATGGAAAAGTAGAACAACGATTGCGAGTGGATGTGGATGAATACAATTCAGTTTTTAAAAATTGGAAATGTTAAGTTTGCTTATCGTTGTTTGAGTGTGAAGACGGATTCTGAACCGTTTCTAGTCCACAAAAAATTTTGAGATTGTATTTTGATATGATATAGATCATGAGATAATGGTGTGGAGGGCTCACCTTGCTTGTAGCGAAGACGGATGGATTCCACTCTTCAAACACCGCTAAACATTTCAAACTACAGCTGAAGTGTACACCCTATAGAATTGAACTTACCCTTGAATAACGTATCATCGTCCTAGTCCACCCTTTCAAGTATCGGGAAGGCAGAACGTGTGCTTTGGTGGGGGGAGTGTACTGAGATTGGCGAAGAGGGTCTTGTGGGAGGGAGCACGTAGTAGGAAGTGGTACAAGGGGCGGGGTTGCTGCGGTTCATAGTTAAACCGGTGGGGTGTACATTTTGGTTTCGATTTATTTTATTCTCAACTTGCTAACCTATGTCGGCTGTCTGGTGATTTTATCGGAAACTTGATAAAACTGGTCCATTCAAGTGACGCAACAAAGGTCCCGTAGAGCTAGCACGCTTCAAGTCCCCCCGATTGCTGCTCAGAACCTTTAAAGATAGCCTCGAAGGATTTCACTACTTCACAATTCTCTTTATCACATTTTGTTCGAAATGCCGAAAAATTCGACTACTCCATTTTTTTAGAACTCCGTTTCAGCTGTCTCTGTAAACCTAAATATAATAATAATAATAATAATAATCATTATTTGATCATTTGAACTATTTAATAGTTGACTATGATTTGAACTATTTAATATTATTAAGATAATTGAACTGATAATAAAATTAATTAATTTACTAGTTCATATCGGCTATAAATTATTAAATAATTTGTAGCCGAAATAAGAATTAGGTTGTAATTTTTTTTTCAAACAAGTAAGCACAATGGTTTATTATTGAATACAAACGAAAAGAACACTTGATATACACGCGGATCGTCATACGATGACTGTTTCAAAATTCAAAATCCTCGTTTATTTCTTGTCCACGCAACGAACGTAAACTTCATTCAGCACATTAGATCGGTTAAACGAAATTAGCCAAAGAGTTTCTACACAGACTGATCACACGATTGTACCTATGAGAGTTTGCCCAGCAAAAGCATTAGCAATTATTATGCACGGGTGGGTGAACTTAAAATGCTAATTTTGTCCAAATTGAACTTAAAATCCCAATATTCCGAGAAAATTAAATATCAAAGCACAGTTAAATACAATCTTAATCTTCTACGAGATATTCTTCTCACAAATTTGGCTATTGCGTTTCTTCTCATGCAAAACAATTTTTGAAAATGAACCAATCTACAAACCAACAAAACATGATGCATTAGGGGATTCCATGAAGGCATTTCCTTAACTAACTCAGTGAGCAGTTTAACACGAGTTGGATAAGTGGGGAGTTATACTTGAAAGTTGTGCACACCTTATCCTTCCAGCGAACGAAAAATAAGTATTTTCTAAGGACGAATGGAATTATTGATATTGCAATAATTATTGTAAGTAGCTCTTGCACAAACATCGCAAGATATTGACACATGTATTTCAATTATTATTAGAAATAGTTCTTGAACAAAACTTTTTTCTTTGACATAATTGTTCACATATCAATAACATTGTCATATCAATTGTGCGCCTTCTCACTGGTCGTGACTAGAATCTCTTTAATTTACTCATAGAACAAATCGACTTGACCTTCATACTACTCACTGTATCAATGTAGTCGAGAGCAAGAAGGTTGCCTTTGTGCTAGCACGACACAGCGTTTGAGGTGCGGATGTAGTATTTAACGTCACTTCGGATTTGATATCGTGAGCCACTGAACAACCGATCACAGTGAAGAAATCTTAGAACCAAAAAACTAAGACTTGAGCTTTGTGATTGCGTGTCACAGCGTTTTGAGTGACCAATCGAGTATTCAAGATCTCGTTGGAGTTGATGTCGTTGGTTTACCACTGATCGAACGTTCACATAACAGAGATCTCAGAATCAAACTACTCAGATTCGAGTATGTGATAGAGCGAAACAGATTTTTGAGGAGCAGATGCAGCATTCAATCTGTAGGGGTAGATGAGGAGTGAGGAGCCGGTACAGTACTCAATACCAATTCAGACGTGATGGTGTAGACCTACCGCTGGGCAAACGATCACACAGCAAAAGTCTGAGAATCATACCACTCAGACTTCAAGCTTTGTGATAGTACGAAACAGCGGTTTGTTAGATGAAGCATTCAACATTTAATTCAAGAGATGGATTTGGGGTGTAGGAGGAAACAGGACTCGTATGTCCTTGATTTGAATGTTGCGAGATAAACTCTCCCGGCAATTGGGCGGTTAATGATCTACCACTGATCGAATTCGACTACGACTGATTTGAGTCTGCGATAGAGCGACACAAAGTTTTGAGAAGTAAAAACAGCATTCGATCTGTAGGTGTAAATGAGGAGTGAGGAGCCGGTACAGTACTCAATACCAATTCAGTTGCGATGGTGTAGACCTACCACTGAGCAAACGATCACACAGCAAAAGTCTGAGAATCATACCACTCAGACTTCAAGCTTTGTGATAGTACGAAACAGCGGTTTGTTAGATGAAGCATTCAACATTTAATTCAAGAGATGGATTTGGGGTGTAGGAGGGAACAGGACTCGTATTTCCTTGACTTGAATGTTGCGAGATAAAACTCCCGGCAATTGGGCGGTTAATGATCTACCACTGATCGAATTCGACTACGACTGATTTGAGTCTGTGATGGAGCGATACAAAGTTTTGAGAAGTAAGAACAGTATATGGTCTGTAGGGGTAAATGAGGAGTGAGGAGCCGGTACAGTACTCAATACCAATTCAGATGTGATGGTGTAGATCTACCACTGAGCAAACGATCACATAGCAAAAGTCTGAGAATCATACCACTCAGACTTCAAGCTTTGTGATAGTACGAAACAGCGGTTTGTTAGATGAAGCATCCAACAGTTGGTTTTGAAGTCGAAGGGTTTGAGCGTGCCATGACAACAATATTATTGTAGTGGGTAATCAAGAGATGGATATGGGATTTAGGAGGAATAAGAGGACTCGTATGTCCTTGATTTAAATAGTGCGAGATAAACTCTCCCGGCAATTGGGCGGTTAATGATCGGTTTTAAATCTGTGTTCTACGCCAGGGGTCTCCAAACAACGGCCCGCGGAAGGATTTGGTCCGGACCGCCTCCCGCGGAAAAAATGTATGGAAGGAAAAAATTAGGCAACCGCCGAAACGTAATGATTTCAAGGGAATCAAGAGTTTTTCCAGACAAATGATAGCAATTTTTGGTTTCAACGTATGTTTGCGAACAAACCTTTTCAAAAATGAAACTTGTCAAATCCAAATATCGAGCGATACTTTCAGAAGAACACTTAAAAAATGTGCTTATGATTGGAACAACAAACTTTGATACTAAGTGAAAAACAATTGCACACAACACATTAGATAGTTTTTCCAAAAATAATTTTTTGAATATAATAATTTTAAATAAATAAATACAAAATGTATTTCTCTTGAATGTTTTGTTTCTATATTCCTGACAATTCATCAAAATGTAATTATTTCTTAATAAACGAACACACACACACACACACACACACACACACACACACACACACGTACTTACATAACTACATACATATATATAGTTAGGAAAAAAAATGAAATCAGATTAGTTTGGCAAAATCAATTTGAATTTTTGGCATACTATTAAATTGAAGATTTTGGCAAATTAATTTGAACCTTTGGCACGAATCAATTCTAATATTTTTGGCCTCTCAATTTCTACTTCTGGCTTCCATACCACCTCGAGCTTTTGGCATATCAATTTATACTTTTCACAGATCCCAACTAACCCAACATTCCACCCCATATTATGATCAATTAATGTTTTTTCTCTCACATAATGCACTTTCTTAATAAACAATGAATAATAATAATCATGGAATTGAAAAGATTTATTCAGTCACTAAAAACCAAGTTTTGGTTCCTGTATTAGGCCTAATTTTGAATTTGTCAAACTCGTCTAGGAGTGCTTAAAAACACTGCTTTCAATTGAATAATTTTCAAAATTTCCTAATGTTCTCCAATTTCATCTATATACGCCCAGTAAGTGGGTGGATGCGTACAATTTGTAATGACAGACTAATGGTCCTAATGGGTGGAATGAACCAAGGTTGATACGCTGCCACAAGCTCATATACACGAGCATTTTCTAAGAAAACAATGTTTTAGAAAAATGTCTTGATTAACAAAAAGTTTGACTAAATTAAATTTTAGTAAAATCAAAAGCAATAGGCCGTCAAAACATTAATACGTTATGTACGTCTGAAAATGAGGTGTATAAGAAAAAATTTAAAACTAAGAAGTTACAAAAAAAAATAGATGAATAGAATTGACGATTTACCCGTTTGACGACAGCACAACACACCAAAGCGCTCAAATACCACGACTAGTTGAATGGGAAAATTCAACTAAATATTTACAAGATTCTCTTGTCGTTGAAATTTATCGTTGGAATGGTTCCCATTGCGAAGCGCTGATTGTTCATTGAGAAATGTTCTAGTCACGAAATTTCAACGCTCAACTGAAACAGTTCCCAAGGAACACTCAACGCTCCTTTGTAAGCTCTTGATGTCTGCTATGGTACTGGATTAGACTGTTGTGTAAGAGGCAGGAGATCAGGGAGGTAGGTGGTCCTCCTCTTCACAACTCTTCGCATTAGTTATTGTAATACTTTAAAAATTACATTTAATTTTGAAGAATGAGTAATTCAGAACGTTAAGGTGGGATGCTAACGAGCGAATGATAGTTCACAGTAGCTGTGGATATGTAAACGAGGAGACTTCAGATGATGGCGGTGGGTACAAAAAGACGAATGTGCAGCAGACCGTCCAGAAGAGAGTAACACCCATTGATGAATGAAATAAACATCTTCTTAGGGATCACCCTCTTTTGGAAGGCACAGTGGACTTGCGGGAGTCGTCATTATCCTCAAGAAATGTGTCCAAAAGACAAATCCTGCTCGGCGTGGTATATCCCAATGGTTCCGCTCATTTGTCAATGGGAAACATCCTGTTCGGCGTGAGATGTCCCAGTTTCACTTTAATTTCACAACGGGAACAACCAACGCAAAATAGGAAGAGCCCTCGTCCACAGCCAGAAAATGAATTTTGGTAGCAATATAATCCACAACATCGAAGGCCAAACAATGGAGCTTCGTGACAACGCGACGCATCGATAGGAGCAGCCATTAACAATGTATCAACGAACTACAGTTTTTATAGGCTAGTCGCTTTCGACAAAAAACTGTGTGCAACATTAAATGAAAAAAAAAAAAAAAACGGTTCAAATTCTTTCACTGGGGTTTATTATTCATTTGGCTTGCATTCATGATTTGAATTTCTACTAAGCTTTGTAGTGTGCGTGTTTCACAGGTGATAGAGTGATTGTTGAATTTCAGGAGGCACACAAATATGATCAACTGATCAATCCAAATAGGTGTTTTGGTTGAGAACCGATTTATGTTTGCATATCTCCTGGTTGAATAATAACTCTATCACCAACGATTAGTAGAAATTCAAATCATGAATCATTGAATAATAAACCCCAGTGAAAGAATTTGCGGCGTTTTTTTCAAGAGCGATTACGATGGAGGAACACAGATACGATCAACTGATCAATCCAAATAGGTATTTTGGTTGAGAACCAATTTACGAGCTCTATATATATCAAAAATTCAAAAAAATCGCTCTATCACCTGTGAAACACGCACACTCAAAGCTTAAAGAAACTCAAATCATGAATGCAGGCCAAATGAATAAAATTGACCATTGAAATTAATGTTTATCAGAATACTTCAACCCGTCTATCGGCTATAAACCCTTTTAGGAGTTCACTCCAGTATCCACATCACTACATCACTAGGTTACTGATATCAAAACAAAAACAATAATAAACCAAAATAACGCAAATGTTGCCACCATAAATCGGGCCATATATCGGGAATGGTTTGAGCTACGAACCTGGGGAAGAGCTCATTCGATTCCTCATGGAAAGTTCTTCAAAAGAAGTCCAAATTTAGGCCGTTTTGACTTTTTTTTTGAGGTTTTTAGGCATTTTACAAAATTTCGACAACCCTTAAAGGGCACTTTTAATTAAGTGAGAGTGCTGGCTAAAGAATTGGGGCGTTGTCGGACCATTATTGATTTTTCCTGAAAATTTCAGATATTTTGCTCCAGCCGTTTGGGAGAAATCGTGCATACGGCGGACGGACGGAAAATTTTTTATTGCAGATTCAGATTCTACACCCTTTGAAACGTAAACCATGAAATTTTCAGGGGGGTTAGCATTTTTTCTTCAAGAGCTATTTATTATTGAATAATAAACCAAAATGACAATCAAATTTCATTTAACTCTCCGCAAATTGGTAACGAACAGAGTTCAATGTAAGAACGGGGATCAAGACCAGTGTATCTAACGTGAGGCTGGATTATCAATACGATGGATTGCGAAGTGGGGCTTACCTTGTTCCGGCGAAGACAAGATCGAAGGAGCAGAACACCCATCAGGATACACAGGGGCACAACGAACACTTTACGACCCGCAAACTGAATGGCGTCACGTCTCTCATTCACAGCTATTTGTATGGGAAAAGGGGAGGTAGAGTGCGGTCGGAGTGGGGATGGGTGAAAAGTGAAGTGGGGAGTGGAGAAGAGAGAGGTAAAGGAGAGGGGTAGATTGCCTGTTCGGGGATAGTTCCCAGTAATTTTTTTGGATACCTCTTGGATACCTGTTGGTACCGCACCCAATTTTTCGGCATTCGATTTATTCGTCGTTACTTATGATATATATAATGGTTATGGAATTGATCTGAAAGTATCTTAATTTTTCTGAAACTCGTTGTACGTAATCTGTACAATAGTGTTACTGAGACATGGAAATAGGAAAAGGGTGGGTATTTGAAGGGAAAGGGGAACGAAAAATCTGTCCCATTTAAATTCTCTAATTAACTCCATTCTGTAGCATCAGGGAGATTGTTAAGATCTTACTAGTTGCAACCATGCTGAGAGATTATCAAATGTATCCACCGCATACTACAGATACTACGCAAGCATCTTATGCGGCAAAGATAATTGTATATTAGCGGGGAGAAATTTTCCAATTCCTGCTTTTTGTAAGTGAAATTCGTTAATTTCCAGATTTGAATAATATGTTCTACAATGGACATTTGTTTCTACCAAAATACAGCAGAATAGGTTCTATGTATGAGGAACATGATTAGTGGTCCATTATCATATCAATTTCGTAGCTAGTAGGATTTCAGCTTCGTAGGTTCAAGATAGATTAAAATTATCGTGGTACCTCCTCAAGTGATGGTGTGGATCTTTGTCAAAGAATTCTAGTAGTTGATGCTTGAGAAATAATGTTGTTCTTTTATCTAAACCAACGGTGCTCAAAGCTGATAAAGCCCTAAAAAACAGCTAAAAGTCTTTTGTATCGAAATATTTCATGGAAACTAGGTACTAATTTTCGAGGGGTACAATCCGCTATTTGACAACGGCTATTGCCTTTCTGCAATCCAAGTTAGTATTTATTGTTATTCACCAGAGAGAAAGAGAGGGAGAGAGAGAGAAAATACGCATTTATTGAAAAACACTACAACAAAACATGAAACATGAAAACAAAAATACACATGGAAATTGACAATGGTATATACCCGTCTGTCAGAGTATCGCATTTAGTACCTGTAGGGTTACATTATTTATTCATTTATTTGAATATTACCGCACGAAAATCCGATCATTCAACATCATTAAGGACAAAATTAATTTCCCTCACAATTAAATTGTTGAATTAACTCTGTTCCACAGCTTTAGGCAGATTGACAAGACTCTTACTAGTTGCAACCACCCTGAGCCATTTTCGATTGCATCCACCAATATCCCTCATATTAGAGCGACTACGCAAGCATCTTATGCGGCAAAGGGGATTGTATATTAGTGGGGAGAAATTTTCCAATTCCTGATTTTTTAAAGTGAAATTCGTTATTTTCCAGATTTGAATAATAAATTTTACTGAGGACACAAGTTCCTACCAAAATCCACACAAGCATGAGGTTCTAAAATGAAATGATAGAAATTAATTGAAACGAAAACAACGAATTTCCCTTTTTTGAAAAACGGACTCCACCGAGCCAATTATACTATGCGGGGCAAAAGATTCAATTCTGAAGACATCGCACTTTTCGTACTCGAAAAATTTTCTTTTGCCACACCTTACCTTCCTTGTTTTTAGGCGTGCTAAATCCGAATCTGGATCAGTCAGTTCTTCACTAGATAATCAAATATTGGCTATTCAACCGCTAGAATGGTGAACATTTTTGAAATTTTCAACAATTGATTGAACTTGTATATTCAAATTAACGCAGAACACGGAACGGTAAAGATGGTGGGTTTTAGATGCTCCCATGTCGTAGAAGTGGGCGAACAAAATAATATTTTCAGCGAATTTTCAAGAATCTTTGACGACAATAACCGCTGCTACGAAATTTGTGGTCTGTTCAGTAAGGGGAAGGGGGGGGGGGGGAGGAAGGATTGATTTTTCTCAATCAATTGATGTGAAGCGGATTTCTAAAATCCCTGAATCTCCCCGTACATTTTAAGGATTTAGACAATCTAAATTACTGTTTCCCCTAAGTACCACCGTTGGAAATGAAGAGAGTTGGAAATAGTAAGACGCAAAATCAGCGAGAATTTCTTCAGAAATACGTCAAAGATGACCTTTCTGGAGCTTTTTTTGGTAAAAACAGTTGAACAGGTCAATGTTTATTACATTCAACATGTACATCAATTATGCAATATTCTCTGCCATATTGAAAACAAGAGATCAATAAAAAAAGGAAAAAATATGTACCTATGGATTTATCGAGTGACTGCTAGGAAAAAACTGATTAGCCCACGTCTTCCAAAACACGTCACGATCGCGAGGAAAAGGTAGATTTTTTTAAACACCTGGAACGTTTTTTAAAAGCTTTTATTTGCATAAGTAAGTGATTTTATTCACTGATTTCTCAGTAATTAAAACCGAAGTAATAATTTTTGAAACTGATTTATACAACATCACATTCGCTTAGATGAGCTTGTTTGGAGGGAATGAAAGAAAGCCGACCACGACGTACCAGGGGCAGGCCTCGCCATTGAATCTGTATAGATTACTACAGAAAATCAGGTATTCGCCAAAACTTATAGTTCCTATTGGTTAACCTGTTCAAAACACTCATTTCTCGTCATGCAAACTCATTTTCTATATATTATGAAATCTATAGAACTGGACTCACTAGGTTTTTAAGAGAAATCATCTCTTAAACATTTTGGCCAATGTCTGTGCTACAGTTCGACTCCTGGATGTTTCTCCGAGTAGATGCATTTTGGTCTATTATTCAATAATAAACCATTGTAATCTCTCTTGAAAAAAAATTCGAACCCCCCTGAAAATTGCATGGTTTACGTTTCAAAGGGTGTAGAATCCGAATCTGCAATAAAAAATTTTCCGTCCGTCCGCCGTACGCACGATTTCTCCCAAACGGCTGGAGCAAAAATCTGAAATTTTCAGGAAAAATCCATGTTGGTCCGACAACGCCCCAATTCTTTAGCCAGCTCTCTCACTTAATTTAAAGTGCCCTTTAAGGGTTGTCAAAGTTTTGTAAAATCCTAAAAACCTCAAAAAAGTCAAGGCGGCCTAAATTTAGACTTTTTTTGAAGAACTTTCCATGAGGAATCGAATGAGCCCCTCCCCAGGTCCTTAGCTCAAACCATTCCCGATGTATGGCCCGATTTATGGTGCCAACATTTGCATCCACATTCACTACATCACTAGGTTACTGCGATCAAAACAAAAACAATTGCGTTTTTTTTTTTTTTTTTTGGTCGCAATAACCTAGTGATGTAGTGAATGTGGATACTGGAGTGAACTCCTAAAAGGGTTTATAGCCGATACACGGGTTGAAGCATTCTGATATGCATGCTCCGTCTTACGAAATTTCAAAATTTTCAAATAAATATTTTTCCATTGTAATCGCTCTTGAAAAAAACGCTGCAAATTCTTTCACTGGGGTTTATTATTCAATGATTCATGATTTGAATTTCTACTAAAAGTTGGAGTGTGCGTTTTTCACAGGTGATAGAGCGATTATTGAATTTCAGGAGGCACACAAATATGATCAACTGATCAATCCAAATAGGTATTTTGGTTGAGAACCGATTTAAGTGCTCTATGCATATCTCCTGAAATTAGCTTTTAGTTTATTGTTTCCGATAATGAACTTTTGTGATCGACCAAGGAACAAATTTCACCCTCTCGTCAAAATTGGTTGGCTTACGTTCGGTAGTATATAAAAAATTAAACTTAAGAGGACTGCAACAAAGGTTTATTATTTTTATATTAGACAACCCTCTCTCGTAGTTCACTCATCTACAGTGGTTGGCCGTAGTCTTTGGTCCGCTATTTAACATCGACCAAGAAAAAATAAAGTTTAACTCCCACCAACAAATTTGTTATTTTAGGTTTTGAGATGATTAGAATCCGATAATGGAATGTACCACCATCTAATTTTGGATCAAAAATCACATTTGAGCTCTAATTGGGAATGAGATCTCGGCATGACTTTTAAACAATCCTAGAGAGTGAAATCAGAGGGCTAACATTCCAAATTTAGAAAGTTTTTAATTAAAAATAATGAACAAAAAATCTGATTAGAACAAACATTCAAAATAGCACTATTGTTTATGGATCAAATAGGCCGACCCGGACGGCTCCACGACCATCCATTCGCTCTCTCTAAGGGCTAGAACTTTAACTGGAAAAAGAACCTCAACGGTTATTTGAATCTGAACGTACTACGAAGCCGTGAAACTATAGTCTAGTATCATGTCAGAATAGCGCTAGCTGATATAATCGCAGTGGTATTAGTTCCATTTGAAAATGAGTTTTTCAAGTCTCACTTTTCACAAATGTGGAAAACTAAATAGTTGGTACTTAGGTGTTTCATTTTACTTGTTAATTCTAGTTGTTCCACTCGTGGATTTCAACTTCCTGCCTGTCTACGGTATAGGTACGTAGGTATTGACATTTCAATCTCCTCACTCTTACTTGCCCTTCTGGGAAAGTTCACTGAGAACTGTAATGTCTATTTTCTGTCCCAATCAATCTAGAAGTCGGAATATTAGCGTTTGTGCGGCTTCTAGAATCTGAATTGTCTCGCGGGTACAGCTTCCTGGGCTACAACTTTTGTATATCAGTTTTTGTTTCGTTTAAAAGGAACTAGTAAAGGTTGTTGTTCACGGGGTTATATTCAAGACGAAATCAGTGCTCAACTAAAGTCTATTGAACGTCCTGAAATACAGGGTGTACAGCGTATGATCCGAAAATCTTGGCACACGTATTCTACAACTAGTTTCCAACAAAAAGTGCCTCATAGAGATTTTTTTTAGAGGCTTCGTCTTTGAGTTATTTCACTTTTAAGATTTTTTTCGTGTTTTCGAACTTACGTCTCTAAAACAGCCGTAACTCTGGTGTTTTCAAAGTATTTGCAAATCTAAGTATGCCGTTGGAAAGAGCATAAAATTATCTATTGTCTCAGTCTTTAGTAATAATTTTTTAAAAGGAACTAAAGGGTAAAAATGAGCCTGAAAAGTAAATTTCATAATAATAACTACGTTTGAGCCTGTAAGCTAACAAAATGCGCAAAAGTCTCAGCTTTCCAATGGTATATTTAATTTTTAGGTTTTAGAGGAAACTTTTTTGAGGAAATGGATATTTTATGCAAAAAAACTGTGTGTTTTCAAGCACATTTGAGGATTTTTTTTAAAAAAAGAAGAAAACCTGAATAACTAAAACTTTTTTTTCTTTTTCTGGGTGTAGAATGTATCATGTCAACGGCATTACCTAAAAAATTTAAGTTTGAGTGAGAGCATCCGCCGAATGAATTGATGTAAATCAACTGTTAAATGTCTCCCGTTTTTCCTGATATCGCGAGGTGTCCCGTTAGTGACGTAAGTTTGAAAACACGAAAAAAATCTTGAAAGTGAAATAACTCGAAAACGAAGCCTCTAAAAAAATTTATAAGAGGCATTTTTTGTTGGAAACTAGTGGTAGAATACGTGGGCCAAGATTTTCGGATCATACGCTGTACACCCTGTATAAGTGTTGTCCGTTTTATGGCATCTACAATTTACAATACAAATTAAGGAGGCTCCATATCCTGTAACATTCAATGTACGCGTTTTAGTCAAATTTGATTAGCTTTCGTCCAGTAGTGTCGGAAAAAAGCTCTGGACTACGGACGGATTTCAATTTGATTTTTGGATTTTACACATCTTGAACCGTGAAACAGCAAATTGTGAGGGGCTAACTTTTTTTTCTTGGTTGATAACAAAGGTTTTTATTGATCATTATTAAAAATAATAAACCACAAGTGATTTATGTTTGTCATTAATTAAGAAAGGTTGTTGTGATGTTGTCATTGTTACATGTTATTATAAGTCATGGTTACCAATGTACCTATTGAAGACGCATTCTGGTATTACCTATGATTTCCAAGAAGTTAACGCTACTGTGCGATCAAACTCAGAAGTTGAGTAAGCCTGTCGTATTTAATGAAGCTTTGCATATTTAGCGGAGTCGATTGTCATTTACTCCGGAATAAATGGACCATTTTATCTTCCGCTGGGATAAAACAGGGTGGGAGAGCTTCGCTTATTATAGCGGTACAATCTTCCGGATTTTACTCGCCTATCTTCTTAGCTAGCTATGAAAGATGAATACGTCCTCAGACAGAATGAACTTGAATAATCAAACTAACACCCATGGACGGTGAACGCCCTAGGTACCAATTAACTCACCTGATGCCATTGTCAAAAGTTACTGGTTGACAAGAACGTCTCGGTAGCACTCAGGTCAGGTCTTAACGTTCCGAGACTTAAGCTCCTGTTATTGTGAGGCAGGTAATGGCCTCTTGATGCAGGATCATAACAATAACGGTTGCTCCCTTCACTTCGCTTTTACTTTGGTTCAATGGATTTCTAAAATCATGATGTTTCTCTTATAGGTACAGATTATACATTCACCGGGTGCAGGGCCGTAAATCGACTTGACATGATCTATTGTTCGGCTCACTGTACCTCGGCTGAACATAAGGGGAGCTCGAATTCTATTTCATCCCCTCAAATCCAAGTAGCACATCGAAAATCATTTTAGCATCTAATCAGAACTGCACGTGATTTTTTCAGATTTTCCTAAATGATTTCGAACCGTCGCTTGGTTGGTTTTCCCTGAAAAACGTAGTTTTACATTTGGCCATAAATAAACCAATTTTTAACGTTGCTGGTGAGTAAAAAAAAGACTCGACGATGCGGGATATACGTAAACGTTTCTCGCTGAATCGAATGGTGACAACGCCAGACGTCTCAAGTGACGATTTGAGTAAGTTTTGTCGGATGCATAAACCAGCTTGTTTGCGTTTACGGCATTTCTAAGGTGTCCGCCCAATGTCGAGATAACCGAAGAGCCGGGAGACGGCAGTTGTTTGTGTTCATACGCTTGATTGCGATGAGTTGCATTCGCCTTTTTGCTGACACTATGTACCCTTAACAAACCAGGCTTTGTATCATTATCAACTCTTCCCTTATTTCCTTCAGCCTGGTTTCCTATGGCGCTCTATAGCTATTGAACATAGCTGGTAGTAATACCTAAAACCTTAGTGACATAAAAAGAGGATTAGTAGATAAAAAAAGCTAGTTCAGTCGATGAAAAAAGGATTGGTGACATAAACAATATGAATGAATGAATGACCATGATGAATATGCAATAGGGAAACCACGCCGAAGGAAATACGAGGAATGAGACGAAAGGGCAGAGTTGGTGACGATACGAAGCCTAGTTCGATAAGGGTTCATAATTTCTTTTCAAAAAGATTAATGCAACTCATCCCAATGAATCGTAAATGAACACAAACAACAGCCGTAATTATTTTTGTTGGCTTCATGGAGACTTTTTACCACAATACAAGAAGCTGTCATTAGCGCACATCGCTTACAAATTCTATGGAACTCAAATTTCTTGAGAAAAGGGCGGGGTCTTTTGAATGTTGTACATTTGTGTGCACTGCTAATGTCAAATGTAGAAAATGATAAAATATAGGTAAATATTAATACTGGGGATTATTATTCAATATTATTGCTGGGGTAAATAAGTATTCTTTCACTCGGGTTTATTATTCAATTGGCTTGCGTTCATGATTTGAATCTGTACTAAGCTTCGGAGTGTGCGTGTTTCACAGGTGATAGAGCGATTATTGAATTTCAGGAGGCACACAATTATGATCAACTGATCAATCCAAATAGGTATTTTGGTTGAGAACAGATGTATGTGCTCTATGCATATCTCCTGAAATTCAATAATCGCTCTATCACCTGTGAAACACGCACACTCCGAAGCTTAGTACAGATTCAAATCGTGAACGCAAGCCAATTGAATAATAAACCCAAGTGAAAGAATACTTATTTACCCCAGTAATAATATTGAATAATAATCCCCAGTAATAATATTTACCTATATATTATCAGTGTTTCATACATATCAGAATGCTTCAACCCGTGTATCGGCTATAAACTACAAGTCTCCACATCAGCTATCACTCCAGTAACCACATTCACTACAACCCGACGCTATCGGCATCACTATGTTACAAACAAACAATAATAAACGAAAAAACGCAAATGTTGGCACCATAAATCGAGCCATACATCGGGAATGGTTTGACCTACGGACGTGGGGAAGTTCTCATTCGATTCTTCATGGTATGTTCTTCAAATAGGAAAATATTTAGGCCGATTCGATTTGTTTTGAGGTTTTTAGGGATTTTACAAAACTTTGACAACCCTTAAAGGGCACTTTAAATTGAGTGAGAGAGCTGGCTGACGAATTGGGGCGTCGTCGGACCAAGATGGATTTTTCCTGAAAATTTCAGATCTTTTGCTCCAGTCGTTTCGGAGATATCGTGCGTACGGCGGACGGACGGAAAATTTTTTATTGCACATTCGGATTCTACACCCTTTGAAACGTAAACCATGCAATTTTCAGGGAGATTATTATTGAATAATAAACCAAAATCATTACGAAAACCGTTCATGAGGTTATGCTAGGCTGTGTACTCCACTCTTTTTAGTTCTCTTTTTCGCTCTCTCCATCCCCCCCTATCGAAGTGTCTTCTTTACAAAACTAGCCTCTTTGAATCGTTTTGGTTTTCCTTGTAGAGGATTTAGGTAATGTTTCTTACTAGCTATTGAAATAGCTCCGTCGGTAGATACGTACAGAACTCGTTCTTATTAGTATAACTCCATCCCCGTTGACGTTTTTCGAGCTTGGGGACCTTATCAATATCGGTAACTTTCTAGTTTCGTAAAGGCCTTCAACAGATAACACCACATGATGTATGAAGTAGGAGTGGGTATTCTATTTTCCGTCGTTTCGTTGGTGCCAGTCTCCCCACGAACGAAGAAGGACATCCGCATAGAGAACTGGAAACGATGTTTAGGGCGTTGGGAAAAGTTAAAAAACAGCTTCAAGCCAGAGGTCTTGCCACGCTACCGCAGCCCGATAGAAATCCCAAACTGCCTCCAGGAAAAGTAAGAATAAATTGTGTTGTAATCAGAACTCGACCAAATAATTTACGTCGTAGTTGTTTTCCCCAATAAATGGTATAGTTTGATGGTTTCAAGTGTAAATATTAAGACACAATCACATTCCTCTCTGGGGGCTTCGTCATGCCGTGGTGGTGGGGAGAGAGGGTAGCCCCTCCCACTATTTTCGATTCTAAAAATGTAACCATTAAAGAGAGTTTTTCCAATTTGATTTTTCTAAATTATTCCTCAAAATTGCCAGTTTTCCCAACTCACTCAGGTACCCGCACTCTCCCTAATTTATCAAGTTTTATAGTTATCCCAACTTTTCATGTTACCTCAAAACTTCCATGTTTTCCAACTTTCTCGGTTTTCCCAATTTTCTTAGTTTCTCCAATCTTGCCCACTTTCCCAGGGTTCCTTAACTTTTTAATTTTTCAGGGTTTTCAAAAATTTTTTTTTCCATTTTTCCCAATTTTCTCAGATTTTTCAACCATCTCAGAATTCACAATTTTCCCTAATTTGTTAACTATTCTAGTTGTCCAAACTTTCCACGTTAACCCAAAGTTTCCAGGATTTCTTCCTCTTTCTTATGTTTCCCCACTGTTCCATGTTTAACAACTTACCTACTGAGTTTTCCAATTTTCTTAGATCTCCAGACATTTCCTCGTTTGTCAACTCTTCTAGTTGTAAAAGTACATACCACCCTCGTCGTTTCAAATTCTTCAGGATATCCATTGATTATTACATTGCATATTAGTTATTTTTCTAACTTAGAGCTGACAGCCTTTACCACTTCGGACTCATAACCCAAAACTCTGTTTACTTATGTTTCCATGTCCTCATCTTGCTACATTCTAGACGTAAAAAGACATTTTGACGCTTGTGAACGGCGCAGTGAATTCATTGGCTGAAACCTAGAGGACAATTTGTTCCAGGGAGTCATAGGAAACGAAACATCTACATTCTAGTTTGTAGAATATCCTGTTGAAATTTCTTCAGTTATGGCTCTAGCGATCAATCTAAATGCTTTTCTCTTTCTCTCTTGCGTAAACTCAGCAAATTTTTCTTCGTCATTCGTTGAGACTAATTCCCATAAATTTTGATCTTCAAGCTCTAATCGAACATTAAATGACCAGGTTTTATAATTTTTTCGATTGAGTTTCAATACTGCTGTGCTATTTAGACTCTTCTGCCTGCTCTTCCTAATCCATTTCACTCTGAAGAATAGCTCAGAAAATTCACTGGGCACCCATAACCTTTGTTAGAAAACGACGTATATTGTCATATCTATCAATTTCATCTATCCCTAATACTTCACCAAATGAACTGAGCTTGAGTACATGGCACTCTAAAATATCTAAACTACGGTCCCTCTTTTCTCCTCTATCACAACAGATCTACCATAACAATTATGCAAAGTAGGTGAGCAAGAATATTTCTTAAGGTTGTTCAAATCATTCCTGTATCTAGCCTAGTCTACATGAGTGACTAAGCATTTTGTGATTATTCCTCAACGGTATCTGTGATTTATATTTTCACATGGGTAACAATTTCTATTTGTTTGATTTACAGTTATTCATTAATAACGAATGGGTGGACGCTTCATCAGGGAAAAAGTTCACCGTCAGAAATCCGACAAACGAGGAAGTCATTACGGAATTGGCACTCGGAGATGCGGTAGATAGATTTGATACATCATTAACATTTAATATGAGCATGCTTGTTCCTACACCTTCTATGTTCATACATTTGTTCCTACTCCACAGTTATCTACTTAATTTTGCTTCATAGCTGTTTGTATGTAATACATGGATTCAATAGATTCAAATTTAATGAATTGTCTTCAAAAAAGGGATAGCAAAAAAGGTATTTTCCTGGCGACTGCCCGATTGTGTGGGAGATAAAACGATGAGAAAATTAAGCTTTATGGATTTTACGTCAGAGCATGTGCAGTAAAAGCTAATAATTGTGACTGATGAAATTGACGAAGGACCATCTTCTGCTTGAACCTCATATTCCTACAAATGTTTAGTTTAAGTCTAGCCTTCCAGGAATTTTGTACATGTTAAACGTTCGGAAAGGAGGTTTGGAACATTTCAACTCCATCTAGGAACCATCTAGAGCTGAGTTATCTATCTCTAGATAATCCAAATTATGTTTTCTTAATGTCTGAAAAAATTAAAAATGACTCGACTCTAATAATTCATTATGAAATGGAAATAATTTTCGAACTCCCGTTGTTCGAACATGTGTTATCGGTACATGAAAATCCTTCTTGGCACTGCTTAACTGTTTTAGGTTCGTCCAGAGAGAGATGGTGTGGAGGTATTCATGTCAGGCCTGGAACGCCTCGTGCTCAATCTTCGTGGTACTCAAAAACAGTTTTCTTCGCAAATTCGCTTGCTTCGAAAAAATCTTTAAAGTTTTGAAATTTTCACGAAATTTCACGTAGAATGATGAATTGGAAATTTGAAAAGTCTGCTGATAATTGTACATGTTCGAAACATGGGCCTATTTGAGATCTTTACAAAGTAATGTTTTACAGAGAGTGATGGGAGGGGTTGGGGAGAGGTTAACAACTCCTGAGAGGCTTTGCCGCCTTTGTAACAAAATCTTAAGTGGCCTTCCAGTGAGCTCTAATATACATTCGGTGAATTTTATCAGTAGGCAGAAAAGCAGATTATTTCTTGATCGGTTTCACCGCCATATTAAATGTGTTCAATAAAATAGATCCTTACCTCAAATCAAATCAAATAATTTTTATTGTTTCAGGTTAAAAACCATACAATAAGAGTTCCAATTACAATGATAAACAATATTCACTTCGTAATTCCAATTCAAAATAGAGATCAAAAACAAAACTAGCACCGATTTTCTTCTGATAATATTGTGTAATCCTATGTATAATACTAAACGTTTTTTTGCACACATAATATTTTTAATTGATAATGATAATCCTAGACAAAGTTCTCTTCTTTTTCCAATACATACTGCCTACAAGTAATAGTAGCCTACAAGTCCAACCCTGCATCCTCTATCAAATGGGCCTTAAATTTCCTAAGACTGAGGTATGCCAAAATAAAATTTCCCAGCATTAACACCTCTGCCTCACTGCCACATTGCAACAAATCACCCTAGATACGCTCCACACTAACCCTACAACTTCCAAAGTATTTAATTCTCATTTGCCCGAGAGTGGGGCATTCACCGAGTACATGTCGAATGTTTTCATGCTGGTTAGTGTTGCACAAGATACACCGAAGCTGTTGGTCGACCTTCACAAAATCCTTTCCCACAAGGGTTGAAAATTGCCGATCGCTGGACATTCTTATGTTCGCCGCGGTTCTCTTAATCAGCATGGGTAGATCGAAACCCAGGTAGGCCGCGGAGTGCCCACTGGAAGAGCTGATTAGCCGCGAATACATTCGACTATATGACGAAAGCTGAATCCTTTCCTTATCTTCGTAGCTTGTTTTCAGCTCATAACTGTATATTATAGCTTTTCTCGCATTTTTAACTTCCCCGGCGTCCTGGTTATTCCAAACTCTCTCATACCCGAGGTCGGTGAGTATATTGCGGAGGTTTGCGGCCCAATCAAACTTCAGAAAGGTATAATTGCGGCCCTCCATTGCTTTAAGCATCTGTCTATAACAGATCGAGGGGTACCTGCTCTTATCCATTGTAAGTAGGTCTTCCCACCATTTCAAAACCCCTTCAAGGATGATGCACCCGATCTTCTTCCTTCCTGTTTCCATTCTGAGAATGTAGCCCGGTGGACAGAACGGCAATAAGAGGACACTCTTAATAAATCTAGTTTGGACTACCTCAAGTTGTTCCCAGTAGCGGAAACTCCAAACTTCAGCATTGTACAGTAGATCCTCACCTATCACAGTGCAATTTGAGCAACATTTTCGTTCATCTGATTTCGTCTGTTCTTATTTTACCCGCGACAAGCAAACGGTATCGACTAGCTCTAAAAAACCTGACACCTCAATGTCAGTAGTCGCTGGCCACAATGTTCTCTGACGCCCATTTCACTGTTTGCGAGGGAATGAGAGATTTAGAGCTCTGTTTGAGTTATTCACCATCTAATGTATCATGAAGAGCAGCAGAGAACCAAGCGGACGAGCTAGATTTTGGAACAAGTTGTGTTCCTCGGTCGCAGCACAACAACTGCTGCCTGGCTAAATCGAAGTCATCAGCAGTGTGGGCCACTTGCCATCTAAAGCCCCAAAAGCCTAGAAGGCTCTGGGGGTGTAGAGTCATCGTCATTTACCATCCTCCGAGTTTGAGGTAAATGGGACAAATAGCCATTGGGAAATGAGGCTTGATGAATTTAACATGTGCGAAAATGCAGTGTTATTGCGTCCAAGTCTACCTATAGATAGCTGAAAAACTGTTTCCACTTCCGGAAAATTAAAAAAAATTGTTTCTTCAAATCAAAATTTTCACTAACATTTTGGTTTTAGACCATTCAGAACAACTTTTTTTCGCGTTAGTCTGTATGTCGGTGTCTGTCTGTCCATGAGTCTGCAGATTCTTGTGACAAACCTAATCCCTACAGTTTTCATCCGATTTTGGTGAAATTTTCATGGAATGAAGTTTTTACATTGTTTAAGGGTCTGTAAATTGTGTTATGGATACGAGGAATCTATGTGCCATTCCTAACTTGTCAAAAGTCGTGAAGATGTCGTTGAATTGTTTAGTTCTTCCTGTAAGTTGCCCGATATTAAAATTCCACATAATTTAACAACTTTTTGGTGTGAAGAAACGAATTAATGAGTTACATACCTGTACAATTTGCAGGGGGATGTCGATGTGGCTGTAGCAGCGGCTAAGAACGCGTTCAAGTTGGGATCGGAATGGAGAAAGATGGATGCATCTTACAGAGGCTTCCTACTCAACAGATTAGCGGATCTTATGACGAGGGATGCTTCGCACTTAGCAGTAAGTCCGCTACGAAATGGACTGAAGCGGTAGCTTATTGAGTACTCAAACAAACATATAATGATTAAAAGTTAGTCTGAGCATGATCATTACACAGCCCACAAAATAAAAGTTTCTGACCTTAGGGCCTCACCATGCTCACTATACGCCTATGTTTTCGTGGTCGCTGAATCGGAATTTGACGTCTTTTTAGCTCCATCGGGTATACGTTTAACCATAACCTCAAAAAAATTTGATCTGTACGGTATTTTTGAAGCCCACACTATTGAAGATTACATTGAATTATTATTACAATTTTGGTTTCATTCATGTATTCCGTGATAAAATCTTACTTTGTAACATTGTAACCATGGCCCCCCTTTTGATCATCAGTAGGCCATTGATTTCAATCAAGTAGCACATTTCGCATATACAACTGGGTATTCGGGGCGGTCAAGCTATCAGAACTTGGGATTTTCAAAAAAAGCATGCATGATTGGGGTACTTATTGGAATTTTGGAATCATGTGAATTATTAAATCACTTGGTTCGATAGGAAAAAGTTCCCCCATAGCGAATGCATCTTTGGAATGTTTGAGGAATAATAAGTCAATATTCATATAATAATAAACGAATATTCAGAGAATGGTTAACCTAAAATGATAAAAACAAAGTCAGTCGACAAGAGATAAGAAGGTGAGAGAATGTCAGGTTGAGGGAACGTAAAATGTTAGTTTTTCTCAACTAAAAGCTGTAAATCTTTTTGATTGGACACACCAATGGAAACTGGAACTGCAGTGTTACTAGAAAGAACGAACAAGGACAAAAATCATTATTTCCCTTACAAACTAATGCAAGTGAGGGAATGCTAGGGTATGATTTTACTTATTTAAGGGTTCCTTAAATAATGTTCAAAGTTGGGTCTAAACGTAGAGAGGGAATAACATTTGGGTGTTACATTTAAATTACGATTTAGGTATTAGTGGAATTCGTTAAACAAATATGGTAGGGTAGTAAATGTGAAAATGGTTTCCAAATTGAAAAAGTTTACCAGGGCATTGTGGGAGGCTTTGGATTGGCCCATTCTGTGGATTCACCTACACATAAGAGATTTGCCTTCGAGAGACAGTGTACACACATAAGAGATTTACCAAATAAGATAGTGGGACCTCCAGTTCAGATTTTTTTTTGCGAGGTTGAGGGATTATAGAGTGATCATCACTAAGATACTCTCCTGATAATGTTTATTATTTATGCTTCAGAGTTTGGAAGCTCTCGAATGTGGCAAAGTCTACTTAGCAACGTTGAGGGGTGACATCCAGTGGGCCATAAGAAACGTCAGGTAAATTTGATCAGCAACTCAATATTGATTGTGTAAAATGAATGAGTTATTTGATGTAGTCTTCCAATATTCCCATTGCATTTAGTTTCCACCTGATTCTAGTTACCTGATGTATGCTAATGTCAATCAGAGTTAACAAAAGATGCAACCGTTACGCATCTGTATCGTTTACTACAACTTCAAAACGTTGAGAATTATTACACCGAGGTTTATTATGCCTATATTAGAAAGCTTTTTTACGTGAATCACTTATCTATACAAATTAGACATAGTCTGTGGTACATAATCAAAACAAAACTCCAGCTGAAAATACTTGAGTGGCCGCCAGCCTCGTGATCTAGATCAGACCTCGTTGAACGGACTCTGCAACCCGGTTCTCCTGCTCAACCGTCTACCTGTCCTTAGACGACCAATTTTCATTACCCGAAGATGAGGTTTTTCGAATTGTGAGCGGTTTCATTCGATTCAGAGAACTAATTTCATCTTGCTCCAACTAAAAAACTACCCTCTTACATTAACAATTATTAAGATTTCGATTTTTTGATAGATTAATCCTTCAATGTAATCCCATAGGGTGGATTGATGAAGATGCCGAGATCACTGGTACAACCCAGATCAATGTTGGATTTTTGAGGCAAATTTCTTAAAATGTTTTGCAGCAGTTTCGGAGAAAAGCTTCAGACGGAGGACGGAGTACAACGAACGATAAGATTTTTTTAAATTCAAATTTTTAAACCGACGTATCTTGGAATCCAAACCAACAATTTTTGAGTTGGGGAGGAAGGGTAATTGTTTTAAAGGTTCCTATTTCAACCTTCGAATAGGTTTTTCTAGCAACTTTGATGCTGTACGATTTTGAGGTACTATCCATAACGATATCTCCCTAGCTTCAATTTGGCTGAGGTACACAAGCGGAAGCATTCTTTTGCAGTGCTATTTTGTACAATATATTACTAGGAAGCATTGCTGTCTCCCGAGTATCACTAGGAAACGTTGTTTCTGGTTGTAAAGCCCAGTTCTGGTAGTCAGATAATCCAATTAGGGTTGTTATCTAATACAGATACAATAAACCTTTGTGTAATAATTTACTGCTTTCTAGTGGGCTTGTTTGTTTCTGTTTCTGTATAAATGAAAAAGGAGAATTCGTAGGAGTTACTTCTTCCAGCGGTACTTACAAATATTGACTATACTACTTAAACCTGGTCAAACATTCTGTTATTGGCCAACAACTCCTCACTTTTATCGTAGTACAATTTAGGTAACCTAAAGTGATGTAGTATCTTCGTAACTTATGAAAACGAGTTTCTAACATTTTTTAAAGGTATTTAAATTTATCCAAGGTGGAATTTATTTTTCTGTCAAAAACCACACAGTGAGTTCAATAACACTTTTTGTACCATTATTACAAGCAACCGTAAAATATCTTTCTCATCCCAGCCATAATCGAAACCTATCCATCGGTTCCACCATTTTATCACGATTTAAATTTTGCATGCAACTTGTTATTTCAAGGTACTACGCTGGTTATGCAGACAAGAATAATGGCTCTACAGCGGCAGTAGATGGTAACTTTATAGCCTACTCCAGACATGAACCTGTTGGGGTGGTTGGAAATATCTGTGCTTGGAATTTCGCCCTTCTAATACTTGCTTGGAAGTTGGCTCCTTCACTGGCTGCAGGTACAAATATTGTGCTACTTGGTGATACCACCAAGGCGAATATATCAATATCTAAAAGAAGCTGGAGGGAGAGATAATTGTTTTTTCTCATGATCATTTTAAAGCTGAGTTGTGTATCAAGCTGTTAATCTTTTGTGTTGTGTTTCTTTATTATTTCATACTTGCTGTTTACCCGTATACTGCAGTGGATTTGGAGCACTGATTCAAAAAGAAAGACGCAACAGTAGTAGAATAAATAAAAAAAGCGCCCATGCATTGATGTATTGACTGACAGACAGAACGTGACAACTATTGATGTGACGATGATGACATTTTCTGACTTCCTCAACCGTACACCAACTTTGAGCATGATCAAAACATGGTTTAGAAGGGGAGGATTCACCCTTTGTACATGAGCCATTCTACTAAACTCGTGATCCCATTTCTTAATTTGCGTTTACATTCACTTTCATTCACAAACTAACTTTGCTGACGGTTGTGCGTATAAATGTTAGGTTTCTTGTAAACATAAGTAGAATCAATTTTGGAACTAATTGGGTTCGCGTTCTACAGAACGACTGTGGAATGTTGTTACTCTTTGTGGATGCGTTCTGCAGTTTTTATCGAAGCTGGTTTTTGAAATGTCAAACATACTTACACATTTAAGTAGGAGTTATCTCACGCAAGTGAATGAAATAATGGTGTTCTGTCCACCCAAAACCACTGAGCAGTTTAGGAATGTGCACCAGTTGCTGGGGTTGCCTATTGTTGCTGTTGAATAGCGGTGTTAAGTTGGTCTCATGAGTTTTAAGGCACTGGTACTTGGCTCAATAATGGCCGTAATCAGCACCAGTTGAACGTACCAACATGGAAAATCGTAATTCTGAAGCATTTTGTACAGTTGCTTGAAAGCGTTCATTGCCTGGAAGTACTTCTGGTCCGAAAGTCTCCTATTATGAGATTATTTTTCAGAAGGCGCTAAGAACTTAGTAGTAAAAAATTCAATAGTTCATTAACATCTAGAAAAAATTATGTGGGCCCAAACTGTCACAAAATTGGTACTCAAATAAATCAAGATGAAAAATTCTGTCCTTCTAACAATATGAGAACCATTTATCTTCATTGAACGCTGTTGAGCTAAGTGCCTGATTAATCAAACCTCTTGACATTTAAACATCACATTGTGGGAGAATCAAACACCAAAGCTTTTTCGGCTGGCTTTTCAAGAAATTCAACGAAATTCAAGGATGCCGCACCAGAATCAGGTTGACCAGAAGCCATGATGTAAATCAAACCGTGATCAACAAAAGCGAGCTTTCTTAAATTGTCACGATTGTGTTCTGATCTAGTTCAAAATACGTTACAAAACTTGCACAAGGGAATGTTTTATTTCTCCGGAGAATACAGAGATGATTTTTCTCCCCTTGGTTATCCTGAGAAAATATATTTCCATATGATCATTTTGTGTAAATTTCGGGTCCCACTGTATAATAATTTACTCTTGAACGCCAAAAACCTGTGGAATGTTGTTATCTTTGATGCGTTCTGCAGTTTTTATCGAAGCTGAACTGTCAAACATACTTACAATTTAAGTAGGAGTTATCTACCAATGAAATAATGTATTCTGTCGACCCAAAACCACTGAGCAGTTTAGGAATGTGCACCAGTTGCCGGGGTTACCTACTGTTGCTGTTGAAAAGCGGTGTTAAGTTGGTTTCTTGAGTTCTAAGGCACTGGTACTTGGCTCAATAATGGCCGTTACCAGCACCGGTTGAACGTACCAGACATGGAAAATCGGCAATTCTGAAGCATTTTGTACAGTACCACGAACGTGCTTGAAGAAGCGCTCATTGCCTGGAAGCACTTCTGGAACGAAGATGTTGAGACCGCCGGGCTTTCAAAGCGATTATTTCCAGCAGTAAGAAAGAGAATAAAGCGGGCGAAGATCTAGAGATCACATAAATATGTGCTACGGACCAAAAATATTGGTACTTCAGACTGAGTTCTGTCCTTACAACTAAGGGGAAATTTCTCTTTATTGCAACACTAACGGATTGAGCTACGAGGCCTATTTAATCAAACCTCTTGGAATGTGGGTAATGTCTTTTAAACATCACATTTCCTGGGAGTCAAATACCAGCCATTTCGGCTGGCTTGGAGTTCGAAGAAATGACGATGTGAAACTGCCGCCCACTGGGTCAGCAGATGCTGATGTAAGTCAGCAACCGAGCGAGCTCGTTGTCACGATTGTGTTCTGATACAAGAGAGTGAAGAAATGAAAGATGCTTCTTGGAGAATGTGGTATTTGTTCTCTTTTGAATCGAGAGGGATTTACTTATTTTGTCGTACTATTTCGGGTCCCACTGCCTGCGCTAATAATTACCGCCAAAAAATGTTGGTATATCTGACTGAGTTCGAACTCGTGTCCTTACAACTGACGGGAAACTCTACAACATTCTAACGTATTGAGCTTCGAGGCCGATTTGATCAAACCTCTTCGACCGTGAGTTATAATCCAGAACATTTTTACCTACCTTGTCCGCCCATGGGAGCATTAAAGTTCGACTCCAGCAAGCCATACAAGTAGCACAAATAGCATTTGTAGCCAAGTCATCCCACAAAATTAGGAACCATCCGGTGATTGGTTACGGTTGAAAGGTTCGGTCTGCCCATTGGGGAAAATTCGGAAAGAGTAGAGGAAAGGGACAACTGAAAACCACGTTGGCGCGCTGTTTGAAATTATCAAGTAGTACATTATCAAATTTTTCTTCATCTCCTTCATCTAATGAAAAGATGTAGTATTATTGAGTAGAAATGATGACTAGATTTGTAGATGCCAATGTCATGTAATAATTTAATCTCTCCAGCACATCAGAATACAATATTCCTTCCGAATAGAGAAAGCAGAATTGATTTCACTCAAAACTACTTTATTCAAGCACGCTAATGTGAAAATTATTTGAGTTACACAATTAATAATGACAATTGTCCATGTTATTTTTGTTTGTACCTGTGCTGACACACTTCCCCGTTATAAACAACAGGTTGCACTACTGTGATCAAGCCATCGCAGTACAGTAGTTTGGGAACCCTCCACGTAGGCGAATTAGTAAAGGAAGCAGGCTTTCCTCCGGGTGTAGTAAACATCCTAACTGGCCCAGGAAAAATGGGATCATCCATCGTTAACCACCCAGACGTGGACTGTATATCATTCACCGGTTCAACCCCGGTAATTCTTTACGACACAAATTTTTCTCAATCACTATAGAATCAAGTGTATTTAACGAGAAACCCGTTTATGCCTCAAGTTTTATTCCAGGTCGGTAAGGAAATATACAGACATGGAGCACAGCATATGAAGAGACTAGTGCTTGAATTGGGCGGGAAGTCACCCAACATAATCTTGAAGGATGCAGATGTGGACAAAGCCGTTGAACATGCCCACTTTGCTTCATTCCACAACATGGTAAAGTTGAAGAACATTTTGAAATATTCACAACAACATGATATTATTGTAACATATAATATGATTCAAATCATATTGCTGTAGGTATTTATATGAATGAGACTTCTCAATTGACGATGTATGTCGATCATTTTTATTTAAAACTGGTGGAAAGATTGAAAAAGGGAACAGGGCCCCTCTATATATGAAGATAACTACAACCTAGCAAGTAGAGCGAACTCAGTAGCTGAATTTGGTTCTATTCAACTTAGGATCCAGCGTTTTTTGTTAACGAAATATCTCTGGGTGTAGTAGAGTATAACCGTAGATATTATTTTGGTGACATTAATAGTATGATTTATAGGAAATATACAAGGTGTTACATCTAAGCGCCTGGCATACACCAGGTACCGATTGCAGAGCCTATTTCTGATGGAAGTTGTCCATAACTCTCTTAATTGAAAGAGTTGAACTTCAAATTTTGTTGGACGGTCTGAAAGAGCGTAAATTTCTTATCCTTCTAATAAAAAACTCAATTTTTTCGAATAGACGTGATGTATGTGTGTGACAATTTTCGCAGCCGCTGCTCATTCTCAGGCGATTCTAATGATTATTTTTTGTTTGATACCAATTTTACTATGTTTTTCACTTTGTTTTATGTATGAATTAATTTTGACATGTTATTAAGTAATGTTATTTAGTAAGATTTTGACAATTGTTTATGCACTATAATGCAAATAAAAAGCTCCTACCTAACTGCAGCTACTCGTAGTTCTCTAATATAAATGTAACAAATCACTAAAAAGTCTCGTAAAAACGAGAGCCTTGAAACTGAATGTACTGACCCCTATTAATTATTATACATTTTAGGGTCAATGTTGCTGTGCCGGATCGAGAACTTTCGTTCATGAATCAATGTATGATGAATTCGTCGAAAAAACGAAAAAAAGAATAGCCAAAAAGAAAGTTGGTGATCCCTTCGACCTGGACGTTGATCATGGCCCTCAAGTAGGTACCAACAATTGAATTTAATATGGTAACGTAATTCATGGTTAATGTTTCTTTAACAACTCTTGGAGACTACTAAGCTGGGTTACTCGACTACGGAATTTAACCGGTTTGAAAATAAAAAACATTAGTTATCTTTCTCAACGGAATAGCGCAAAAATATGGAATTTTGGTAGGAATTGACACTTAGTTGATAGTCAAAATTGACGCTGCGCCTCTCAGAAATGGGTCCCTTTACACTGGCTGGTTTCACTAACCTGCAAAAATGAAAAAAGTGTGGCCCACTGGATATGGTGCGTAGCTTTCGCAAATCCGTTACATAAAAATATTGAAAAAAATTCTCTGTAGATTGGTGCCTCATACGTTACATTGACCATACAGTTTGATTAACTATAGTTTCTAGATCTTCGTAAAAGGGCTTTCCGCAGATAATAAACCCATGTGTCAAAATAAGCACCGTTTCTTAAAGTTGTAGAGCGAGACAGACTGTATAATTAATTTTGGTTTATTAATTAAATAATAAACCATTGTAATCGCTCTTGAAAAAAAAAAAATAAATAAAATAAATAAATAAATACCCCCCCCTGAAAATTTCATGGTTTACGTTTCAAAGGGTGTAGAATCCGAATCTGCAATACAAATTTTTCCGTCCGTCCGCCGTACGAACGGCTGAAGCAAAAAAGCTGAAACTTTCAGGAAAAATCCATGTTGGTCCGGCGACGCCCCAATTCTTGAGCCAGCTCTCTCACTTAATTTGAAGTGCCCTTTAAGGGTTGTCAAAGATTTGTAAAATCCCTAAAAACCTCAAAAAAAGTCAAGGCGGCCTAAAGTTGGACTCTTTTTGAAGAACATTCCACGAGGAATCGAATGAGTCCCTCCCCAGGTCCGTAGGTCAAACCATTCCCGATGTATGGCCCGATTTATGGTGCCAACATTTGCGTTATTTTGGTTTATTATTGTTTTTGTTTTGATATCAGTAACCTAGTGATGTAGTGATGTAGTAATGTGGATACTGGAGTGAACTCCTAAAAGGCTTTGTAGCCGATACACGGGTTGAAGCATTCTGATATGCATGAAACGCTGCAAATTCTTTCACTGGGTTTATAATTGTTTTTGTTTTGATATCAGTAACTTAGTGACGTAGTGGTGTAGTAATGTGGATACTGGAGTAAACTCCTAAAAGGCTTTGTAGCCGATACACGGGTTGAAGCATTCTGATAACCATTAAAAAACGCTGCAAATTCTTTCACGGGGTTTATTATTCATTTGGCTTGCGTTCATGATTTGAATTTCTACTAAGGTTTGGAGTGTGCTTGTTTCACAAGTTATAGAGCGATTGTTGAATTTCAGGCGGCACACAAAGAAGATCAAATGATCAATCCAAATAGGTATTTACGTGCTCTATGCATATCTCCTGAAATTCAATTTGATCGTATTATTGATCGTATCATCATTATTGAATTTCAGGAGATATGCATAGAGCACGTAAATGTGTTCTCAACCAAAATACCTATTTGGATTGATCAGTTGATCATATTTGTTTGCCTCCTGAAATTCAATAATCGCTCTATCACCCGTGGAACACGCACACTCCAAAGCAAGCCAATTGAATAATAAAACCCAGTGAAAGAATTGCCAGCGTTTTTTGTCGTTAGTTTTAAAATTTTATGAGAAAATTGAAAATAAAATAAGCTATGATGAATAACTATCTGGTTACTTTCGATAGACGACAAAGGAACAAGCGGAGACAGTGATGAGATACATCGAACAAGGGAAAAAAGAAGGTGCTACGTGCGAAATTGGCGGGAATAGAATTGACCGGCCAGGATACTTCATCCAACCTACATTGTTCACGAATGTAAATGATGATATGACTATTGCTAAGGAAGAAGTAAGTGTCATTCGAAATGAAATACTCATCTACTAACATTCCTAGCAACCTGAACGTTCAAAGATAAGTTACCTAAAATCGTTTTATGAGTCACGCCCCACTCGAATCATATGGTACACTAATTATCCTACTATTTTAACGGGTTCCCCGTTTTAAGGTGGATTCATCTGATAATGTTGTTAGATGAATAGGTACCTAATATTGTGGTTGTGAAAGAGCAGATAGTAAAGTACTTACGCAATGAAATGTAACCTACACCTAGGAGAGAAACTATGACCTATTGAATAACAAAATTTATGACTCTATATTTCTAGAGGAGTCAATTTTGAAAGCATTGTTCCCATATTCATTTTTCATGTACAGCAGAAATCCGAAACTACGAATCTGCAAAACCTTTTATTCGGCACCGAAATCCAAGCTAATATGGTTCGGCGAAAAATCAATTGTTATTTGCAATTATGAACTCATTCGTCAACCTAGAAATAAATCGCAACCAGCCTCAACATTTCGGTTAACTATTTTCAATTCTTCCAGAGCCTATGTGACCTTCGTAATCGTCCTACAAAAACATTTTAATCCCCCCCCCCCCCCTCAACCGCAAAATTATTGGTTTTGCGTCACAAGATGTGTTCAATCTGTAAATCGATGTAGAAAAATCATTCCGTAAACAGCCCGTCCGGCTTTTCTCCGAAACTACTTCACCATAGTTATCGAAACTATGAAACTGGTCAGAAATGAATATTGAAAATTCGGAATACCAACAAATTTCAAATGAAACTGCAGTTTTGATGTTCTTTATTCATAGATGTCCCTTCAATGAATTAAGTGAGCCCCACCGGACAGTTTCACGTCCATCCGTTCACGGCAGAACGTCAACACGAATGTGAATGCCCTTGGACATTGTTAAAATGACCTACAATCATGTGAGGATTGCAGTGGGATTTTGTTTTTCAAGAGTTCCTTTTAAAAAAGAGTTTTTCAAGACTTTTTTATATAATTGAACATTGAAGCGTAGTTGGATGTATTTTTTATTTTGATATATTTCACTTGTTCTAGTTGTAGATTTCTACATCATGGTTAAATACAGTGTATTGCGCCATTTTAGGTATTTTGATATCAGGGTTTTTCATACGAAGGGACCAGTAATGGTTGGTGTTCATTGAGTTATGGTTAAGACAAAGACATCTGGTAACAGAGTTGTTAGGAAATTAATTCGGTTACCCATTATAAATTTCAATTACTTTTGAAGACAGATAATCGCGATTACCATTCCAATTACTATAATGATAATCGAAAAAAACGATTCCTTTTTCCGATTACAAGTAATGGTAATCGGAAAGGAGTACTGGTAATTCGATTACTTTTTTTAATCCGATTACTGTATTGGTAGAATGCGAATATGATGCCACAATGATAGATGACACAATGTTATCTATTTAATATCGTATAATACAGATGTCATCTATTTAACACTTGCTATTCGCATATACATCGATTGTAAAAGTGCAAAAGTCCGTAAGTTGAAATTTTTCGAAAATAAGGTTATGACATATCCTGGTAAATCCCCCCCCATGGAATGGACCCGGTCTGGAAAATCGTTATTTTCTGTAAAAAGTGTTTTCCCTTTTAAATCGACTTGTTTTTTTTCTGTAAGGAATTAATTAAACTCAGAATTAATTAAAAGTAATCGTACTATTACCTCAAACAAAATCATCAATGAAAGTAATCGGAAATTTTAACCTACCAAAATAAAAAATCACAATACAATTCGTTCCCAAGAAATTCAATCTTTTTTACTATGAATGAAATACAATATCGGAAAATTGGAACTATTAATTGGAATGGTAGAGTAATTTCAACTCAAAACTTGATTTTCAATCTCCTTTTTACTATTTTCTATGCTATATTGGAAAATTATTCATTCCTCAAAGTGAATGCTAAAAATATACTTCTGCAACCCTTTAAGGATCTTCGAATAATAGGTTCTCAACGAAATCCAATATCTACCACAAGGTATGCAGTTGTAGAAAATATAACTTTGACAGAGATTAACGTTGTCAACTCACAATCCAAAATTCATATTTTACATTATCCACGGCATAAGGGTCATATGGAAGGTGCTAAAAAAAACTCAATATCACATTACTCAAATTTTAACCTAGCTTGTAGAAAAAGGAGAAGGATGTGTCACTATGTTAAGCAGCATGCACAATAATTGTTATGGAAAATATCTTTTGTTTTGATTGTAAAATTATAAGAACGTTATGGCAATAACAATGAACAGCAATATCATAGTAGATAGAATGTATTTCTTGTAGACGTGTATGCGTTTTAAAACCCAAAATTGTGGTGTGTTTGAGGCATGAGCGAATCGCCAAGACCTTCCCCAACAATACGGGCTAGGCCTATCGTTTGGAGAGTAATCTAAAGCTAGCAGCTCAATTTTCAAATTGTACCATTCAAACTGTATGCATTTGTACAAATATTAGTGGTTGACTTAATATTTCTGTATTTTAGTGGTTGTAATAATATGCCTGTCTATCAAGTTTATTGATACCAGTCAGTCTGTGGAATCACGCCTGTTTTAGATTTTTGGGCCGGTAATGCAAATCTTCTCTTACAAGACGATTGAGGAGGTAATTGAAAGAGCAAACGATACAGAGTTCGGTCTTGCTTCCTCCGTGTTTGGCAGTAACGTCGACGATATCAACACCTTGGTTCAGTCCATTCGAGCTGGCTCAGTGTGGTAAGTCAAAATATATTTTCCCATAATCTACAGAGGTGTAGAAATCCAGTTCCACCCTTTGTTTTCAAAATATTGACAGAATACCTCTTGAGGTTTAAGAAACTCGAAATCAGGAAAAAAATCGTAAATTGTAAGTACTTACCTACTGAAATTTATTTTTTGCTACCCAACGAAACAGTTTAACGTATTCTGAGTAAATATCAGCATTAAAACCGAAAGTAGATAACGTAAACCTATGAATTACCAACTCAATACACTTTGGAAAAATATCTAATGAATAAATTTTTTTGGACCATCAAAATGTAGCTAAAGATATGATAAAACCAAACTGCAAATGACTATTCCCAACTTTCAAATTGATTTGGATCGCAATCTTCTTCAACAGTTATATCCATCATTTCAAGAATTTATATTTTTATCTAAATTTAAAATAAATAAAACTCTTCTCTTGGGAAAGAAAATAAAATACTAAGTAAGTTTTTTATGAAGCATTTGAGTGGTGAAACAACACTTTTGTTATTTATTAATCTATAAATAAATGGAATGAATACACTACAATTCTATCATCTCCTTGTTACACTTTCAATCGAATCCATGGGTCCAATGAAGAAGAAAAGGAAAGGAGAAGTAAGTAAGAAAATAATTGTTTTTCAAAAAAGTTAGTAAATTTTGAAGAATAGTGCACTTTTGTTTGATTTTGGCAGCTTTTACTGAGATTAGTGAAACAATACGCACACGTAGACTGGGCACTGTAATGTTGAACCTTTGTGTAAAGAAATTGCAGTGGATGTAATTGCGATGGAAATGCGTTTCCTAGAGTTCCTTTTTAAAATAAAGTTTTTCATAACTTATATTATGTATTTGCCAACAATCGATATCGACAATGAGTATGTTATACGGAACAGCTTTTGGTTCATACAACGGACGTAGTAAAGTTTGGTGTTCACGGAGTCACATTTAATATGAAGTCATTCGCATGTAAAGAGACACAGTGATTATCTGAAGGGCCCTTGTGGCTAGTTTCTTTCCTAATCGATCTACCGCGCTGAATTATAAATGCGACTCCTTTTATGGCATCTAGAATAAAATTACATGGTATGGGGGTGAGATACGCCGAGTTCAGATAAGATTTACTAGTAATAAACATGAATGATTTACTTAGAAGGGTTATCTAATGCAGAAGTAATGATCCTTGGCATAACAATTTGCAGCGTTTTGGTTTACTATGCAATAATAAACCATTGTAATCGCTTCAACGGGTATAGAATCCGAATCTGCAATAAAATTTTTCCGTCCGTCCGCCGTACGCACGATTTCTCCCTAACGGATGATGCAAAAAAGCTGAAATTTTCAGGTAAAATCCATGTTGGTCCAACGACGCCCCAATTCTTGAGCCAGCTCTCTCACTTGATTTAAAGTGCCCTTTAAGGGTTATCGAAGTTTTGTAAAATCCCAAAAACCTCAAAAAAAGTCAAGGCGGCCTAAATGTTGACTCTTTTTGAAGAACTTTCCACGAGGAATCGGATGAGCCCCTCCCCAGGTCCGCAGGTCAAACCATTCCCGATGTATGACCCGATTTATGGTTCCAACATTCGCGTTATTTTGGTTTATTATTGTTTTTGTGTTGATATCAGTAACCTAGTGACGTAGTGATCTATTGATGTAGTAATGTGGATATTGGAGTGAACTCCTAAAAGGCTTTGTAGCCGATACACGGGTTGAAGCATTCTGATAACCGTAAAAAAACGCTGCAAATTCTTTCACTGGGGTTTATTATTCAATTGGCTTGCGTTCATGATTTGAATTTCTTCTAAGCTTTGGAGTGTGCGGGATAGAGCGATTATTGAATTTCAGGAGGCACACAAATATGATAAACTGATCAATCCAAATAGGTATTTTGGTTGAGAACAGATTTACGTGCTCTATGCACATCTCCTGAAATTCAATAATCACTCTATTTGAGTGAAACAAGCACATTCCAAAGCTTAGTAATAATAAACTCCCGTGAAAGAATTTGCAGCGTTTTTTTCTTCAACTCCGAAATGACGTGATAATCCGTAATATTTTTTATCATATTCAATAAAAGTTACTCGCAGTCAGGTTCTTTCTTAAGTCCATGTTTGACTGATTCAGTGGTTCCTAATTCCAAAAGTATTTTATTCCCCTGGAAAGTACCAAAATGATTACAGCATTCTGTGTTAACCACAAAAGAGTAGCTTACCGAAGCAGGCTAGTTTAGATATTCCAATTTCGAGAGAAAGTGTGAGCTATCTGTTGTGAAATGGTAACGAAAAGAAAAGAAACACTCAACCTCCTGTCATTACCATTATAATCCCATACCAAACTAATATTTATTTCAATTATATTTTCAGGGTTAACAGTTACTTTATGATCACTCCACAAGCACCGTTTGGAGGATACAAAATGTCGGGAATCGGACGAGAGGGAGCCGCCTACGGTATTCAGGCTTTCTCGGAGATGAAATCAGTTTACATAAAAACACCAACAAAGAATAGCTGAAATCGTCATCATTGTGTTGTGATGTACTGATCATTAATATATTCTGAAGAAAATTCCAATCTTTTCGTCTCGTTTACCCCGACCTCTTGTTAACGAACGTCGTTCTTTGTTTATTTAATTAATTAAATTATCATTTTCACAGAAAGTGGCAGTGTTCTCTTCAGCAATGAAAGTTTCAACTCCAGTCCAAGTTGTAAAACGCAAATGATGGATAATCTTTAGGATAGTTGAATGTGTATAACGTTTATATACATTTAATGACCTTTCCTTAAATTATGCATTCTATGATTTAGATTAAAGACTAGTCAATTCAAACGAAAAACAAAATTACAACCACAACAACTCAGGTTAGGTGATGAAACAAGTGTTAAGTCTGGTTATTATTAAAATCGACACAGATATTGGGAAGGAAATATCCATACATCAGGGTCTACGGGATCGACACTCGTGTTTCCTACCATGACAACACTGCAGGGACTGCAGGTGACTGTATGCTTTGATGGATACTGAAAAGGATAAAGATGAAGGAACGATACAAAAAAGCGAGAGTTAGTTAACTTGTGAATCTGTAACTAGAAGGGACACAGTCTGGAAAATAGTCTAAGTATGAAAACGATGGTATTATGGACACTACGGTGTATTTATAGAATATTTAAAAAGGAAAAATCAAATTCAATAAAAAGACAGGGAGCATACAAATACTGAAAATAACCGGGAAACAAACATTTTTGTAATAATTTATGGCGCCTTACATTACTGTTTCCTGTAACCAACCTCCGTAATAGACCAAGAAAAAAAATTTGGTAAGCTATGGTATCATATACGAAGAAAATATATGTAAATAATCTCACCCGTTGATTGGGTTTCGATCATTTCAGATTTACGTGCTCTTTGCAGGCACGTAATAATATATAAATATAATATATTTTCCGGACAGGCAGTTTTGATAGCCTTCAGTAGACTCCACTGGGAAGAGGGCGATAGCGGGATTTAGTTCAACCAATTTCCGACATGGTTAGACCAAACGCCGCTAGAATGCGATTGAAACCTTAATAGCCTTCAGTAGACTCCCCTGGGAAGAGGGTGATAGCGGGTTGCAAGCGCATTCTACCAGGGCTCAGTGCAACCAACTTCCGACTTGGTTAGACCAAACGCCGCTAGAATGCGCTTGAAACCTTAATAGCCTTCAGTAGACTCCCCTGGGAAGAGGGAGATAGTGGGTTGCAAGCGCATTCTACTGGGGCTCAGTGCAACCAACTTCCGACTTGGTTAGCCCAAACACCGCTAGAATGCGCTTGAAACCTTAATAGCCTTCAGTAGACTCCCCTGGGAAGAGGGAGATAGTGGGTTGCAAGCGCATTCTACTGGGGCTCAGTGCAACCAACTTCCGACTTGGTTAGACCAAACGCCGCTAGAATGCGCTTGAAACCTTAATAGCCTTCAGTAGACTCCCCTGGGAAGAGGGAGATAGTGGGTCGCAAGCGCATTCTACTGGGGCTCAGTGCAACCAACTTCCGACTTGGTTAGGCCAAACACCGCTAGAATGCGCTTGAAACCTTAATAGCCTTCAGTAGACTCCCCTGGGAAGAGGGCGATAGCTGGTAGCAAGCGCATTCTACTGGGGCTCAGTGCAACCAACTTCCGACTTGGTTAGAGCAAATACCACTAGAATGCGCTTGAAACCTTAATAGCCTTCAGTAGACTCCCCTGGGAAGAGGGCAATAGCAGGTAGCAAGCGCATTCTACTGGGGCTCAGTGCAACCAACTTCCGACTTGGTTAGGCCAAACACCGCTAGAATGCGCTTGAAACCTCAATAGCCTTCAGTAGACTCCCCTGGGAAGAGGGAGATAGTGGGTTGCAAGCGCATTCTACTGGGGCTCAGTGCAACCAACTTCCGACTTGGTTAGGCCAAACACCGCTAGAATGCGCTTGAAACCTTAATAGCCTTCAGTAGACTCCCCTGGGAAGAGGGCGATAGTGGGTAGCAAGCGCATTCTACTGGGGCTCAGTGCAACCAACTTCCGACTTGGTTAGCCCAAACACCGCTAGAATGCGCTTGAAACCTTAATAGCCTTCAGTAGACTCCCCTGGGAAGAGGGTGATAGCGGGTTGCAAGCGCATTCTACCGGGGCTCAGTGCAACCAACTTCCGACTTGGTTAGACCAAACGCCGCTAGAATGCGCTTGAAATAGCCTTAATAGCCTGGGAAGAGGGTGATAGCGGGTTGCAAGCGCATTCTACTGGGGCTCAGTAGAATGCGCTTGAAACCTTAATAGCCTTCAGTAAAATCCCCTGGGAAGAGGGTGATAGCGGGTTGCAAGCGCATTCTACCGGGGCTCAGTGCAACCAACTTCCGACTTGGTTAGACCAAACGCCGCTAGAATGCGCTTGAAACCTTAATAGCCTTCAGTAGACTCCCCTGTGGAAAGGGGGATGTCTGTTTCGAGCGGGATTTCGTCCAACTTCTCTCCATATCGTCTTTTTGCGCTGAGGTTCGGTCAATCTTGTTAAGTTACCATAAAATCGTCACGTTTTTAGTTTTTTCTTTTACGTTGGCTATTTCGTGTCATAATTTCTCGGTATTGGGTCTCAAAAAGTCTCCTGTATCTATCAAGCAAGGAACAAGAGAAAAAATCTGTCATTACCCAATATTGGTTTATTATTCAATAATAAACCATTGTAATCGCTCTGGAAAAAAATTCTAACCCCCCCTGAAAATTTCATGGTTTACGTTTCAAAGGTTGTAGAATCCGAATCTGCAAAAAAACAATTTTCCGTCCGTCCGCCTTACGCCGTACGCACGATTTATCCCAAACGGCTGGAGCAAAAGATCTGAAATTTTCAGGAAAAATCCATCTTGGTCCGACGACGCCCCAATTCTTGAGCCAGCTCTCTCACTCAATTTAAAGTGCCCTTTAAGGGCTGTCAAAGTTTTGTAAAATCCCTAAAAACCTCAAAACAAGTCGAATCGGCCTAAATTTGTACCTATTTGAAGAACATACCATGAGGGATCGATTGAGACCCTCCCCAGGTCCGTAGGTTAAACCATTCCCGATGTATGGCCCGATTTATGGTGCCAAGATTTGCGTTTTTTGGTTTATTATTGTTTGTTTGTAACCTAGTGACGCCGATAGCGTCGAGTTGTCGTGAAAGTGGATACTGGAGTGATAGCCAATGTTGATACTTGTAGTTTATAGCCGATACACGGGTTGAAGCATTCTGATATGCATGAAACGCTGATGATAAATAGGTAAATATTGTTCAATATTATTAGTGGGGTAAATAAGTATTCTTTCTCTGGGTTTATTATTCAATTGGCTTGCGTTCATGATTTGAAGCTGTACTAAGCTTCGGAGTGTGCGTGTTTCACAGGATGGAGCGATTATTGAATTTCAGGAGATATGCATAGAGCATGTAAATCTGTTCTCGACCAAAATACCTATTTGGATTGATCAGTTGATCATATATGTGTGCCTCCTGAAATTCAATAATCGCTCTATCACCTGTGAAACACACACACTGCAAATTCTTTCAGTGGGGTTTATTATTCAATTTTATTCATTTGAGTTGCGTTCATGATTTGAATTTCTACTAAGCTTCGGAGTGTGCGTGTTTCACAGGTGATAGAGCGATTATTTTATACATTGTTGAATACATTTGAAACACAACATTGTCTTGATATATAAAGGACCTTCCAGCAGCCAGTGGAATGTATGAATGTTGAACACGGATCGATTATTAATCGGCTCTACCTGGAGAGAGTAACGCCCAGTGGTGTTGAATGTGTACACAACTGAGACATTACTCACCTCTGGCAAAGTCAATACAGGGTCATTTGTCCAAATTTGACTTCAAGAAGAGGCTGAAACTGAAACATACACATAATGTTTCTACGGGTACAATAATTGGAATACACATACGAATTGCTGGTGGTATATAGTAAAATATGCACGGAACCTGGGACATTGCACAGAGCTGTTGAACCCAACTGAGTCATGTAGACTTGGAATACACCTAGATATTGTTTCTTAAAAACAAAAGGAAATGTTGTACCGAAATTACGGCAAAAGTCCTTGAGTCTTGTTCAATGTTTCTCCAAAGTCCTTTTACCTATCCAACCAAAGAGAAGGTAGATGCAGCTCTGGATTGAATTTTCTTTCAAAACTCACGAACACCCAACTTGGCTCCATACTACCAGTTATAAATTCACGATCGAATGAAGCAAGTCAGGTACTCGTGGAATTTATCCAATCGAAATTTAGTTGAATACATTTGAAACGCAACATTGTCTTGATATATGATATATATAGGATCTTCTAGCAGCTAGTGGAATGTATGAATGTTGAACACGGATCGATTATTAATCGGCTCTACCTGGAGAGAGTAACGCCCAGTGGTGTTGAATGTGTACACAACTGAGACATTACTCACCTCTGGCAAAGTCAATACAGGGGCATTTCACCCAAAAGATACACCTTCCTCTGCCTCTGATACACACATACACTTAATGTTCCTACGGGTACAATAAAACGTAGGCACACCAAGTGCAAATGTATATCAAAGCATTCTGTCGAACACTGAATCCTTTACTGAACCGAGGAAGAGGAAGAACTGTTGAACAACTGAAAAACAAAAGAAATTCCATTGGGGATATGCGCCAGGGTTTCTCCAAATGACCTTTTACCTGGAAGGTAAATGCAGCTATTGAATCAAAACTCACGAACACCCAACTTGGCTCCATACTACCAGTTATAAATTCACGATCGAATGAAGCAAGTCAGGTACTCGTGGAATTTATCCATTCGAAATTTAGTTGAATACATTTGAAACGCAACATTGTCTTGATATATGATATATATAGGATCTTCTAGCAGCTAGTGGAATGTATGAATGTTGAACACGGATCGATTATTAATCGGCTCTACCTGGAGAGAGTAACGCCCAGTGGTGTTAAATGTGTACACAACTGAGACATTACTCACCTCTGGCAAAGTCAATACAGGGGCATTTCACCCAGAAGAGGCTGCGTCTGATACACACATACACCTAATGTTCCTACGGGTACAATAAAACGTAGGCCCACCAAGTGCATATGTATATCAAAGCATTCTGTCGAACACTGAATCCTTTACTGAACCGAGGAAGAGGAAGAATAAGGAATCAATGAGAAATGCTCTAAGCACGGAGCTTCTTACGTCTCACTAGGACACTTCCCATTGACCCATTAACCTTCAATCAGCATTTGGGTAGCCATGCAAACGAATTCAGCGATATGCAGGATGACAATAGGTTGTGTGCTGACCAAACTTCCACAACCAGGGGCTTGGGGATAAGAAAAACCTCAAGCGCCAGGGTTGTGATAGTTCCAGCCAGCCATATGACCTCACCTGCTCAACCAAAGAGAAGGTAAATGCAGCTCTGGATTGAATTTTCTTTCAAATTCCACGAACACACAACTTGGCTCCATACTACCAATTATAATTTCACGATCGAATGGAGCAAGTCAGGTACTTATGAAATTCATTCAATTGAAATTAAGTTGAATACATTTGAAACACATTATCTTGATATATCTTCTTCCAGCTCTTCTAGATCTTCTAGCAGCTAGTGGAATGTATGAATGTTGAACACGGATCGATTATTAATCGGCTCTACCTGGAGAGAGTAACGCCCAGTGGTGTTAAATGTGTACACAACTGAGACATTACTCACCTCTGGCAAAGTCAATACAGGGGCATTTCATCCAAAGAGGCTGCAACTGAAACACACAATGGAGCACACCTAATGTTCCTACGGGTACAATAAAACGTAGGCCCACCAAGTGCATATGTATATCAAAGCATTCTGTCGAACACCGAATCCTTTACTGAACCGAGGAAGAGGAAGAATAAGGAATCAATGAGAAATGCTCTAAGCACGGAGCTTCTTACGTCTCACTAGGACACTTCCCATTGACCCATTAACCTTCAATCAGCATTTGGGTAGCCATGCAAAGAATTCAGCGATATGCAGGATGACAGTTGTGTGCTGACCAAACTTCCACAACCAGGGGCTTGGGGATAAGAAAAACCTCAAGCGCCAGGGTTGTGATAGTTCCAGCCAGCCATATGACCTCACCTGTTCAAAAAAAGAGAAGGTAAATGCAGCTCTGGATTGAATTCTCTTTCAAAACCCACGAACACACAACTTGGCTCCATACTACCAATTATAATTTCACGATCGAATGGAGCAAGTCAGGTACTTATGAAATTCATTCAATTGAAATTAAGTTGAATACATTTGAAACACATTATCTTGATATATCTTCTTCCAGCTCTTCTAGCAGCTAGTGGAATGTATGAATGTTGAACACGGATCGATTATTAATCGGCTCTACCTGGAGAGAGTAACGCCCAGTGGTGTTAAATGTGTACACAACTGAGACATTACTCACCTCTGGCAAAGTCAATACAGGGGCATTTCACCCAGAAGAGGCTGCGTCCGATACACACATACACCTAATGTTCCTACGGGTACAATAAAACGTAGGCACACCAAGTGCATTTGTATATCAAAGCTTTCAGAAGTATGGATAAACAAGCACCAGATGATCTGATCCAGATGATGTTGTTGGTGTTTTTTGCAAACTTGCAACCCAGGCACTGAGGCCAGCCAAGCTTTAGAAATCTATCTACAAGGACGACTGCTCTCAACATATTAGCTGCTGTTTCCGTCCAAACCTTATGGTTGCCTCACGCAAGCTGCCTGTATATTGAATTGATGAACATGTGACAGACTGTTCTCACTGATGTTTGGCTACGTACTACTTGATTAAAACAAAGTATGGACGAGCCAAAACCAGAGACGACAGCCCCACCTCGTAACTCTTCATATCTTCACCAAACACCCACCAGAGGGCAGCTACCCATACAGCTACCCGACTTGGCTTCATACTACACATTACAACATTGAAGTACAAAGCAAGGCAGGAAGCCGGAAGGGCAGTTCAATGCTGAAATGTTTGATATCCATTGCTCCCACTGGGTTTCTCATACAGCCAATTACATTTGCTTCTCCTCAGCTGATTCATCAATGAGAAATGCTCTAGACACGAATAACTTGCGCGATACTATAACAGTTCTCATTGAAAAACCAACCTGTTGAATGGTCATTCAACCAAATGGTTTTTCGTGAGCAATGACATATTATAACAAATGTTCAAACGATGATAGCACATATACATGAAATCGAGTACACGGCATTGACTAATTTAATAAAAATTAAACTGCTTCCGTCGACCATCAGGAAAGACTGCCAAAAACCTCACATATAACACTGAAAGTAAACACTCTTGCTTCATCTTCTTTTTGCCTCTTAATTTCATCGTTTGACATTCAATGTCCTAACCGTTCCAAAGAATCATTCATGAAAATAAACCTACCGTGGTGAGTCCAAACATTTGAAGATAAGTTGTAAAAAATAAAAAATAAAATTAATTAATAAAAAAGTACTTGAAATGTGGAATCTATAATAAACATTGATGAATGGCCCATTTCCAATGCCATTTCTTCATTTAATTCAATAATTACGAAAAAATCTGAATAGAACATGATTACAGAAAGAAAGAATTTTTCAGAATTTTGAAATAGAAATGTTGAGAGATGTTACCCCCCTCAAATGAATCATATTAAAAATAAAATAAATTTAACTCTTTCCGGCGGTCCGGCGACTTTTTTACGGTCCCTTGGTCAAATGATGAGTTTTAGGGAGATTTTCGTTCACCCAGTCCAGTTTTACAAGAAATTTTTGGATTCTCACCAATCAATCAACTGATCAGAAAGCTAACGACATATTTTTACAATTTTTCAATTCTGATGGACAGCTTTGTTACCTGCAAAAACAACTGCGTTTTGTAAGGCAAAATCGGAACATCTCAACATGATATTTACGTTTGGCTGGTGTCGATTCCAACACTAATTCGCAACAACTTTTGCCACCTCATTTTTTGTATCCTATTAAAGAAAAAAATTAAATAAATAAAATTTGCTGATGATGTTACAAACGTTGTGGCTATTAGTTGCGGACCATACTCTGCAGACCCGTATTATCTTCATCCTGCAAATATTACATCTACAGAGAACATAACAGTCGAACGATTAAACAGCTGAAATCGCTTGTGTTGGCTACGTACCACTTGATAGAAACAAAGAACGGACGCACTAATAGCGATCACGGCTCCCAATCGTACGAAAGGTCTTCTTCACAATGAGTCAACATGCTCTTAAAACAACCCAACTTTCCTTTGTACTACACATTTCAGCCATGTATCATAATGGCGAAGTAGCAGATAGATATAATCTGACGCTCCTCTCAGCAGTCCTTCTGTTTTCCGTATGACTGCATGGACACAGCTGTATGGTGCGCTGATTGGTCATTGAGAAATGTTCTAGTCACGAAATTTTAACGCTCGACCGAAACAGTTCCCAAGGAACAATCAACGCTCCTTTGTAAGCTCTTGCTGTCTACGAGGCAGGAGATCTGGGAGGCAGGTGGTCTTCCTCTTCACACCTCTTCGCATTATTTGCAACTGTAAGGGCAGAAATGTACTCGTACAAAAACCAAACTCCCCTGACATAGTTCAAATTACATCAATGTAGGACTGAGCAAGGCGGGGTGCCGTAAGAGTAACTCTCGACCTAATTAGGTAACCACCCCCACTTAACTGACAAAGGCTTGGTATGATAATTGTAAATACCAAAGGCACAGTGGAAGTAAAATTAATTTATCTCTCAAAAAATACCAAAAAACACATTGTTCTAACGTCGATAGCGATCACAGTTCTAATCGTACGAAAGGACTTCTTCAAAATGAGTCAATGCGCTCTTAAAACAAAACATCTTTCCTTCATTGTACACATTTCAACCATGTATCACGAAAGTAGGATGTCTTAAGGGCGGAGATAGATGCTTCCGTCAGTAGTCCTTCTGCTTTCCGTATGGGCACAACCGTTTGCTGCGCAGGAATCCAGACTGTAAATGCTGGTCTAGCAAGACTGATGTAAAGAATGATGTAAATACCTTCAAGATCCTCTCGTCGTCGTCGAAATTCATCCTTGGAATGGTTCCCATTTAGATGGGCTGATTGTTCATTGAGAAATGTTCTAGTCACGAAAGTTCAACGCTCGACTCGAACAATTCCCAAGGAACACTCAACGCTCCTTCCTCAACGCCGATATGGGACGCAGGTGGTCCTCTTCTTCACACCTTTTCGTATTAAACTGTAAGGACAGAAATGTACTCGTACAAAAACCTAACTCGGCTGACACACTACAAATTATATCAATGTTGGACTAAGTGAGCCGGGATGCCGTACGAGTAACTCGACCTAACCAACACATTTTGGTCGCCGTTAGTTGTTTTCCGATGTGAGACACGTTGAAGCCGGAAGTAAAAATGGTTCTGAACAAGAAATAATCGTTGTAAAAATGTAGTTCCCATCAATCAATAGCCATACGGTACGTGTGTGAGTGCAGAACTAGATACGTCAAGAACCACCAGCACCCTCCGGCACTCGTAGTTCCCATGACTGACACATCGGCTCAGCGAGTGCAGGAGAGCGACCGTGGATGAGATGATAATGATGACTATCCTTGAGGTAACCACTCGCAATGAACTGCATATGTCGCCGCAATGTAGCTCGGAAGCAGCTGGATCGTAGCTCGACCATATTTTTGATGATTCAGGTCTACTATTGATTAAACTATCCCAAAGCAACTGGAGAAAAATGTCAACGACAAACCCATTCATTAGGCTTGGTATGCTAATTGTAAATTTTGTAAAAGTTACATTTAATTTTGAAGAATGAGTAATTCACAACGGTAAGGTGGGATGCTAACTACCGAATGATAGTTCACAGTAGCTGTTGTCGATATGTAAACGAAGAGACTTCAGATGATGGCGCTGTGTACAAAAGAGACGAATGTGCAGCAGACCGTCCAGAAGAGAGTAACCCCCAGTGATGAAGGAAATAAACATCTTCTCAGGGATCACCCTCTTTTGGAAGGCACAGTGGACTTGCACCCCACAAATGTGTCCAAAAGACGCTTGCTCGACGTGGTATGTCCCAATTGTTGGGCTCATTTGTCAGTTGGAAAAATCCGCCTTGGCTCCGATACTACAAACTACAATGATGCTGTACAAGACAGGACACCAAAAGAGTGATCTTCCAATCAACGATCACGTCATTTCACGCTGAATACAGCTTCATTACAGCGAACATCCTGGAATGATAGTGCCACTGGCCTCTAGAAATGTATGCGAAAGAAACTTCCTGTTCGGCGTAAGATGTTCCAGTTTCACTATAATTTCACAACGGGAACAACCAACGCAAAATGGGAAGAGCCCTCGTCCACAGCCGGAAAATGAATTTTGGTAGCAATATAATCCACAACATCGAAGGCCAAACAATGGAGCTTCGTGACAACGCGACACAAGCAGTTAATAACATTGTACAACGATTTACTGTCTTCAAAGGCTAGTCGCTTTTGACGAAAAATGAGAGCAACATCCAATGAAGAAAGCGAATCTGAAGCATGGCAGACGTCCACTGTACAACCAATCGATGCCAATGGCAAAGATATCAGAACAGTAACAGATAAATCAGAAGATATCAGAACAAATATAGTTATCTCAATATTGTAGTACTAGCATCTAGTGGTCCTCCCTATTTCTATCTATTTGAAATTATATTCTACAAAAAATTGTGCCGTTGTTCTACGGCGCCAAACAATTGACAAGATAGTACACATTACATAGGAAAAACTGGAAACCGTTCAGGAAAGAGTAACCAGCAGTGATGGATGAAAATCGACACCTGCTCGGGAGTCACCCTCATCTGGAAGGCACAGCATATAAACAATTGTTTTTTTAAACAATACCTACGGAGCCCTACAAAAATACCTACAATTGTAAGATACACCCCCACATAGGAAACACTGGAGAGACAACTAGTGCCAAACAAGTGTCCCACGGCTATTCAAAAGTCTTACAACAGATAAAATAGAAGGTTTTGCAGTTCTATGATTTACCCTTGATCGAACTATCACTTAGTAACTGACAGAGAGAGAAAAACAACAATTTGAGGCTCTGTAAAATCGCTCCACAGCAAGAGCAATAGACTCCAACATAACATCGGAAGCAGCTAAATAGTTTAAATGATGTATATCCGAAACACCGTAAGCTTCTCAAAGCAAATCTGAACGCTCCAATTGAATAAAAACGCTGAAAATTCTTTCACTGGGGCTTATTATTCAATTTCATTCATTTGGCTTGCATTCATGATTTGAATTTCTACTAATCCAAATTTAAACGTGTGCGTGTTTTACAGGTGATAGAGCGATTATTGAATTTCAAGGTTGAGAACCGATTTATGCTATGAAATAGACCACGTAAATCGGTTCTCAAATCATGAATGCTACTCAAATGAATAAAATTGAATAATAAACCCCGCTGAAAGGATTGATCAGTTGATGATATTTGTGTGCCTCCTGAAATTCACGAACACGAACAGTTAGAACCATGCGGGAAAGAAGCCTGCATAAGAAACAATTGTGAGCGCGACTTCTGACTACTTACTGATACTAGTCTGATTTATGCTAACTTTACTAGTCTGAATACTAGAAATGTTTTTCGATCATTTTTCTAGGAAAGTAGTATTAATTTATCTTCTTTAACCTACCGATTTCGCGGATTTAATAATTTCTACCAATTTATACCGCGAACTGTTTCTTTTATCCCTGGGATTCCTTGATTGCTGTTTAAAAAGTCTTTTTAACATTTTATCGCCTATTTTAACTGGAATTTCCCATGAGATCTTTTGCTCCACAAAGAAATCGCAAAGTTGACGTACCATTAGAAACTGATTATCCAAGATTACGCGGAATCCGTACCATTACAAAACCGATTAAATTAAAGTTTTCTGAGGTTTGACAAGTTCCAGCACGTTTTTTGGAAGTGCAGTAAAAATAAAAATAATTCAGAAACTAGCAATTTTTTTTGAATTTTCAATGTTTGAACTGCAATTGCGGTCTTTAGGGATTCGTTCATGATTATGATTGTACATTGGTCGTAAAAGAAATTTCACACTGAATCCGAAAATGTGGTCAATAGTAGAAAAGTTTTTTCAAGTGGAGAAACGTGGGTTTTATGTCAAAAAACGTGGTTTCCTGAAAAAACCTGTAACAACTTTAAGTTACACAACTAGAGAACGGGTGGAGATAGAAAAGTGCAGTTGGCGAGGTTTTACTATATTTTTGATGCAGATTAACAGAAAAAATTTTTCGTCACCTATTTACGTAGAGTTGGAGTGAAGGTTGTTTTTAACGCGTTACATGCCACGGGTTTCCAAGTCGCATCAGCACGAAATTTTTTAGTAAAAATGTGTTCCATCGTGAGAATTTAGATCATATTTTGTTACCTACATAGAAATCATTAAAGTGTTGGTGCTCGAAACCACAAAATTCTAGTATGGAGATGCCTAGTTTAAATAGGCATTTTAAATTTTAGGCGTTTTTTTAACTCCTCCCTGACACCAATCAATTGAGATGAACAAAATGAGAATCATTTAACTCTACACAAATTGGTAACAAACAGAGTTTAATGTAATGTCCGATGTAAGAACGGGGATCAAGACCAGTGTGTCTAACGTGAGGCTGGATTGTCAATACGACGGATTCAAAGTGGTGCTTACCTTGTTCCGGAGAAGATAAGATCGGAAGAACAGAACACCCATCAGGATACACAGACCACAACGAACACTTCACGACCTGCGAACGGAATGGCGTGACGTTCCTCATTCGTAGTTATATGTACTGGGAAAGGGGAGGTAGAGTTCGGTCGGTCGGAGTGGGGATGGGTGAAAAGTGGGGTGAGGGTAGAGAGAGGTAAGGAGAGGGGTAGATCGCCTATTCGGGGATGGCTCCCAGTAACTTTTTTGGATACGTTTTGTTGGAACCGCTCATAATTATTTGGCATTCGATTTATTGGTCGTTTTTTATAATAAACATAATGGTTATGGAATTGATCTGAAAGTATCTCAATTTTTCTGGTATGTCTTACGTAATCTGTACAATTGAACTACTGAGACATGGAAGTAGGAAAAGGTTGTGTGTATGAACTGAAAGAGGGACGGAAAAATCCGTCCCAATTAAATTCTTGAATTAACTCCATTCCGTAGCTAATTTCCCTTTTTTTGAGGAACGGAATTTTCGTCGCCTTGACTCCACTGGGCAAACACAGTGGTGCGAAAGACTAAATCCTGGTGACATCCTGCTTTCGTACTTCAATTACTGAGACATGGAAGTAGCAAAAGGGTGCGTGTATGAAGGGAAAGATAAACGAAAATCTGTGTAATGACAGTTATTAACGTAAAATGTTGTCACTCCATATTAGATATAACCTCCATTGGAGTTGCAGAGGACTAAAGTAATTAGTGGTCAATCATCATATCAATTTAGTAGCTAGCCGGATTTTATCAATTTCAGCTTCGTACGTTGAAGACAGTTTAAAACAATCATAGTACCTCCATAAATGATGGTGTGACTTTTTATCAAGGAATTCTAGTAGTTAATCCTTAAGAAATAATGTTGTTCGACAATCTAAACCAACGATGCTCAAAGCTGCAAAATGTCTTTTTTATTGAAATATTCCATGAAAAAGACTGAAGAAAAGTACTGTTTATCGAGGGATACAATCCGAATTAGACAATGTCGTTTTGCTTTTCTGCAATCCAAGTTGGTATAGATTGTTATTCAGCATTCAGCAGAGAGAGAGAGAGAGAGAATATATACTTACTGGAAAAACTTTAACCAAACATAAAACATGAATACAAAAATACACATGGAAATTAACAATGGTCTGTAGGGCTACATTACCTATTTGTTGATTTATTTGAACGTTACCGCACAAAAATCCGATCATTCAACATCATTAAGGCCAAATCAATTTCTCTCACAATTAAATTCATTATCTTGAATCTTAAATTCATGATATTAACTCCATTCCGATTGACAAAGATCTTACGAGTAGCAACCACCCTGAGCCATTTCCAATAGCATCCACTAATCTCGCTCATATTAAACATAATACGCAAGTATCTTATGTGGCAAAGAGAATTGAATATTGGATGGGAGACATTTTCTTATTCCTGTTTTCTTGTGAAATCCATTAATTTCCAGATTTGGGTGATAAATTCTACTGAGGACATTTGTTCCTACCAAAAGCCATACCAGAATGAGATTCTACATTGAAATGACTGAAAGAAACGCAAATGAAAACAATTAGTTTCCCTTTTTGAAAAACGGACTCCACCGAGCCAACCAGGTGGGGCGAAAGACTCAGTTCTGAAGACATCGCACTTTCATACTCGTAAAATTCTTCTTTTAACAAGTAACTTCGACCTTTCTTGTTTTTAGGTGTGCTAAATCCGAATCTGAAGTCAGTATCTCGCAAGACAATCAAATTTTGGAGATTCACCCCCAAAAATGGTGAAAATGTTTGAAATTTTCAACAATTGATTGAACTCAAATATTCAATTTAAAGTTGAACACGAAATGGTACAGATGATGGGTCTTAAATGCTCCCGTGTCGTGGAAGTGGGTGAACAAAATAATATTTTTAGCGAATTTTCAAGAATCTTTGACGACGATAACCGTTTGAACGAAATTTGATTTTTGATTCATTTGATTTTTCTCTCTCACATGATGTGAGGCGGATTTTAAGAGTCTTTGAATCTCCCCGTACATTTTTATTTTTAGGATTTAGACAATCTAAACAGCTGTTTCCCTTAAATACCATCGTTCTTGGAGAGTTGGAAGTAGTTTGAAACAAACTCATCGAGAATTGCTTCAAAAATACAACAGGAATACGAGGACATAACCCATTGTGGGGTTTTTTGTGAACTCTCGGAAATGACCAATTTGTGTGAGATATTAGACGAAAAATCCCTTTTTTGACGAGCTGAATCCTTAAATATCGAAAAACAGTTAGATTGGTCGATGTCTATTACATTCAATTTGAATATTAATTAGGTATGTAATATTTTCCGTCATAGTAAAAGCAAACGATTAGTAAAAATGGACAACACAAGTACCTGTAAATTTATCGAAAGACTGCTGGGAGAAAACTGACTAGCCTACGATTGACAGGATATGGTTAGATGAAATTCCAACGTACTTCCCTCCCAAAATACGTCACAAGCACGAGGAAAAAGTAGTTTCTTTTGTACAATCTGGAACCTTTCTTAAAAGCTTATATTTGCCCAAGTAAGTGACAAGATTCACTGATTTCTTAGACATTGAAATCCGACCTATACTTTTCGAAACTGATTTATACAGGATCACATTCGTTTGAATGAGCTCGATAGGAGAGAATAAAAGAAACCCGTCCACGACACACCAGAAAATCAGATATTCGCCAAAACTGATACCTTCTTTTGATTTGCCTATAGAAAACGCGCATTTCTCGTCTTGCAAACTAATTTTCTATATACTTATTATGGAATGTATCGAACAAGGCTCACTAGGTTTTCGAAAGAAATAATCACTTAAACTTTTTGGCAAATGTCGCGGATTTCAGACGTTTTGTCCCACTTTGCGACAGTCTGATTCCACGATAGTTCTCCGGGTTGATGCATTCTGTCTGGAGAATCAACTCCTCGTGATTTTTCCGTATGACGAGAAACTGTTTAAAGCTATAAAGATGTAAGCATGAAAGTGGTGCTAATCTACATGGAGTATTGAGTTGTAAGACACACTGTAACCCTCCGATTGTTTTCATCCTTTGGTTTATTGTTTCCGATAATGAACCTTCCAAGGGAATTTCCGCTTTGTAACAGCGTAACATAATTAAAAGGGTGTTCAATTAGTTCCGAAATTAAATTAAAAAAGTCCACTCGTTGCGCCTGGAGTTGGGACATTCATGATTAAATGCTCCAAGCTGCCAACTGATGTTCCGCATCTACTACTATCTGCTGATTTTACTACTATTTTACTCATTGCATACTCATGACTCATGGTAATCATTACATATGCCATGATTTGATCTCAGTCTGCATATACTCCTACCGAAATCTTTGTCAACCTCTTTTCGATCGAACCATGGTCTAAGAGGAAGAGTTGGCTGAATGTTCTTGTAAAACCCACCCTATACTGTGCTAATAAATTTGTTTTCCCATTTTGGCCGGTACAGGCTGGTAATTGGTGGTAAAAAGTCGTCCACTTCAATTTTAAACTCCAATGGCAGTCCTGTTTCTGATCCTTCCTTGGCTAAGTGGTCAACAAATTCGTTTCCGTTCAATCCGACATGTGCTTTTACCCATAATAATTCAATTTCTATGGTACTCATTCGGCATAGATGTAGTAGATGGAGGAGTTTGGTTGTATTTCCATTTGATGCGCTATCGAAGGATAATAGTTACAAATCGTTATATTTCCTCTATTTTCAGGATAATAGTCAATACATCCTGGCAAGTAATTTTCGAGGAGAACACGATTACTCGATTGGGAAAGCAGGTGCGAGAGGCCTTACGGGAAACAACACTATCGGGCTAACAAAATAGTAGAGGAAACATAACACGATAGCGATAAAATACTAAAATAAGAATAGTTGGCCTCATAACCTATGCATCTGCCTAATCCGATATACCATATTTCACATTAGTAGGTAGGTAGGCTATATCTCCATAGAAGTTATTGTTTCCTCCGGTTATAGTTGGATTGATGTATAACAGAAGTATAAAATATACTCCATATTTCCTTGGAAATTAGCTTGACAAACCTATTTCAAAATATTGATTGATGTTCTAATAGCTTATGCACGATACTACAACTGAGTAAAAGATACATAAATATGGATGCAATTTTCCAGCTCCCCAATAGTGGTGGGTTACAGTTCACCAATAGTTACTCAGCTCCTACTAACTTTTAGCCAATTTTCGTGATAATTCTTTAGTTCAATTATGAACTAGGTCCAGTTTTGGATCACATTTTAGCTTCTAATCAGTTCGCTTCGGCGGTTTTCAAAATTAATTATTATTTCATTAAGTTTTGTTTAGATGTGTTGAATCGACGATATAATTTTGATGACGGAGGGGACAACTCTCGTTATTTTGTTCTCAATTTCGGTAGAAGAAAGGATTGTTTTCTCCAAAAGATTTTCATCTCGCATTTTGTGTTTCAGTTAGTTCTGATTAAGTTTCCTGTGGTGGCTGTTTGTCTTTGTGAGGGTGGCTGCATATTCATTTAACAAGCCTGATTCTCACAGTTTTCATCAGATTCTTATGACATTGTCAGGAAAAGTGGGGGTCATACTGGCGATAACCCTTTATGAATTTCACTGCTTGAAAATCAATACACCGGTTTGCGGATACACACGTGTAAAAATGCGTGAAGCTTAACGCAGAAATGCGTTTTCAAGTTCTAGTTGTTAGATCTAGCTCAAATTTTTAGAATAGCGGGGAAAGCATGGTCTAATAATTCTGTTGGAAACATGTTGAGTGCATCGCAGCAACAATTTTATGTACTACGTATTTTAAGATTTTTAAAAACATTTCAATGATTATAAATGCATATCACCTCCACGGGGAAAAAATGGGGTTGGCGTTTTGGTTTTTTACTTTCAGGAATGAACCTCTGTAATCGACCAAGAAAAACGTTTAACTCCCATCAACAAATTTGTTATTTTAGGTTTTAAAATGAGTAGAATCCGATGATGGAATGTACTACTACACCCCAGATCTTTTCCCCGAAACTAGCGGGCCTAACCTAATGAATCTTAGATTAGAAATCACATGTTTTAGGTCTAGGTGAGAATGAGATCTCGGCATGACTTTCAGCCAATCCCAAAGGGTGAAATACAAGGGCTTACATTTCAAATTAAGGATGTTCTCAATTTAAAATAATGAGAAAAAAATCTGATTATAAAAACATTCAAAATAACACTACTGTTTATGAATCAAATTAGCCGACCCGGACCGCTCCACGACCATCAATTCGCTCTCTCTAAAGCCTAGAAATTTAAGTGGAAAATGAACGTCAATGGTGAATCTGAACGCTTAGTAAGCGAAAATCGTGTACATAGTTTCTTGTGAGAATAGCACAGTCTGATATAATTGCAGTGGTATTAGTTCTTTTGGAAAAGGAGTTTTTCTTGTCTTACTTTTTACAAATGTGGAAAACTAAATTGTTGGTACGTGTTTTATTTTACTCGTTAATTCCTGTGTTGGTGTTTCACTAGCGGATTTCAATTTCGTGCCTGTCTACACTATGCGTAGGTATTGACATTCTCTCTGGGAAAGTTCACTAGGAACTGCAATGGCCATTTTCTGTCCCAATCAATCTAGAAGTCGGTCATAATCCACGTAGGAAGCTGGAATTAGAATGGGAGTATGATGATTTGAAGTAAAATCAGGGCTTTCCAACGTAACATGATAAAGGATATGGGAACACACATTGTCTCGCGTGTACAGTTTCCTTAGCTCAACTTTTTATATCAGTTATTGTTTGGTATAAAGGGACTAGTAAAGGTTGTTGTTCACGGAGTTATATTCAAAACGAAGTCAGTGCTCAACTAAAGTCTATCTAACGTCCTGATACCTGCAGAACAAGAAATGTAGATATACACCTAGTATGGGTCAAGTCACACAATGGTTTGAGATATAACGAAATAGTTGACAGGACTGCAAATATCGCAGCAGCGACAGGGGAGCTAGTCACGTGCCTGTTCCCTAAAGAGGATTTTTATGCCACATTTAAAGTAAAATTAAGAGCGGAATGGCAGAAAAGATTTAGTGTTAGTGAGTTTTTTCAAAGAATTCAATACAAGAATTAAAAGCTTTCCATGGTTTAAAAGTGTAGGAGGTACAGAAAGAAAATTGGTAAGGGTTATTTGCAGAATGAGAAGCGGCCATGCGCTCTGTCCCTCATATCTGGCAAGATTTAGCGCTCATGAAGACAGGGAAAATGGAGATTTGTGCTCGCACTGCGGGGGAGAAGGAAGTGTTGAGCACATCGTTAAGGACTGTGTCCAATATGATACCTCCCGAAATGTATTATTCAATAAGTTGTACGAAATGATGACTGTTCCTTTTAGTTTTAAATGTAAATTAGGGGGAAAACTAAACGTTTACCAAGAAGTTTTTAAGTTTATTGAAGAAAATGCCATAAGAATTTTATTATTATTTTTTTATTAGTTACAGAATGATGTGACGTAAATTAGAATAAGTTTTTCTTTTTAAATTTTGTACATATTGACATGGCTGTATGTTAAACAACAATGCCAATAAAGAAGAAGAAGAAAAAAAAACGTCCTGATATGTAAGTGTTGTTCGTTTTAAGGCATCTAGAATTGACAGTGCAAAATATCGGAGTTTTAATTAAGTTCAGCCTTCTAAGTTGATTAATACAGAAAAAAGCCCCTGGGTCGTGTATTTCATTTCCCCCACAAAACCTACCATTCAAACTCCAGCTGAAAGTAAAGACAGGATATTTATACCTACAGTATGATGCAAAAACTGTATATGGACACAACGTAGAAATCTACGGGCAGAACGACTAAAATTCTATTAGGTTATTATATAAATCTCGATTTCACTCTTGAAATATGGACATCAACGTACGAGAGATTTTTGGTATGTCCAAGCACGTTCATATTCACATTCATGTTTCCATACAGTTTTTCTGCCGACGTTTAGGCCTTAGCGAGAGCAAACGGATGAACATGAAAAGTTTTTGCTATTCAGATTTTTGAAATGTCAGCGCTTCGATTTCATCCTTTAGGATTGATTAAAAATCAGTAATTCAATCCCTACTAAAGCCCGAATGTAATTTTTGACCCAAGTTTAATTACCTTTCGTCCAGAAGTGTCGAGGAAAAGCTCTGGACGGCGTACGGACGGATTCAAATTTGATTTTTGGATTCTAAACATCTTGAATCGTAAAACAGCAAATTTGAGGGGAGCTAAAATTTTTTTTCTTGGTTGATAAGAAAGGTTCTTATTGATCATTATTAAAAATAATAAACCAACAGTGATTTACGTTTGTCATTAAGTAAGAAAGGTTGTTGTAATGTTGTCATTGTTACATGTCATTATAAGTCGTGGTTACCAATGTACCCACTGAAGACGCATTCTGGTATTAACTATACCATTAATATTAACTATATTTCCAAGAAGTTAACGCTACCGTGAGATCAAATTCAGAAGTTGAGTAAGCCTGTCGTATTTAATGAAGCTTTGCATATTTAGACGTTTTCAGGCCTCAGAGAGAGCAGACGGATGAGTATGAAATTAAATTATTTATTCCGTTTTTGCTATTCAGATTTTTTTTTAGAGGCTTCGTTTCCGAGAAATTTTTTTTCGTGTTATCGACTTTACTAATCTCAAATTTGAGGAAACCGTTGGAAAGAGCGTTAAATTTCCTATCCGTTTAGTGTGAAACGCTATTTTTTAAAGATTTTCTGAAAAAAAATAAGCCAAAGTAAAGTTTTAATTTTTTTTCGAAAATCAACATTTTTCAGGTTAATTTATCGCCTGTAATAAATTGGAATATTGGTGTGCACTCAACGGAAAAAACTAAACCTCAGCTTTCCACCGGTATCATTTCGAAAATGACGTTTTGATGCGAAAAGAAGAAGGATTTTTCGTTAAATTTTAAAAAATAGTTTACACTAAACGGATAGGAAATTTAACGCTTTTCGTCCAGAAGTGTCGAGGAAAAGCGATAACACGAAAAAAAACTTGAATCGTTAATAACGGAAACGAGCTAAAAAAAAAAAAAAGTCTAAGGGGCACTTTTTGTCGCAAATGTTTTTTCGATCTTGGTTGATAACTGAAAGGTAACACCCTGTATATCGAGAAAAAAATTTCTTATTGATCATTATTAGAAATAATAAACCAAAAGTGATTTACGTTTGTCATTAAGAATAATTAAAAAATTAGGTTAAATGTAGTAAGTACCCAAAAACTGAAGACACGGCATTATGATTCTAGCGAAAAGTCGGAAACGCTACCATTTCTACGATCAAATTTAAAAGTTTTTCCAAGTTTTGATATAAGCCTGTCGTATTTATTGAAGCAGTTTGGAATATTTTAATCGTTAAGTTCGATTGTCATTACTACTCCGGTAAAGGAATAAATGGACCATTTTATCTTCCGCTGCGATAAAACAGGGTGACATCCGAAAAGTAGCTTCGCTTATTATAATGGTACAATCTTCAGCATTTGACTCGCCTATCTTTTTAGCTAACTTTGAAAGATGAGTACGTCCTCATACATGAACTTGAATAATCAACCCAACCCATGGACGGTGAACGCCCTAGGTGCCAATTAACACACCTGATGCCATTGTCAAAAGTTACTGGTTGACAAGAACGTCTCGGTAGCACTCAGGTCAGGGCTTAACGTTCCGAGACTTAAGCTCCTGTTATTGTGAGGCAGGTAATGGCCTCTTGTACAATATGGAGTTCGTAAACAAGAAAATGAAATAATTATCGTCCCATTCAAATATGAACAGCAAAAAAAAAAAAATGTGGTTTTTTCAAAAAATGAAATGAAATAACTTTTCCTATGTTATTGTTACCCTACATACGCCTATATTATTCTCTGATTAACAAAATAAAATAGGAGAAAATACAGTTTTCATACATCAGTCCTTACTAACTTCCTAATATCTTCCAAAATAACTCTATAAACCAGCGTCTTGTGCCAAATTATAAACAAAGGTCCTAAATTTAGCATAAGCTTTCAGAAAAGATCCTAACATAGAAATCTCTCCTCTAGTTTTACAATTTAAAATTATATTCATCACAGAATGTTGACTTAAGAAGCGGAAACCTAAATATCTTAACCTTTGATAACATAACTGAGGACATTCGCCAATAATGTGGATTACAGTTTCTGGTTTCTTTGTATTACAGAGGAGACATTCTTTCGTTTGATCTATTGAATAAAAACTGTTCCCCAGACTGTAGTGCACGCGCTTATCATTTGCAAGTCTAAACTGAGCGATGATCCGCTTAATATTTATTGACCCTTTCAATACAATATAACTCGCGGGGCCCGAATCTGGGTAGTATCTAACGTAATTTTCATTGTAAGATGAAAATAATATTCTTTCCAGATCCTGATAGCGGGTTTTCATTTCGAAAGCATAGACTATCTCCTTTTTTGCTTTTTTAATTTCTGTTGGATCTTGTCTTTGCCACACTCTCAAAAAGCCTAGACCTTCTAAAATAGATTTTAACTGCGCTGCCCAATTGTATTTAATATTACTCATTCCTAAGTTAATTGTTACTACCAACTGGTTATAGCAAATTTTTGGGTACCTTCCTCCATCCATTCTCAAGATTTGCTCCCACCAGGTCAACACTCTTTCTAAAATCTTAACACCGAGGCGCATCCTCCCAGTTTCTGCACGAATCATGTACCCAGGCGTACTCTGAGGGAGCAGCAATATACTTTTTATAAATTTTGACTGAATAGTCTCAATTTCGTCCCAGTACCTTAGACTCCAAATCTCTGAGGCATACATTAGTACCGAGCTCACCAGAGAGTCAAAAATCTGGCAGGAGGCCTCCCAACTTTGGCATTTAGTGTCAACCAGTATCCTTCTTGCACCACCCCAAGCCATTTTAGCCTTAGATACAAAAGTACTCTGTGCTTGTGAGAATAATCCTGTAGAACTGAAAAGAACACCCAAATATTTGTATTCTCTAACGATTCCAATGGAGTGATTACCAACTTTGAAAACCTTGTTCTTATCGATCCCCCTCTTTTACAGAAGCAGACCACCCTCGTCTTATCTGGGTTTATTTCTAGACCCATGGAAGTAGAGAACTCATACAGCGCATTCAACTTTTTTTCTATATCATTACCAGAATCTCCGAACAGCACCGCATCGTCAGCAAACAGGAGCAACAATATATCGTTTTTTCCGTCTATATTTATCCCACCAAGTCCCCGGTTCCTGATGTAGTGCTCAAGCCCATTCAGAAACAGAGAGAAAATATGAGGGCTTATCGAATCTCCCTGTAAGACCCCTAGTATCACCTTGTGAAATCCGGTCAACTCTCCGTTCGATTTCACTGCTACCCGAGCAGCACCATACAGACTCTGGAGTACCCTCAATATATTTCCCCTTATTCCAATTTCAGACAAAACATTCCAGAGGAGTTCGTGGGGCAAGGACCCGAAAGCATTCTTATAGTCTACGAACGCGCAGTAGAGTCGCCCCCTAGTTCGCTGAAGTCTGAGATTGACAATGGCATTCATTACAAATATGTTGTCCCTACAACCTCTACTTTTCCGGAATCCAGACTGATTCTCCATAATAATATTTTCTTCATCCGCCCAGTTTACAAGCCTTTCACTTAGACACTGTGTGAACCCCTTGACAATTGTGTTTAAAAGTGCTATTGGTCGCTGTTGCGAAATATCATTTACCATTTTTGTTTTTGGAATCATTCTTAATATAACCCTACCCCACTCCTCCGGAACTGTTCCTTGTTCCAGAATTCTATTGAAAATGTTTAAAACCGCTAACAACCCTTCTTCAGGTAAATTTTTCCAGACTTCGTTAGTAATTGAATCAATCCCAGGAGCTTTCCCATTCCTCAATTTGGCAAACGATTGTTTAATCTCACTCAAAGCGAATGGCCTGTTCAGAGCGGGATACAATATGTCGACATGATGACCACTTTTCCAGCTCAACATAGGAGGCGAGTAAGCATTCCTAAGGTAGCATTCCCATTGTTCAATTGAAATTTCAGAGACTTTATAAGCTTTCCCTCTCACCCTGTTAACCATTTCCCAGAACTGCCGAGTGTTCCTAACTTCACAGATGTTTCTTTTTGTCTCCTGACCATATTCGGTGCGCAACCTTGTGACCAACGAAATATACTCTCCTTTTTTTTCCAAATAGATTTTAATATCTAATTTCTGGTTCCTCCAATATCTAAGTAACTTCCTGGCCTCTCGTTTTAGAGCCCGGCATTCATTGTTATACCAAGGCTTGTTTCTGTTCTCTACTCCCCCACCACGTTTAACCCCAAGGGACCTATACATATTTGCCTCTTTTAGAGCCCTTACCAGCGCATTCATGAACTGGTTATACTCCAGGTCAACGGAGGTCGTCTCTGTTAATGATTGCAAGTGCCTACAAAGAATTTGTTCAAAACTAATCCTATTCGCTGGATCCCATTTTACCAGTACATTATTAAAAACCGCCCGCTCACGCTCCACCTCAGCAACCAGGACCTCTTGTTGTGTGTCCACAGTAACACAGCATTCAGAATGGTCAGAGAGAACCCCCAGCTCACTACCCACCCAAAAATCAACTACATCGTCTTTACCTAACTCGTTCAACCAGCACAAATCTACCGTACTACTTCCGACCGCCCCATGAAACGTCAAATCCCCCCCAGAATCCCCAGCACTCCGTCCATTAGCCACCACATATCCACTCAATTCCATTAACTCCACCAGCTTGCGACCCCATCCATCCACGACTTCATCCGAGTTATTCCTGATATGATTTAACGCAGATCCAGAGAACTGGGCCTCTTCACCCTGATTGAGATTTCCTAAGCGCACATTCCAGTCCCCTATAAAGATAACTCGCCAGTCCGCATATTTTTCGATTAATGTGCAAAGAATGATATTTAGTTGTTCGAGAAATTCGTCACAGCATGACTTATCGTTAGTGTACACATTTCCCACTATGAGCTTAACTTTTCCGATTGCCACAATAATACAAAATCTAGTTATCTGAATCACATTAAACTCTTCACAAGTGCTTTTTTTAAGTAAAGTTATTAGTCCCCCCTTCGCCCTGCCCACCCTGCTACGTCGAACAGCGTGAGATTCAATTACAGAATAATTATCTTGTAAGTAAGAAGGTAATTCGACAATATTTTCCCTCCACGTTTCCTGTATGCAAATAACATCAAAGCTACCAATGAAATTGCACTGACTCGCATCCAGTAAACCTATATGGTTCCAACCATTAATGTTCCAACTAATAATTTGCAGCTGTAGAGTGATTCCAGGAGATTGGGAGGATGGTGATTGCTACAATAGTCCGTGTTGAGGTCCGCTTTTCTCTAAATTTATTTTTTTCTTGTTTTTCTTCCATCTTGACTTCTCCGGGCTGTCTTCGGTTTCACTCCTCTTCTTCTTCCTATCTCTTCTCTCCATTTCTTTTATTGGTGAGGCAACCGCGCCCGTGTCCATGGATTTTTGACCGGCATTTTTCGCGTTCCTATCCATTGATGGAGACTGCTCGGAGTTTTGTTGTGGGCCCCCCGTCCCCGCTTCCGGTAATCCTTCAAACTTCTCCCTTAACTCCCCAATCGACCACACTTCGTCATCCACGACCAGCTTATCAAACCTAATAAATGCTTTATATCCCTCTTTTTTTGCCATCACTCGGTATTGATTGAGTTCCTTCTGTATTTTCCTTATCTCAAATGGTAAATCTGGCCTAAGGAATATCTGAGTACCTTTGAGGTTTTTAGCTGCCTTTAATGCTTCGAATCTGAGAGCTTGGGATGAGAACCTTACCAGTACAGTATTCGATTCCCTTTTACCTATAAACCTTACGTATTCTACTTCCCTTGAGGACAGTTCAACCATCAACTGAAGTCGAACAAACGTAATCACTCTTTCTCTTAAACTCATACCTAGAGTTGGCGGAAAATTATCAATAATGATATTACTTAGACGTGATCTATCAGAATATACCACCTTGTTGGCTTTTATAAAATATTTCTCACGAATTTCCACAGAAAATGTCAAGCAAATGTCGGGTTTTGAAGATTTTTCTGGAAGCTTGACGCACTACTGTCCTGGATAAAACTAAATATTTGCACACTTATCGGAAACGTGGAGCGATCCTATGTGAAGTGCGACCAAGCGCAACTTATTTTGGTTTATTATTCAATAATAAACCATTGTAATCGCTCTTGAAAGAAAAAAATTTTAACCCCCTCTGAAAATTTCATGGTTTACGTTCCAAAGGGTGTAGAATCCAAATTCGCAATAAAAACTTTTCCGTCCGTCCGCCGTACGCAAAATTTCTCCCAAACGGCTGGAGCAAAAAATCTGAAATTTTCAGAAAAATCCATCTTGGTCCGACAACGCCCCAATTCTTTAGCCAGCTCTCTCACTTAAGGGTTGTCAAAGTTTTGTAAAATCCCGAAAAACTCAAAAAAAAGTATGGCGGCATAAATTTGGACTTTTTTTAAAACTTTCCATGAGGAATCGAATGAGCCCTTCCCAGATCCGTAGCTCAAACCATTCCCGATGTATGGCCCGATTTATGGTGCCAACATTTGCATCCACATTCACTACATCACTAGGTTACTCAATCAAAACAAAAAAACTTAGTGAAAGTGAATGTGGATGTTGGAGTGAACTCCTAAAAGGGTTTATAGCCGATACACGGGTTGAAGCATTCTGATATGCATGCTCCTTCATACGAAATTCAAAAATTTCAAATATAATATTTTTCCATTGTAATCGCTCTTGAAAAAACGCTGCAAATTCTTTCACTGGGGTTTTTTATTCAATGATTCATGATTTGAATTTCTATTAAGCTTTGGAGAGTGCGTGTTTCACAGGTGATAGAGCGATTATTGAATTTCAGGAGATATGCATAGAGCACTTAAATCGGTTCTCAACCAAAATACCTATTTGGATTGATCAGTTGATCATATTTGTGTGCCTCCTGAAATTCAATAATCGCTCTCTCACCTGTAAAACACGCACACTCCAAAGCTTAGTAGAAATTCAGATCATGAATCATTGAATAATAAGTAAACCCCAGTGAAAGAGTTTGCAGCGTTTTTGCTTACATCTAGTTGGCGAAAAATTAGAACTTCAAGAAAATTAAAAAAATAAGTTTTTTTCAAACTTTCAATTTTCCACACTAATCTGCATTTGATCAGGTGCCTTTAGCTTAAAAACTGCGCCAAAAGGTTCGAATGGTGTACCAAAAACCATTTTTGCTATTTTATTCGTTCGAGAAAATCTCGATTGAGCTCGAAAATCACCGAATCAAGTCGAGGTTTTCGGCGGTTGGTAATGAGTTTCTAATAAGTAGGAAGGCATTTTCACGAACAAAATTGAACTGTTTTATCTTCTAAGGAGCAGGTTTGAATTTGTGCAAGAATTTCCAATACGCAATTATAGTAAATTTTCAAAATTTGTGCATTATATCAACAATACTTCCGAACTCTAGTCGGGTTTGTTTCATTTGATCTCCGCAATCCATTATTCTTCGAATAAGATGATCTCTCGACTCAATCCTGACGTAGTACAGTTTTTCTTCGAGATTCCCCCAGAGGTAATATGAGGACTGAGGTGGTATCAGTTTCTCACCTGTTTTCAAAGTTCGTGTTCATCCATTCCCTTACTGCTCGAGTTCTGTGGGCCGGACTCCCGTCCATTTGAAACCGGAGATTAATTCTCTCTACCAGAGGCATATCATAAGGATTGAGTCGAGAGATCATCTCATTCAAAGAATAATGGATTGCGGAGATCAAATGAAACAAAACCGACGAGAGCTTTGAAGTAATGTTGATATAATGTACAAAGGACACATTTGCGCATTCAACAAAATGGAAGCCATTTGAAAATTCACTATAATTGCGTATTGAAAATTCTTGCACGAATTCAAAGCTACACCTTAGAAGATAAAACAGTTCAATTTTGTTCGTGAAAATGCCTCACTACTTATTTGAAACTCATTACCTGATCAAACGCAGATTAGTGTGGGAAACAGAACGTTTGAAAAAACTTATTTTTTAAATTTTCTTGAAGTTCTAATTTTTTGCCAACTAGATGTAAGCAAAAACTATTAGTTTGACGCTTGAAAGATAGGAAATTTAACACACTTTCCAACGGTATCCACTAATTTTACTTTGCGTAATACTGTGTGAGAGTTATTGCCGTTTTGCTGAGACAAGGTCGAAAACACGAAAAAAATTTAGAAGTGAAATAACTCAAAAACTAAGCGAGGTAAAAAAATTGCCAAGAGGCACTTTTTGTTGGAAATTGGTTGTAAAATACGTAGGTGAAGTACTGCGCACCTTATCTGATACACCCAGTACAATAATTCCATGTTGCATTCATCTCATTTTTAGTATTATCGAATAGGTTTTGAATTGAATGTTATTGTTGTAGTGAGAAGTCTACCTACGTGGAACAAACGTTATTGGAAGATGTAAATAAATATGACAACATTTGATTTCGTTCGGTTTACGGGGTCACGGGATCGTTAGGAGACTCCCAAGAATGTTATCGCGTACTAGATCTTTAGTATTTGAGTGAGTGATTGAGATAACGGCGCCAAGTGGGGGGTCCAGTGACCGTTGCGTAATCTTCGCGAATCCTTGATTCAAGATCAATCGAATCATTTTAACATTGACCACTACAGAGCGCTAGGAGGTTGACTCACTTCTGGCCCCGACGACGGGTTTCAGAATACGTCGTGGGAAGTTTTATTCAGTTCGCCTGTGTTCGCGAGCGCGCCCTATAGTACATTCGCTCTCCGATAATTCCTTATATTGAAATCCATAACCTCTAATGCGGTACGCGGTAAAAAATAATCGTAAACAACTTGATACTTCATAGTTTCCAAAAATAAATTACCCAGTTTGATTCATTCGTTCATTCCAGGTCAAACAAATACCCCAATTGCCTCTCAGTGCCATCCAAACCGTTTACTCGTTCAGGTACATAAAACATGGTAGGCATCTCGAAATATTAAGTAGTAAAACCGTACCGGAGAGCAGGTAGGTGGTGAGCAAAGCCCCTCAAAATGGAAACCCTTTTGGATAAGATTACAAAACTGGCTCAAAGTGGCGTTTTCGGGAAAGGTCAAACCGTGCGAGTGATTCCCAATTTGGATTTTGAGATTGCTCCTCAATTCGCATCACAGCTGTTATTCTTTATCGTAGAATTGAAGGAGGGATCGAAAATCGTCAAAAATCCTGTGGTCGTTAAAATCCAGCCGAAAAGTGAAGCTGAAAGACTCTTGCAGAATTCGGACAAACAGTTTTTCGTGGAGTGTACGATGTATTCGGAAGTGCTACCCTTTCTTGGGGCGACTGAGATGGACGTTTTCCCCAAATTCTTGTACGGAGAGTCGTCCAGAGGGGACAATCCAGAGGAGGATATTGTGATTCTGGAGGACCTCAGCTCCCAAGGATTCGTCACTGCCCCTGATATATTTTTGGACGCTGATGTCATCAAGCTGACGATGAGGAAGTTGGGAGAGTTCCACGGGTATTCTTACAAGGCGAAGAGAACCCGCCTGTCTGAGACGCTAAGCCTGGCACAAACTTTGCCTATGAAGCACGTGGAAGATAACGATGGCCTGCTAGAACCGGTCTGGGACAGAGGGTTCAACGCAGCCAAAGAGAGATGCGGCTCCGCTCAGATTTTGGACAAAGTAAGATCCAAAATGGGCAATTATCATGTCGATGGGATGTGGGACGTTTTGCGTACCCCCAAGGAACCATTTGCTGCTTTCATTCATGGCGATTTCAACAGAAACAATTTAATGTTCAAATTCATGAACAATCAAGCGGAAAAAGTTATATTTCTAGACTTCCAAACTTCTTTATATTCTGACCCTGCCTTGGACATCTCATTTTTCCTATATATGAATTGCTCTCAGAAAACCAGAGATGAATATTGGAACGACTTCTTCCAAACGTACTGGGATGGCGTGCTTTCGGTAGAGCCAAATCCTGGGTTTAGTTATGAAGAGTTTCTGAACAATTTCGCATCGAGAGCCATTTATGGGTATTTACCTTGCTCATTTTACTTGCCAAGAATGCTGGACTCCGATAAGATATCATTAGAAGAGATATTGAGTTGGTCTCGTGAAAAGAGGCTCCATTCTTTGTTGACTGCTGGTGGTCCAACGGGCGAGAAGGTCATAGCAGATATTTTACTGGATCTCTTGCACCGAGGGTTCTTAGAAGCATTTCTGGTAAACATTGAATGAAGAAATCATCGAAAATTCAACTTGCAGATAAGAGTATTGTTCCTATGTCGGTCTTGTTGGTAAGAACACGATATTGAATAAGAATTCGAAATTTATACACAAAGGCAAGAGAAGGAGGCAAACATACTAACTCTTTAGACACATGTAAGAAAATGGAAGAAACATGTAAACAGCTACCTAATTCCACCAATCCCTCCATTAAAAAAAAAAAAAATAATAATAATAAAAAAAATTAATAATAATAATAAATAAAATGAATAAAGATAATAATGATAGGTAATAGATGAATTTTAAAATATAAACTAATTTAAGATCGCATACGATTTTGTTATTATGAAAACGAGTGTGAACTCAGGTTTTTGGGCAAAACGTCCCCTTGTGTTTATTAGTTTATGTTAAGAGTAATGTGAAAAATCTGAAAAACAACTTTGTATTTAACGTGTTTACGCATTTGAAAAGAATCGAGAAAATTTCTGAAAATGTTCATTATCGAAGTCAGTTTTGAAATATTGTAAAACAATTCTCAAATCTTAACATTTATTCCATGCATTTGAAATTTAAGGCATTTACACATCTAAAATGTAAATCGTTTCATTACAGACAAAATTTCTTAGGATGGAAATGAAAAAATCTTTTCCGAACAATTTTATAGAAAATGATTTAATTTGATGAGAGTTCATGTAAATTCTGAATAAATGGAGCTTTTATAGAAATGTTTTTAGGGAAACTTTGAGTTTTCACGATCTCTAAATGCCGTTGACAAATATCTCTATATATTTAAGAACTATCGATTATCGTAAATGTTTTCTACGTTTCCTGATTTTGCATAGGTATCCGAAAATGTTTGAACACCAAACATTATGTATATTGGTGTTAGTATACAGGGAAATATTATGAGTGCTCACAGTTCTTATATTTCTAATTTTTTGAGGACAAAAAACAAACTTGTTTGGACAAAAGTTAGCATTATTAATAAGACCTCGAAGAGTACTCTACCGAAAGGCATCAGCAGTACCGAGAACTCCGGACCAGCTCGAGAGTGATAGCGCAGATCTTGGGGAATGGGCCATTTTGGATAACCAAATGGCTGTTTAAGCTAAGAGGCGACATACTTGCACTTAGGAGCCGCCCTTATGAGAGTGAAGAGCAATCGTGTCCCATGTGTAGCGTTAATGCCATTGAAAATGCTTTCCATTTCACCGCGCAGTGCTCAGCATACACCATGGTTAGGCGCAAATGGCTTGGTAAATCGGTGATTTGCAGGGAGGAATACATGCGTCTCTTGGAGAGGGCAGAGGTTAACCTCGCTAGATATTGTAGGGTGGCCTGGCAACTCCGTGTAAGAGCCATTGCTGAATACGGTCTTTAGTTTGTGGGGCAGGTGATGTGTATAGTAGTAAAAGTTAAAAATATATGTATAAATTATTTGTATAAATTCTTAAAATTCTTCCTCTGCTAGTGATAAAATATGTTATAACCATAAATAATATTTAAAAACAGTTGTTGAACTCATCTGTCGATCCTAATAGGATCAAGATTATCAACATGACTCTCCATATCTATTGTAAAGCTTGTTCATTGTTCTAAATAAAGCATGTTTCTCTCTCTCTCTCTCTCTCTCTCTCTCTCTCTCTATATATATATATATATATATATATATATATATATATATATATTAATTAAATTTATAGAAATTTCACAGACAAAAAGATGAGAGAATAATTTTGATATTTCGACATAAATCTTTTTCAAAAGTAGGAGAATAGTGGTTTTTTGAATTTTCGGGGCTGGATGGTGTCTTGGACGTAACCATGTGAAAACTTCAGGGTTTTGCTAATTTTTCCAGTAACTTTCAATCATTAAGATTGAGGCCAGGAGGTCGCATCGATCCAAGCACCCATCGATGAGCCCGTTCGGACTGCTGCAACAGTCTATCGTTGCTCGGCTGAGGCATCTTCTTCAGGACCTTCACTCCAAAGCAGTCGTTAAATGTGATTGTGGGATCGTGTGACCTTGCGTGCAGCTTTAAGGGTAGGGGCCGATCTTGGTTCAACGAAGCTCTGTGGTTGTTAATTCTCAAATTGAGTTGAGAAGCTTTCCCAACATAGAAACTTCGTTGATCCTCCTCACACTGCCGACAGATCACCTGGTAGACGCACATTCGAGACTGACATTCTGCTCGTCCCTGGCATTTGTAGGAGTGGGAGGTATTCGGTGAGGTGAATTCAGAGTCTTCAATAACAATCTCGCACAATTTACACCTCGAACGCTCACATCTATGTAGCCCAGGCTGCTGCACTTCTAAAGGCGGAATCCGTGGATGCTTGTGGGACAATATTCCACCTAAATTCCGCCCCTGTCGGTACGTCAACTGTGGCACATCCCTGAACAAATCGCGGGTCAAGGGACTGGATGCCAGAATCGGCTGAAGGTCCCGGAGGATCCCATTCATTTTCTGTATTCCAAAGAAAAAGGTGGTGACCAGAGGAACTCGGTCCCTTTGTGGTCGTGTTCTTTGTCGATAGTTGACACGAGCTGGAACCACTCTTTCGCTGACAATTCGTCTCGGGTACCCTCTCTCTATCAATTTTTCTCCAATCAGTGACAAATAATCTTCCAGATTGCCCTGATTATTGCAAATTTCGTGGCCTCTAATGGACAATGACCTTGGAATGGATCGCTTCGTGTGTGGAGGGTGACAACTGTCGTAGTGTACGTATAGCTGCTTGTTTGTCGGTTTTATGTGTACACTAGTTCTGAAGCTTCCATTAACCATCGAGATGTCCACGTCCAGAAATGTAGCCATTGACCTTGAATATGACCATGTGAATGTAACAGAGAAACTGGAGTTGAGGTCCCTGAGAAAAGACTCAAGTTCCTCTTCCCCATGCGGCCATATGAGGAAAATATCATCAATGAACCGTTTCCATAACAACGGGGTTTTCTCTCTCGATCTGAGAAATTTGTTCTCCAAATCCGCCATGAACAAATTTGCGTATGAGGGTGCCATTCGAGTCCCCATTGCAGTCCCTCTCTTCTGCAGGTAGAATTGGTCCGCGAATTTAAAAACATTCATCGTTAGGACACATTCTGCAAGTTTGACTAGAAAGTTGGTGGATGGAACTTTTGGTTCAGGACGCATCTCCAGGAAGTGGGTGAGGGCAGCCAATCCTTCGTTGTGAGGAATTTCTGTGTATAGAGAATTCACATCGATGGTGGCAAAAATCACATCTTCTGGGATCGTGGTTTCTCTCAGTGAAGTCAAAAAATGTTTTGTGTCCTTGATGAAAGATGGCTGGCATTGTACGAGAGGTTGAAGTTGGGAGTCGACGTATGCAGAGATCCGTTCTGTTACGCAGCCAAAGCTTGCCACAATTGGTCGACCTGGTGGAGGTTGGTCAGGGAGAGAATATGATTTGTGGATCTTAGGGATCAGTGGCTCATAAAATCTCTCATCAGCTTCCCGATTGTAGTCTGTGGTGTTCATGATAACAACTGTGGACCCCTTGTCTGCAGGCATGATCTTGATTGATGGATCAGATTTCAAGGATTTGAGAGTATGACGTTCGCTTTTGGTCACATATATATATATGTAGTTAGGGACTTGTAAGAATCGCTCTGGAAAAAGTATTTCGTATTGTGCTAGCGCATTTGAAACAAGAAACTTGCTAATTATTCCAGAGGTTTACCTATTATTTCAGGATTAGATAACCTTTTCGTGTAAATAAATCAGCTATATTTATTAGACGTAGCCGGCGGCACGTGGTTTAAATTCGGCGTCGTTGAGTTTGGGGGAATGACGGAAAAACGCAGTGACTTTGGGTTAAAATAGCGATGCGTTTGGGTTAACTCAACGATGGAATCGTGATGAGTTTGGGGAAATGCGAGCGATCAGTGATACTTATACTTATAAAAATAGATACGTAACATGTAGTCATAAATAATTCTCTAAAAGTAGTTGAGTAAGGTAATAATGAATTGAAAAATTCTTTGCCAAAGTCCTCATAAATTCGAGTCTTAACTAACTATCTTCAAATTAAGGGCCATAACACCACTGGGTTCAAAATCAGGGTTGTCATTCATATCTAGTATTTCATATAGAGGTTTAGGATAATCCTAAATTCGATCACCATACACTACGATTTCAATACATTTGACATCACTAGAATTCACAAGGGTTTTATGCTGTTCTGGGAATATTAAGTAACCTGTATCACATATTTCAAGTAGGTATCGCTTTTGGTTTATTATTCAATAATAAACCATTGTAATCGCTCTTGAAAACAAATTATAACCCCCCTGAAAATTTCATGGTTTACGTTTCAAAGGGTGTAGAATCCGAATCTGCAATAAAAAATTTTCCGTCCGTCCGCCGTACGCCGTAGGCACGATTTCTCCCAAACGGCCGGAGCAAAAAATCTGAAATTTTCAGGAAAAATCCTTCTTGGTCCGAAAATGCCCCAATTCTTTAGCCAGTGCCCTCTGAGGGTTGTCAAAGTTTTGTAAATCCCTAAAAACCTCAAAAAAAGTCAAGGCGGCCTAAATTTGTACTCTTTTTGAGGAACATACCACGAGGAATCGAATGATCCCCTCCCCAGGTCCGTAGGTCAAACCATTCTCGATGTATGGCCCGATTTATGGTGAAAACATTTGCGTTTTTTGGTTTATTATTGTTCGTTTGTAACCTAGTGATGTCCGACCGATAGCGTCGAGTTGCAGTGAATGTGGATAGTCGATGTTGATACTTGTAGTTTTTAGCCGATACACGGGTTGAAGCATTCTGATATGCATGAAACGCTGATAATATATAGGTAAATATTATTTAATATTATTACTGGGGTAAATAAGTATTCTTTCACTGGGGTTTCTTATTCAATTGACTTGTGTTCATGATTTGATTTTCTACTAAGCTTTGGAGTGTGCGTGTTTAAAAGGTGATAGAGCGATTGTTGAATTTCAGGAGATCCGCATAGAGCACGTAAATCTTTTCTCAATCA